>JAPDES010000029.1:10000-409012 GCA_027569235.1 Aspergillus sparsus
GGGCTCTTACAGTGATGCAGATAAGATCCTTCTTGCCCTAATAAAGATTAATAATGACTGCCGCATGAGATGGGCCCGCCATATAGAAGAACTCTAAGAGAATGAGAAGGAAGAAACTGAAAACTCCTGGCCTTTCTTTATTAAATAGACCAAGGATCTCCTACAGAACAAAGCTACACTACTTCCAGATATAACTGTCTAGCTAGAAAAGGCTCAACAACAAGCAGACTAGGACCCTAGCAACTTTGACATCTACCTGAACTCGCTAGAGCAGTACTTACCCCGTGTTAATAAAACAATATAAGCATGGACCTATTTTTTAAAACTCTATTTACCGCTGAATTGATATATCAAGGAACACATAATTAATCTATCAGAAATATGTGATGAGATGGTTTCCCTAGCATCCCATTATTATACCTTACTCCCATCAAATATAAAAAGAAAACGCGAGGACTCAACTGCATATAATCTAGTAAAAAGGTACTGAACCTCCTATGATATAAAACCCTGATGGGGCTATGACCAAAATAAAGAACCTTAGTAAAAGGGCGACTAAAGAGACAATAAAATTAAAGAAAAGGATAAGGGGTGGATTAAGGAATATAAGAGAAAAGACCAACCCAAGAAAACATTATAGAATCTAGTTGGGAAGGATGGGAAGGTCCTGACCTGCAATATTTATAAAAGTGAATACCATTTCACAATAAAATGCCCTAAAAGGACCTCTATCTAAGAAATATGTGTTAAAGGATTAGCAATCCAAGCACTCCTTATTTAGGGGACAGATAGCCTGGAACAGGAACTCTCTAAACCTGATTTAGAATATCACTCTGATACCAACTAATATAGCTCCTTTAACAAGGTGGTAAACTACAGTGGGCTGGAGTAAAAGATCCTAATACTCCAGCTTACTCTATTGTAGGGACAGCCATAAGAATGTATACCCTAATCCTTATTTAAGATAATATTGAAATGCACGCGGACCTGGATAGCGGAGCAGAAGCAGATATTATTAGCTGGGGATTTGTTTAAAAATATCACTTTTAACAAGCAAAACTGTTAGCACCTATACTAAAAGCAATAAATAAATAAAAAATCTGCTTCTATGGCGTCTGGAGAATACCCATGACACTAACTAATTTATAGGGGAATTAACAAAAGATTGAAAGACTCTATATTGCAATTGACAGAGATCTTAACAAGGAGGGCAGCCCTATCCTCCTATTAATGGTAATAATAAAGGAACTACAGATCCACCTAGTCCCTTAAAGAGATTAATGGTGGTTTAAAACTGCCTTTTTTAAAATTGTACCTCCCTTAAAATTTATAAAAACTTGTTAGAATTAGGCTTATATTTTCACACTTATAAAGATGCTAGAGGATATATAGATCCTTAATAAAAAGGACCTAAACAATTCTAGAATAGGCCTAGCAGCAATCTTCTTGTCAGGATTAACTTTAATGCTAGAAAATATACCAACTAAATATACATCTTACTATAATGTCTTTTCAATAGAAAATGCCTAATCAATCCCAACACTAAAAAATGTGAGATACCCTATAGAGTTAAAAGAAAATATAGTTATTCCTTACAGACTGATATACTTACTATCTCAAATTGAACTGAAAGCACTCTGTGAATACCTCAACACCAACCTCTAATGTAGAAGGATTCACCCATCTAAGAGCTTTATGGGGGCCCCTATCCTCTTTATTTTAAAAAAGGATGGAGGCTTACGCCTCTGTATTAATTATAGAGGACTAAATAAGGCAATAATCAAGAACTAATATTTATTACCTTTAATTTCCAAGATCCTAGACCAGATCTCTGGTGCAAAATACTTTACAAAACTCAATCTGGTCAATGCCTATTATTAAATCCGCATCCAGAAAGAAGATAAGTGAAAAACAGCATTCTGTATATAATACAGCCACTTTAAATATATAGTTATGCCCTTTAGACTTATAAATGCACCTGCAACCTTCTAAAATTATATCTATACTGCTTTTTATAACATATTAGACAATTTCTGCATTGCATATTTAGATGATATCCTTATCTACTTAAACAATCTTGAATTGCATATGAAATATATTAAAGCCGTACTAGACCAACTGAAAAAAGTTTAATTATATATAAAACCAGCCAAATGCCAATTCTATAAATTAGAAATCAAGTTCTTAAACTATATTATCTTTCAAGATAATATTACTATAGACCCAAAACAAATTAAAGTTATTACCTTATAGAAAAAGCCAGCCATATACTATAATTTATAAATCTTCCTAGGATTCTGCAACTTCTACTATTACTTTATTAAAGAATACTTAAGGATCGCGCTGCCCCTAACAAACATGCTGAAAGAAATAAAAAATAAACAAAAACTGGGAATAATGTCTCTAGGCCCTAAGGAGGAGCTAGTATTTTACATCTTTATTAATACCTTTAAGTTAGCACCCCTTCTACAGCACTTTGATTCTAATCTTTTAATTTGCTTGGAAACCAATACATCTAAACATGTAATAGCAGGTATCCTATCTTAACCCAACTTAAAAAGGGTGTACCATCCAGTTGCATTTTAGTTAAAAAAGTTTATAGGAGCAGAACTCAACTGGGGTATATTAGATTAAGAGCTATTCACTATCATTTACTTTTTTAAATATTGGAGGTACTACCTTAAAGGCCTAAAACACACTATAGAAGTACTCTTCAACTATTTAAATCTACAAACCTTTATAAAACAAGAATAAATAAATGGTTAACAGGCATGCTGGTGCCTATATCTAACCCTTTTTAACTTTATAATCTAATATAGACCTAAAAAATTGAATCCCGCTGATAGACCTTCTAGAAAGACATCTGGACTAATAGAGAATGTGCTGAGGGCTGGTGTTAAAGAGCCCCTCTATAAGAAAATGGAAGCTAAGGCTATCTCCATTTAAACTCTAATTGTAAATAAGAAAGGTCTAGGCGGGATGCCTATAAACTAGTTTAGAAGGATAAATAGTTAATACTATAATTAGTCTGGTGACCACAGGTTATTCCATACCCACCAGTTAAAAAAGGAAGGAAATCCATCCTATCCTTATACCCACATAGTGCAGAGCTTTATAGGGGAAAATTCAGGCAAAAGCACCCCTTTAGAATAGGCTAATAACAGCTGACCCCTATACAATGCTGGTATAGAAATAGTTGACTGGACTGTCTGGAAAGAGTTGATCTAAGGACCTCTCGCCCCAGGATTAGTAATACAGCAAGCCTGTAGAGCTGAGGACGCATACTCTGAAGATGCATATGAGGATCTATATGACCTTATTAAGCAGACCCAGGGCAAAGACCCTAAGGCCCAGCAATAAAAGGCTAAAATGGCTGAAGGAAAAACTTAAAAGAATTGGTTAAAGGACTGCCACAGCATATTAAGATTTAAAAATTATCTATTTATTTCTGCCTTAGAAGGCTTAAAGCAAAAACTCCTGTCTATATACTATAATGACCTGCTTGCGGGATACTTTAGCTGAAATAGAACCAAAGAATTACTAAAAAGAAAGTATTATTGAACAAATCTAAGCAAGTATGTTACTAAATATGTTAACAGCTGTACTATATGCTAAGGGGCAAAGACCCTAAGACATAAATCCTATAAAAAACTTAAATCCTTACTGATCTCTACAAGGCCCTGAAGCAAATTGTCTATGGACTTTATTATAGAACTATCTTTAGTACTATATAAACAAGAACTTATTAACAGCATCCTTATTATAGTTAATTAGTTTACCAAATATTCCCTATTCTTTTCTGTGTCCACTCAAATCAACACTACTGGCCTTGCTGAACTGTTTTATAATGAGGTAGAACTCCAATACGGACCCCCTAACAGGATTATCTCAGATTGGGGAAGTATCTTCACTAGTAAATTTTGGTCAAAGCTATGCTACTATAATTATATTAAACTATGGCTATCTACAGCGTTCCACCCCTAAACTGACAGGCAAACAGAGAGGATAAACCAAATTCTAGAACACTATCTAAGATATTTTATAGATAAGAAATATATAAATTAGCCAAAGCTACTTAGAACTGCTGAATTCACATATAACAATGGGAAAAACAGCACAATTAAAACCTTACCTATTAAAGCCTTACTAGGCTATTTGCTAGACTTTCACCTATAAACTAAATTAGGTACCAACCAAGGGGAAACCCCATCTGTTTAAACTTGCATTAAAAAACTAGAAAAACTTCACTTAAGACTAAAGGAATACTGACAAAAGGCAAATAAATATTATATAAAATATTACAACCAGCAGCACATACTTATAACCTTTAAGCTAAGAGATCTAGTCGCCCTATCTATAAAAAATCTGAAGCTAAAGCTACCATTATTAAAGCTTAGTCTTAAGTTTATTGGACCTTTTTAAGTCCTAAACGCAGTTGGACTGCAGGCCTACCGGCTTATACTACCTGTAAAATATAACTAGATCTATAATGTCTTCCATGTATCCCTACTGGAACTGTGGAAAGGAAAGGCAACTGAAGAACTATTAATGCTAGAGCTAGCTGATGATGATGAATGAGAAATAGAGGAAATAAAAGATAAATAATTATTTTAAAATAAACCTTACTACCTAGTGAAATGGAAAGGATGGCCTGCTGAATATAATTAATGGATTTCTAAAGAAAATATGGGGAATGCACAAAGACTTATTTATAACTTTGAAAAATAAAAAAAGGGAAGACAGACAAAAGAATAAAGAAACAATAATAAAACAGCTATGGGAAAAGCCTAAAGCTCTTTTAATATAATAGGAAATTTAAATTTATTTATAAGGCCCTGGCCCACACTACCTTCCCCACTATTATACGCTGCAAGGACAGCCTCTTTGATGGTGGATAAAAACCAGTGTTTAGTGACAGACAGAAGAATATAATCTGAATCCCCTGGGAGGAGATGAAGCAGCTTAGAAGAATGATATTTCTGCAAGGACTCAGTAGTCTCTGGGTTGGGATAAGGGATGTAGGAAAGGAGTCCCTGATGCTGGGTTATGAACTCTTTGTACTTGCTCTTCTAGTGAAGATTAGAATAGAAGAAGAATAAGAATGACTTTACCCTTACCTCTTGATGCTTCTTCTGACTATTTATGGAATATGCAGCAGCATGCGCAGAATTTGCTGCCTTAAAAGCAGCTGCCAGCTCCTTCAACACCTTATTAATAGCATCACGAACTAGATGCACCTATAGGCTGTTCTTATTTTGGTCTAGATCCTAAAACTGATGAGCCTATTTAAAAATCTTAGAAAGGTCATAGGCATTCCTGAGCATCCTAGAATGAGTCTAGGAACAACATCAATATAAGAAATGCAATGTTGAAACTATTAAGATACCTATTACATTACAAAGCCCTTTACCGGCCTTACATTGCTTACATAGGATTGACGCCTTAGAATCTTGGATACATTCAACAGAAAAGGGTGCGTCCGCCCCTGGGTCATAATCATGATAACTGGTGTGGAAGCAGTGCAGATACTATAAGTACTTAGGTGACTGGGGCCTATTGGATAGAGGACGTGTCTTCTTTGCAGTTGCTGTGGTTGTCATAGTGGGAAAATGAGATGGAGGTAGAAAATAAGAAAAGGATAAGGATCTATATAACTAAAAGACGCGCTGCTATATAACTGATAGTGAGAGTAACACATGGCACTGGAGTAACACATACGCCTATAAGGGTAGAAAGTGACAGCAATAAAGAATTGTCACTTACATATGAGATAATTGGAAAGCCCTGTTTCATCCTGAAATTTCTTTAAATGAATTATTTATGGAACAACAAAGAATTGCTATAGATACATGAGACAATTAGGAGGAAGACAAAGTAAACTACAACCATTAAACTGAATAAAGCTTGCGGTAAAATTCAAAAGTAGCTCCTGACTGAGGTCAGTTGGTATAAAGGGAGGCATAATTGTTATAGGATTCTGCAGATGAATCCTGGAAGAGCTGGTTGTGGACTGCTCTCAGTCATCCAGCCAGGAAGTGCTGGTGCTTGCCTATATCTTTTGGATAGCTCACATTTGTATACGGCTACCCCGCCGACTCGTAAGGGTATCGATGATCAATCGGAGGAATATTGAAAACATAAGAGGGAACATTGAGAGTCTTCCACCTTTCTGATTCCCAAGAATCAGTCTTGTATCCCCACACCTCTATACTCTTTGTATCTAAAGATATCTTCATTGAACAAAGGGAGTCTCCCCTCTACAGACTAAACCTTACCTCCCCGTAGCCGTGTCGTACACGGATCCTTGTCTAGTCGACGGACCCCCATCCGACAATCGGGATATCCTTACAGCGTTTCAGTACTCCATGCGATCCTTTTCATTGATATTCCCACTAATTGGCGGGGTAGTTGTATTAAAAAGTGAGCTATCTAAAGTATATAGGCAAAAGTCAGCGTTTCCCAAGATATGGGTTGCTTGTGAAATTGGGAGCGGCCTGATACTGGATCTTCTGGTAATCTTCTATGAATCCTAGAATAGATCTTAGCTAGTGTTGTTTTCTGTATGATAGTTCAGGAACAATTTAAATATTTTAACATGCAAGAATAGACTTGCAACATAGGTGTCATGGCATCAAGCATGCAAGGCCTGAGCCCGGGGTATGCTGATGCTTGAGGTAGACATTAGCTCCGGAATTGACAAGCTGCTGAATTAATGTCTTACTGGCCCTCCATATGGTAAGGCTAAATACGCTGACTTAAGGCTGTGTCGGCACCAGTAGCATTTGGGCGAGAAGGAATGACATCTGTGTCTAAACACCCTGGGTCAGGCAGGGAAAAGACTAGCACCTCTGCCTTAACCATCTTGAATCTGCTGCTCCTGATCGGTGCCCACAATGTTGTCAAAGTCATCAGGGTAAGTTGAGATCTTGTAGCATAAACGTAGACACTAGGATTAGTGTCTAATTGTGGTGAGATATAGCATGTAGATGCACTATGCATCGGGGTAGTTGATTTTTTGGACTATGATGGTAGTGTAAGCAACAAGTGCCTCTGGGCTGACATAAAGGATCTCAAGCTTGGCTTCCTTGGCAAAGGAAGAAAGGGTTACAGTAGGGGTGTTCTCTGTGGTTGAAACGCACCGCAAAGGGGAAGTAAGTGATGTACTACACTGCTAAGAGTACTCCCTCCCACCAATTTTTTCTTTGGTTATGTGGTCCCTTTTTTGTGATTATGATATTGTGACTGACCGGAAAGCAGCGATTTTGGTGGAGACCTTGGAGGAGTTTGGTACAGTTCTAGCTAGATAGTTGTATGATGAATCGACCTTGTGGTCTAGTTTGACCACTGAAGGAACAGAAATCTAATACAGTTATCTCGTTTCATGTTAGGCCTGGGTCATCCTTGTATAATATATATATTGTCGACATACAACGACCCGCGGAACACCCGGGATGAATAATATTTTTATCTGCAGACGTGTAGGCATTACACTGGGAGCAGGCAGAACATCAAGCTGGTAAGCTACATCTTAGGTCGTTGACAAAGAATGGATAATTCTAGAGGGAAATAATAGAATATTCAATATCACATGGAAGTTATGAGTGATAATGTTATAGGATCTGGCAGAGGAATCCTAGGAGAACCGGTACCAGACCACTCCCAAATCTATGAATAATCCAGCCCATATGATTTGGATAGCTCACGTTTCAATACAACTACCCCACCGATTGGCAAGAATATCAATGAAGAATTGCACAGAATAATGAAAGGCATTGTCGGGCATAAAAGGAAGCGTTGGAAGCCTTCCATCTATTTGATTCCTCTGATCCAGCACTACTTGTCTGTAAGGACGTCTAGTTGTCGGGCAGATGACCCGTCAACTGGGCAAGGAATCAGATTCGAATCTACAGTAGCACTAGTTCTGATTTCAGAAGGAGAAGTTAATTTCAATTACGTTGGAAGCGGATGAATTGGAGAGCTATGACACGAAGACTTTAACTTTCGAAATACAAATACTAATTCTTGGGAGAATCGGGAGATTAAGGATGTGGGAAATGTCTTTCCCGTTCTATCTCATCATGGCACTCCGACGTCATATCTGGGGCCTTCCAGTGGTGGTACTGTAGACGGGTGGGATGTAGGCCCGGAGAAATGGGATAGAAAGATAGGTAAGGAATGAAAATGGTCCCAAGTCTGATTGCTAGAAGAATAGATACATGCTGGGTAGATATACCCCTGAAATGGCTGGTGGCTGGTCGGTCACCGAAGGTGCTCGGACTCCGAAGCTGACTGATGTGCCTGGGTGCCAGGGCACCCCACTACAGTACGAGGCCTTATGACACCACAGTTGGGTAGAGTTCCTCATATTTTGATCCCTGTAAGCTTCCGGATCCTATTACATTCTCCTATTCTGGGACTTAATATCTGCTAATAAAATTAACAGGGTGGGGACGTTTTTCTCTCCATTACGAGATGTGGATTTAGCTATATTGAAATCATACATATATGTTATTCCTAATTCTAGATCCTTCAGGGCTTGTAATATGCCCATTGAGCTATAAAACGGAATTTGTCCTCTCTGTACGTGACAATAACCAGCATTTGCGAATCGAGCAGCTGGGGACTGGGTTCAAGTAAATAGGTTACAATGTGATTGTGGCTCGTTGTTGGCTAGTATCAGTCACATATTCCGTTTGCTTCAGGCACATATTCTGCCGTTCTAACAGCGTGAGAAGGAATGAATATTCCTGGATCGCTTTATGGGAGTAGTCACCCAGGTGTCCAACTGGTAGCTTTTGGCTGACAGGGTTGGCTCAGAGCAATTCAGATAACTCTGCACAGCTTAATTTATCCCAGTAGCCCAGGTACTTATCTATTTTACCAATCCAACTGGATTGGACATAACATGGGCATTCGTCATATTATTCCGTTGTGGCGGAATATTCCACGCTGGTGGAGATGATCATGTATTCACCTCTTGCTGTTATGCGGCCATGAAAGGAATAAATGTGGGATCATATAAAACCAAGGATTTCTGTTGGTTCCCCTTTGATGAAAGCTGTGTATTAAGTGTGCGTGCTCCTTTGGCCTTGCACTCCGATAACAGGATGTGGCTTGATCCTGTTTTGCCTGAGTATCGCAGATTGGTGTGCGGGCACGACTGATGCTTTGGGTTTTGAGTATCTTTAATATGTATTAAATCATGAATTGCTTACAGTTGAATACTAAAGGGATAGAGTTGGTTCTACTACCATACCTTTACTACTTGCCAGGCGTCCCGATTAGTGTTTATTGTCTCCACTCCCAAGGACGACTTCAACCAAGCATGTATATAGACAGTGATTCTTGATACATCGTTTTGTTGGCCGTGAAAATGACCTATTTTCACCACTGAGCTAAAAGAGACGTCTAGACATCAGCTTCCGTTGTTGGCTGATATTTGGTCCAATTTTTAGGCTTACTTTTTTTTTGGGGGGGGTTCAATTTAAGTTGTCTCTTTTTATTACCACTGGAACCAAGAAAGGAGGTGTTTTGAGCCTAGGTATGGAAAAAAAGAAAAGAGAGGCGCGGCTCACAGCGGGTTTGCGCTAGACCAGCTGGTGGTATATGACCTCTGGCTTTCCGCCCCTATCATCTCGTCCCTCTTCAGTGCAGGTAATCAGGGCAATGTAAGCAAATTCTTTCCCACTATCACTGAGTAACCACACTCTCAGGTTTTCCCGTTGATTGCTAGTGTGAGGAGAGTGTAAAGACGTCCTGGTTGTCGGGCAGACGACCCGTCGACTAGGCGGGGAATCAGATGTGAATCTACAACGGTTCCGATGCTAAGCTAGATTAGGTAGAAAGCTAATTGGTTTGTATCTGAATAGACGAATGAGGTTGCTAGGATTCAACTGTATGTCTTGTAAAATGCGGGGACTGATTCTAGCACAAGATATCAAGGAGGTGGGCGGAGTTCCTAATACCGTCCCAATCCTATTACAGAGTCTCATTAAAAGGTGGATTGTTGTCGGGCAGACCACCACCCATCAGCTGAGCAAGGAATTGTGTTGGAATTATTATGTAATTGCTCGGGCAGCTCAACCGTGGTTCGATTCGCTGTGTGTTATCTGTTCTTGTGTCCCCCCTGACTGGTTGGGACGGCTAGCTAGGATACATGGTAGTCCGGCGCGGATCATCTATAATCCGACAAATTGGATGTGAACTACAGATGCGCTAATCTAAATTAGGAAAGAGAATCCGTTTGAGATTATTGCAGAGATAAACGATTTGACTTCTTGAATATGGGGGTGATTCCTGAAAGAAACAGGTGACTTAAAGAGGCAGGAAGCGTCTTCCACATTCCTCAATAAAGTTAATGCCCTTGCCATCCCATCTTCCTTCATTCCTATCGGGTGTCTTCGACATCATATCTGGTGCATACTCTTATACTAGCCAATAGGAGTTTTCTTCAATATTTGAAGGTTCATTTTGTTTATTATAGAAATAGATTTTGTCGCAGTGTTATTCAGGGATTCTCTAAGGTGCCTTATAGGGATGTGATTCTGGTGTCTAATAAAACAGCGGACAGTGGCTGCGATAATAAATAAAGTGATGGCAATTTTGAGCAATGTTTGAATATCGTCGATGACAGAGCACTTGGGGGAAAGAGAACCCTGTCATCCAATCCTAGAGAATTTGGACTGCAGAAACAATGGAATATCTGGCATGGGTGGGTGACCGGAATTTGCTCCAGGCACCCACTTTCTGCCTCAGGCAGCATCATGTCTCCCTCCGTTATCTCATTCCCCTTCCCACTCGACTACCTCAACACCTAGCCCCTCTTCAGTACCTCGTGCAGCACTTGGTCTTAGTGGTCTTCTTCATCAATGTTTCTGAACCTTATGGTTGTTGGAAGGTCTAGTCGGCTTGTTGAAAGGACTGTAAATCAATTGCTTTAAGCTCCTTCACTTGTGGCCGTTATTGCATTAAAGTCCGGGTGTTGCTGAGCTTGCACTCATTATCTTCTTTTCAACCCCATATATTTGTGAGAGTATCCCAATTGTCGAATGGAAAGTCCGTCGACTAGGCAGGGGATCAAATGCAATACTGCTACGAGGGAGGCTAGGATCAACCCTAGAGAGGAAAGGCTCTCTTTATTCGGGCCGCGATATACAAAGGATACGGGAGCTACAAGACTGATTCTTGGGGATCAGATGAATCAAATAGATGGAAGGCTTCCAACGCTTCCTTTTATGCCCAACAGTGCCTTTCATCATTCGGTGCGATCCTTCATCGGTATCCTTGCTAATCGGTGGGGTAGCCATATTGAAATGTGAGTTATCCAAATCATATGGGCAAATTTCAGCGATTCCCAAGATACGGATTATTCGTAGAATTGGGAGCGATCCAGTGCAAGTTCTTCGAGGATTGCTCTGCAGGATCCTATTACAATATTATTGTGGGGGCTATCTAGCTACCTAGCAAATAAGATAATTAAAATTCTGGTTAGTGGTTGTGGGCTCATATAACTAACTTGGTGAGATGTTTGAAGGCCTGGGATTTTACTAATGAGCAAATATTTACAAAAGGGTGTGGCAGGAGCGAGGCCGGTGTGGCTGTAGCACCTCCCAAGGTAATTTGCCAGGATGCCTGGGTGCCTGGTAATGCGCGTGACCTCGTTTAAATAGTTAATAGTTTTGTTGTTGGGCTTTTACACTAACAAGATAGAGTTAGAAATTAACAAATATAGGGCTTCAACCTCATCGATTGTTCTAGTTAAAGAAGAGTTAAAGTAGAGGTTTTTCAACTCAATGTTTAAATATTTTTCCAACTTGCTAGTGTCTGTAAGTGGATTCAGATAATCATGGGAGACTCCACATCTCGACATCACAAAAGATAATTCACCACCAGAAGGCCGGTTGTTGGATAGTCCATTGACCAGGCAAGGAATCGGGTGCAAGCCCTTAGGGAAGGCACTAGGCAATTCTAGGAAGGAGAGGCTAGCTACCCTTTATTCAGGTGGGGGGGTAATCTTCTGTACTAAGAGTACAGGACTGATTCTTGGGAATTAGAAATATTAAAGGGAGAGAAGGCCTTTGTCATCGTCTTATGAGGAGCCGCTTAAAATATAGTATTGGTGACCTATCTAGTCATGGGATACAACGTAAATATATTGAGAGCCAGATGGTTCAGCAAGTCCTTTCAACTAACCTGCAAATTGCAATACCCCTGTTGTCACCAAACATATTGTAAACATGCTGGGTACCTAGATATACCCATGGCTGGCAGCCATTCGGTCACTAATGGTGGCGCTCGGGCTCGAAGCTGTAGGATCCACCAGGTAGCAGCTAATCCCAGGATTCCTTGAATTCGTTCCTCTTCATTAAACGAGACTAGATATTTGTTTGCTTTGCTCTTTCATCAAAATGTAGGTATTAGTATATGAATAAGTTGCTAGTGATTCTGTATTGGAATGAGCCTCTCCTATGGGTAGGAGAAGTTAGCCAATTTACTTGGTGTGTGTAATTGGGGTCAGTGGAGGCTAGAACCTGAGAAATGGCCATGGGTCTAGCCATAAAGCTAAATCGGGGAGAGGGAGACCCAAAATCATCTAGCTGATTGATTGAGCACAATAAGGTCCAAAGCCAGTCTATCGATGAGGAATCTGGCATATTAGGCAGCAAGATCATGCGTCATGTGAAGTCAGCTAAAGAAAAGTGTCTTGGTAGACAATGATTGCTGGAATGGATGGTTGAAAATATCCACAGCGGCTTGTTTTCTTGTATGTTAGTGGCCTGGTACACCACATACCCCCCACTCCCAGTCTGACACATTCGACCCGGGGTAGCAAGACCCAATATCCAAAACTTATGTTATATATGATGAGTTGATCCTTTGGAGTAGTAACGGTAAGCAAATGATTATTGGAGAAATCATTCCTCGGAGCTTTTCACATTGCATCTAAATACGATGGGGAGGTTAAGAGCTTTTTTGTCCTGCCCAGCTTTTGTTCTCAACTGTTGTCAGGGAGACAAAGCAAAGCAATACCAAGACACTGAGGAGCGAATTGGGACTAGCTGGTGGGGGCTCATATTTCTTGGCTCTGGATCTTTTGCTGGTCTCTTGGAATGTCCGGGGTTTCCGCGTAGAACCCACCAACGTGGGGCCTGGGTGGGTTTAAATGCGGGGTATTGGGATGCAATCTAGGCAGTCTTGCTCCGCTCTTTTTTATTTTGGTAAGATGGTGATTTCTTGGAAAGAGAGGAGCAATATACACGCATTCCTAGGCCTTGTCTCTGGCGCACAATTGGTGAACAACCGTGAGTAGGTAGAATTTTATAATGATAGGAGAAGAAAGGAAGGGGAGGTCAAAGCAGATAAACGGATGCATATCTACCTAAGCCACACGCAAGAGTTAAACAGGCCATTGTAAAACTCTAACATTCCACACATGACGCAGTCTGTGCGTCCTAGAATAGACTTAGCTTTAGAGTTTAACTTTAGCATACCTACATCACTAGGGTTGACCAATAATTGTCAAAAGTAGTTATCTAGGAAATGAGGGACAATGTCTACCCCCTCACTGTGTTCGACACGGGCCTCAAGCTCTCTGGCTAGTGGCGGTCAGTTTTTGCTTCCAAGCTTGACTTAACCGAGAGTCTGCCGAGGATGTGTCCCAAAGAGGAAATTGGAAAGGGGGCATAACCGAAGATCTTGCTGCAACCAGCGGAAACCCCTCACGCCAATCACGATCTAGGAGTGGCACCTACTTAACATTCAGCTGTAAGCATGGCGGCAGCGCCAAGAGATCTCCTCAGTCCTTCCCCGCGTTCGTCTTGGTCGGGCTGGGTTTCCCTGATTGGGACTGGGAAGTATGAACGTATGATAGAAAGAATGTAGTAAGATCAATTGACAAGGTTGGCAGAATTTCAGTATATAATGTCGCCTCCTGTGCGGGCGGTTTCTATGGGCATGACCACACCCTGGCAACCTGCAGATATTTCTTCTCCTCAATCCTCCTTTTTTACACATACCACACTTGGACGAAGATGGCCATGAGCGACCCTGAAAAAGCATCAACGGAAAATGTTGAAAATGTTACCAATAGTGATACCGGCCCCATTGCAAGAGGGCCAGTTGACATTGATATAGATGAGGAATATTCCTATGAGGAGCAGAGAAAGATCATTCATCGTGTTGACCGACGGTTGATCATTATCTGTGGCTTCGCATATTGCATTAGTTTGATGGACAGAACCAATGTCTCTGTTGCTGCTATTACTGGGTAAGAGCCTACTTCTACACTATGCTAAATGCAATTCCTTTGTGGGGGATGGCGGAGAAAGAGTCCCATTGCTAAATGCCCTTTTCATATGCAGAATGATGGAGGAATTGGAGTTGTATATAGGGTTCCGATATGTGAGTTCATCCCTAGTCCAACTTCCTAGTATTTAGGTAGTCTCTGCTAACTAGTGCGCAAAGTCAATCATGGTTCTAGTTTTCTTTGCTACCTACATTGTTTTCCAACCCCTCGCGACCGTCCTCATTCGCAAGATTGGTCCCCGGATATTCATCTCTACAATCGTGGTCACTTGGGGTGCTTGCCTACTGGTAGGTTTCCCTTCCCTCGGACATTGGCAAAGGATGAAAGTATTAAGTATTATATAGGGCTTTGCATATTCGCCAAACTGGCAAACATTGGCTGGTCTCCGAGCTTTGTTGGGCGTTCTGGAGTCAGGATTCTTTCCTGGTACTGTGTATCTCTTATCCACATGGTACTCTCGATGTCTGTGAACACTCCTCTCCAAATTCATTCTTAATTCATATAAAACTAACCCTGTATTATCTGGGTTAGATGAGGTCCAGAAGCGGTACTCCTTCTTCTACATTATTGGATGTGTTGCCTCTGCGCTCTCTGGCATTCTTGCATTTGGCTTTAGCGAAATGAGCCCCCTTCAGGGCTTATCGGGTTGGCAATGGATTTTCATCATGCAAGCAGCTGTAAGTGGCCATTCAGCATATACTTCGACGATAGGCTTATAGGTTGGATAGTTGACATTCATTGTTGGAATTTTTTGTGTGATATTCGTGGTCGACTTCCCTGACAAGGGCCATCTGGCTCGGGGGTTTTTGACCGAGAAAGAATGTCAATTTGTTCTTCGTCGTCTAAACCGCGATCGAGCGGACGCCGATCCTGAACCCTTCAGTCTGCATAAATTTCTTCGTCCAGCTTTGGACTTGAAGATCTGGGGTCTTGGCTTGATCTTTTTGTCAGTCTTCTCGTCCTCTCCTCCTTCCTTCACCTTATATCCAACCGTGTTATTAATAAATGATATTATTATATATAGCTGTCTCACCACCGTGACATATGCCATTGCCTATTTTCTCCCCATTATCCTGCGAGAAAATATGGGATACAGCGTCGCCGCGGCCCAATGTCTGATTGCACCGCCTTTCGTTCTTGCAGGGATCCTAATGTTCGCTACCTCATGGATCGGTGATAAGTATAGAATCCGTGGTCCCATTCTTGTTTTGAACAGTCTGATCACCCTTATCGGACTTCCCATTATGGGATTTGCCAAGAACCCTGCCGTTCGTTTCTTTGGTGTGTTCCTCACAACCGCCGGTGCAAATGCCAACATCCCAGCCGCCATGGCATACCAGGCAAACAATATTCGTGGGCAGTGGACTCGCGCGTTTGCAAGTGCCAGCTTAGTTGGCTTGGGGGGTGTGGGTGGTATCGCAGGTAGTTTGGTCTTCCGGTCCCAGGATGCACCCCAATATATTCCGGGTATTTGGGCGGCGATTGCGTAAGTTTATCCTATTTTCGACTCTGTTGAATATGAATCTAACTTAGTATCATATACAGTTGTCAGCTTCTTCTGATAGTGCTTGTGGGATTGTTGAGCATTCATTTCTGGATAAGCAATCGCAAGGCGGACCGTGGAGAAAAGATTATTGAAGGATCACCTGACTTCCGGTACACGCTGTGAGCTGAACAACTGGGGCCGATCGAGTTGGATTTTGATATTGAAGAAGAAGAGTTATTGCTTCTCATGTACAGAAGATAAAACATCATCAAGCAGCGCAAGTACAGAGCCTAACAATGAAAGCAATGCAATCACTTTATTAGTAGCGTGTGGTTTCTAATGGATAAAATATATACTACTCCTATCACACTATGTATGTGAATTTTGAAGAAGGCTTGACTAGCAAAGATCTGAACATGTTGTTACGAAACCCGTCGGGAAACCCTAAGGTTTCTAACCCTAGTTCAAATGATGAGTTCGCCTAGTTTGATATTCGGATTGAGGGTCAAGCTCCCTGGAGCTTGATACTTAGCTGCCTGAGGTATACTCGAAGTAACTCAATCACTATCTGGAGGGCTAGTAGAAGTACGTATACCGCTACTGTCAGTTGTAGTGCTTGACGAGTTGATCTAGTAGAGTAATGTAGGTAACTGAATAACAATGAGCATTGAGCGTAGTAACTAAAGCTATTTACATGCGATAATGCGCGTCCTTATATATTCCCTGATTACTTGAGTAGCTTGAGTAGCTTGAGTAGCTTGAATAGCTCGAATAGCCTGGCTATTTGTTGAGTAGCTAAGCTATTCATTCCTTGGCTGGCTATTCTTCACGTGACCATGTCTCGTAAGCTGTTTCCTAAGGTATCCATTCCCCATGCCTTCCTTCCCGTTGGTCGGTAGACTGATTGGCTAGGGTTTTGCGGGAGATGACCTCTAGCGTGGTCATAACACATGTTCATAACATTGCATACCTATATATATATGTCTGTATGTTTGTGAAGGGCTTCTCTATATAATTCTTTAGCCTTAAATCTTTCGCGGCTGCATGCGAGAGGAATTGATTGATAATGCGTCTGCACGACAGACAACTATCACCAGCTATTCTGCAGGCACTTTGCATTGATGATGTAGGTGCAACTAACCCATAGAAACTACCTTTATCTTCTGCATGTTGGACAGAATAGTCCCGATCTGCTTAGGCTTAAAGGAAAGCTGATCAAGATTGGCACGCAACTCACTCTAATTGAGCGGCGTGTAGATCTCCAACATGTCCCTACTCCCTACTTTTCATAATATGGCTATCGGGAATCCTATCACCGGGTGGATGGCAAGCAAAGATAGACTCGGCCTGGCAAGCACATGGGTAGGATCCGTTCTAACGGTCTTGATTGGGACTGGGGCGCGACAGCTAATCATGCAGAGGCTATCATGAAGCTTATAACCCTCAGTATTGGACAACAGGCTGTTATGGAGAGTCTCCTAGTTGGATTACAATTCCTAGTGAGCCTATGCATATCGGGCTGATCACGGGGCTTTGATCCTCGCTCAGGCCATTGGTGATATCTTTGATTTTGCCAAGGCCCCCTCCATGCCACCGATTTCCCTCCATGCCACCGATTTTCTTGCTCAGTCGCGCAATCATCCACTTACTTGGACTGGTGTGCTATGCGCCACCGTTATTATAACTTAGCTACAGTGACTCCACCACTATGGCCTGGTGCTTCCACACTATGAAGACAACAAGGGGGACGGCTCTGTTGCCCTTTTAGCAAATGGACAGCAGGAGGAGAAGTTTGTTGAAAACTTGACTCCTGCCCTATCGGCCGGTATGTGGAAATCTATTTCTATGGCAATACAAGTAGGTTTTTTGTATTTTATTGCCTTTTCAGCAATAGTCTTGCATTCTGGTAGGGACCACAACCGATTGCAACCGTGGTAGAGTCAAAAACCAACACATCATGATTGGTGGCATAATCACCATCATCCTTATTTCTGTAGATAGTACGTTGATCACTTTATACATTCTCTTACTTATTTGAGTGACTGAGCATGTTGGAAGAATCATGCCGTACTATGTATGTCTCTGGCTAGCCCCTTTAATTCTCGGTTAGTCTGCCCCCTTCTTGAGCGCTTTTGACTTTGCCTTGGTAGTATTATCATCATGCTCCAGGGAGAAATGGTGGAGCAAGGAACTAACCAGAACCTGATACAGGCTAACAGTGCCCACACCAAACTTGTGCGTCTTCAGGATCTTAGTGTCGAGAATAACAAAGAATCCGGGGTTCTATCTTCCCCCAGTCTTCCTCTAATAGAGGAGATTGGCGAGGAATCTGCTGCCCTCGAGACAGCCGCTATGCCAGTGACACCAATCTCAAAGAATGCATCCACCAACGCTAAAAGTGAGGGACTAACGACAAACAAAGGAGTTGTCATGGGCCGGTGATTATTATTATTAACTACAAGAGCTATGTAATCCCTTTTTCAACCACACACGCTTGTACTCATTGTCGCGACTTCCCGAGCAGTTGTATATATAGATCTCATTATTTATTGCGTATCTCACTTGACTATTAGCCCACAGCTTTGGGGTTAATCATTTACGTCGAAATGACGAAGATTCTAGAGCAGAACGAATAGCTTAAGATGCTTAGGAGGGAAGAAGTCTATCCTTTAAATACAACCATCTATCCTATCCAGAATATCCCATTCTTGGTCGACATTTCATATAGTTTGATGTTGTTTCTCCCTGATCCCGGCCCCCGGCCCCCGGAATATCGCCTACATGCCTACTGATGAAAGATTTAACCATTCCAGCTTTTCTGTAGGTCGTTAGATGTCGACAATTTACCTTTCAGATTTCTTACGTGCATTCCAGACAACTCGTTGACCGCTTAATCTGCTTTACATGGGGTCAACTAACAAGCTATCGGCCTCGCTTCGCATTCCGTTCAGACATGATGTCGAGGCCACCGCCCAACCGAGGGAGAAGACACTGTCATCATCAGTTACTGATATTAATGGGGTGAGCGTCGCATCTGAGGAAATAGCCTTCTTGTGCCCCTGCATGCCCAGATACTCTCATCCTCAACGGCCTGGATTTTAGCATCCGACCCGGGCAATTTGCCGGCCTGTTAATCCGAGTGACGCTGGTAAGTCAACCATAATTTCGCTCGTAAGACGGCTTTACAAGCCGGAATCCAGAACTATCTAGGTGGATAGATCCAACACGGTGTATGGTGACGGCTACTCCTAACATGATGATATTGCCTGACATCCCACAACAAAGCGTCATGCTCGACAGTACCATCTGATTCAACCCCAGTCCCCAACCCAGCCAGCAGGCGATACAGTGACAGTCACCGCCATCACCCACAGACCCTACACGGCTCGGAAAGCAGATGAAATCTTCTTAATTGAGATCGGGTGCAGTGTTGACCAAGGCACTTACACAGCTAATAGAGCGCAAGTGAGCTACTGCGTGAGTACGATGCGCTAGGTGGTTGACGGGTGATTCTGTGTCCATACTTGCACGGTTATGAGAAACTAAATTATTGATTGAAAAATATCTAGATTAATATTCAAAAATGAATAATTCCCGCTCTATAGTCTTTCCGGCCATTTTCGCTTTATTATGTAAGGGTAGGAGGAGGGAAGTCAAAATTCTATGTCTGTGCCAACCCCGCCTCCCTCCAACAATAGAGTCGTAGACAACGGATCTTATTTGAAAGGCGTTTTTTGAATTTCTTTGGTGGTCATGTTGAACTGAAGTAGTTGTCTAAAATTGTTCACCCTTCTAGGTGGGTTTAGGATACATCCTTAGTTTTATGTATTTATATATCTGCCGTTACCAATCATTTTAAGACAATAACTGCAATTTAGGTGGTAGTTTGATCTTTTGCTATAAATCTCACAACAGGACTTTATCTCTATTTATGGATTTTTAATTCCGAATTTAAGTTTTATATTGTTATGTGAGCTGTAAAAGTGACTGAAAATCTTGGTGATAGGAGAAGTAGAACATTCTCGGCACCCTTTCATCCAGTCGCCCACTTGGTAAATAAACCTGCGTTCCAGAGGGAGAGAGAATCAAAGCTTAAATGCACTACGGCAAATGAAAAATGAGATACACACTCTCTGGGTCGGATTGACAAATAGGGCACACTGGATTGACGGCGTGAGATACTTTGGCTAGGTAGTTATTGAATCATATGTTTAGCTAGGTGCTTTGTGATAAAATGCAATCCTGAGCTTTGTAGCTTATGCTTTATTGCTGGGTCTTATTTGTTATAGTATCATAAAGAATTATGTCTTGCCTATGCCCAAGCAAGGGTAACACAAGCCGCAACCGTTCTTTGTACCCCCCTTGGCCCTGCATATTTTGGCACAAAGGGAAACTTGAAAGGGAATTAACCAGTTGAAGCCTGAGGGGTAACGCTGTTTAGTTTAACTCTTATTTGAAGTATGTGCTGGGAAATGCTTTGTTGTGTTAATGAATTAGTAGGCTAGTAGATGTATTTGTTACCTTAGATGGTATAGGTGGAGCTGGTTACCACAGTGTTATAGAATGTTGCGCTTAAATTTAGCATTTTCCCTTTAAGCCATAGATTTATAAAGAAATCCAACCGCGCCTTTTACAAGTTGGCAAGATGGACAATTGTTCAAAACGGATACTATTTGAAATAGATTCTTTGTTTGACTTTTGATGTGTTTAGGGGCTTGGAGGATTCATGAAACCTATTTTTGACGTAGGACAAAGAGAGCGACAACAAAAAATGCTCCTAAGCAAAAATTGAAGTCCTGGTGGGTGAGACCTGGGAAGTGGGTAGGAGTAATTGACAATGACAAAAGAAAAATCTGGTATCCTGAATCTTTAAAATTAGGAAAAGACCCATTATTCCTGATCTTCCTCTGACCATTCAGACCATTCCCCCAGAACCCCTTCAACATGGCGCGCTCTCACCACTTCAACAGTGAGTCGGATTTCCGCTCACGTTTGTTATCGGATATCAAAACGTCTGCATCATACCGAGAACTTGTCTACAAGGGCATTCCAGGAGATTGGGCGCGGGAGACCCTTGCGTTTCTTGACCACACATTGTTAGGGCCGATTAGGTACGTACTTGATACCTACCATTTGTGGTACTAAAGAAAATAATATACCTAACCCGATATTCCCAATTAGGAAACATTATAACTCACATACAAAGGAGGCATGGGTCCGTATCAATCCCCAGGGAATTCACAACTGCTATCAAGCATGGTGGGATGATCAGGTGGCAAAATGGTACCACGATGGAAGCCTTAATATTTATGAAGTCCGGGCCCTCTGGCGGGGGGTTGGAACCTGTAAGTTTCTACCAATCTCTCACCTTATTGTTTGCTGTTGTTTGCTTGTGTTGCTAATTGCTAAAGCTATTGACTTTTCTCACTGGCTTTACTCTGGCTCTCGAAAGGAACCAGATTTTTGTGTCCGATCTTACAACTTACCCCTTCCAACATTCGTGATTGAAGCTGGCTGGACTGGATCCCGGTCTAGTCTACTCCATGATATGAACCTATGGCTCATTGGAGGGAATGGGGATGTAGAACATGTGCTGTTGATTGAGTGGTGGAAACCTGCTAATTCGAACAGGGTTCGCGCGTACGCGGAGCTGTATGGGCTCGACAACAATGGAATGCCAGAATTGAAGCAACGCGAGGTAGGTTAGTTTTGCTAAATCATTTCATTTATTCCTGCCGGAAACACTGATCACACATATAGGTTATATTTCCAAACCTAGCGAGTGCCATGGATGAAACACAAGCATTCCATCTACAGCGCAAATCGCTCCTCGGTTCGGGATGCCGAAGGCCTAGAAAAACTTTATTGATGAGCATTGATGATCTCCGGAACGTTGCAGCTCGTGCTCTTACATTCATGGGACTTGTACCAGCTGGACGGGACCATGAATTTTAACTCCCCTTAATGATTTCATGGGTGGGAAGACAATGAAATATGTACTGTATATTGGACTAGCAAGTGGGGGGTTTGATCTTAGTGATGGAATGGAGGGCTCCTCATATGGCTTTTACTGTTCTAGCATTGACAATTATATTGCAATAAATTCACCTTCATGACGCCTCGTGAGACCAATAATCTAAATCACCTTCAAGTACGTTGTCAATGTGTAGACATAAATATTATGATTCCGGGGCGGTCACAACTCATGTAC
The DNA here is from genome assembly GCA_027569235.1 of Aspergillus sparsus. Lineage (NCBI taxonomy): Eukaryota > Fungi > Ascomycota > Eurotiomycetes > Eurotiales > Aspergillaceae > Aspergillus > Aspergillus sparsus. The sequence continues at coordinate 32,003 of JAPDES010000029.1, forward strand.
AGAGTGATATCAATAATATTTCCCCAAATCATAGTATGCTTGCTCCCACTCACACCTTTCCAGACAGCAAGCAGCAAAATACTATAAGTCGATCATTACATTACGTAGGCAGCAATTGACTTGACTTCAGGTCATGTAACATATGACCCATCACATATTGTGCTCCTCCTAATAGCATCTCTCAAGAGACTATTAAAGACGAGTATTCTATACACGGTCAAGGGCGGCTTAAAGAAATGAATGGTAGAGCTTCACAGAGGAGCAATTTTTGAAAAGAAACTAGAGGTGAGATTTTGGATACGAGCTGTTGCTGGGAGTCCAAGCTGCGGCCCATTGACTCTAGCATGATTAGGCATGATTAGGCAAACTTACTAAGATATTCTTACTCGATTGGTGAAAATTATTGATCCTTAATCGGTACTCACCAAGGACCGTGCACCAAAGTATTCCTAAGCCAGTATTTCGAGACGAGCGCACCAAATGAATTATTAAATTGATGAGTCCAATAGATAAGTAGGTTCATCATGAGGACTTTGGTTGCTTACAGCACAAGGTTTGAAGAGAAAACATTCTTGCTTATTATTGTCTACGAAAATGGAAGGCTGTCTTCAAAGTTGAAGCAAGTATATGTTTCATCTGTCCATCGGCTATCAATCAGTCGATGGCAAAATTCCCCCCCATTTCACTCCATATATACTCCCTCCAACCCCCGCCTCCCCTTCTGGATATCAGTTGGATATTCAAGTCCTCACCCCGAGTTTCTTGATAAACTCTATCTCTACACGTCAGTAACTACATTTCTCTGTTACGATTGATAGTCACGGGACTTACCGCTAAACGAGATTTTCCCATCTCCATCAATATCCATATCTTTGATTAATTCCGCTGCCTCTTCATTGGTGATGGTTAAACCGGACTTTCGTCCATGCTCAATGATTTCTTCTTGGGTCAGGTATCCTAGCCAATTTGGTTCAGTATGAATTCCTCCAGACTATAGTAAAGATTCGAAAAAACATACGATCACCATCCCCATTCTGTCATCCAAAGTATATCAGTAGACGTTTTCAGTGGGGGTGGTTTGATTAGACGTACCATTTTCTTAAATTCTGCCCTCCATTTGTCAATTTCTTCTCGTGTATAGCGCGGCTAATATCATAACTTATTAATGAGGAGAAGAAAGACAGAGACGGATATTGACTGACCATTTTGTTAGGTGGCGATTCAGCGTCTGTTCTTGTCCGTCAAAACTGTTGACAACATCGACTTGTAAAGTCCGGATTAGAGGGGTATAAATGTTAAAGAAGGTCATCAATAAGGTTCAGCAAGCCCTCTTCTACAACTCTTGCGCATATGTAGGGACACGTATGGGGATGCACTCCCTGACATTGCAGACAATTTTGTAAGTGATTAGTCCATCGTCCATGCAGAAGGCTGGATTTGATATTGGAGGTGTGATCAATCCAAAAATTGGGACATGCTTCTTGGAGCTAACTTGGGATATCAAAGTTGTCCTAGCCGTCACATTGTGAGATCGTGTAAATAATCAAGTATGGAGTTCCTAATAAAGGAAGCCCATTAACATTGAGTGCTGTTAGATGCTTTCTTAAATGTTTTGCTTCTTCTGTTTAGTGTCTTCTACTTGTAAACCATCTTTTCTTTTTATCATTAAGATGTCTACACTCTGTAGAATCTTTTTCTACGGAATTTCGTCTAGATTTATTATTTAACGTTATTATATTTAGTTTCATTCTAGTTGACCATTTATTATCAATTTGACAAGACCTGTGAAGTTTAATAAATAAGATTATAATAACACTAGTATTGATTTATAACAATTCTAGTATGTGCAGAATAAGATTAAACTAGAGTAGAAAGCAACAAAATTATTTATCCACCCCACTCGTGTGTAATCAAGAAACCAATGTCATAGGATTCCCCAGAAGAGCGCCACCGGATTGCTCATGTTACACAAGAGCCCGTGTTTCGGAAGATATCGGGCTTCGCTTACCTACTTTTGGATAGCTCACATTTGTTGGCACCACGAGAATGACACTGGAGTGGCTACTAATTATGCGCAAATCTAACATCTCATGTTGGTCGACCGAATAGGAATCAAATTCGAGTTGGAAGCCCAAAAGATGGGAAGGCATAAAAGAATGTGGAAGGCTCCGCCCGCCAATCGTTCATTCCCAGGGTTGAGCTCGACACGGGCGGGGTTTCCCATCCAGGTGGCTTTGGTTAGGATGCCGTCATGGGCCCATCTAGACTAGGACTGGTGGCATGGGGATGACATATGACTGCCTAAGGCAGAAACTGTGTGTCTGGGGCAAATTATAGTTCACCCCGCTACAATGGCAACTGAGGGATGGAGGCGGCTTGAAAGTACACATCAACTTCCACAAACATTCTCTCTAAATGGCGTCATTTTTACACCGAGATCCTTTCCCCTAGCCACCAGCAGACTCTAATCATGAGATTGCGTGTTTGACAGGATTTAGCAAGGGAGACTGAGTCCCTGATTTATGAGCTTATTGAGGCATTTTAAAGTGTTGCTATTAGTAGGCAACCTTTGCAGAGGAACACATCTTATCCAGAGGGAGACCAAATATTCGAGGCTATCCATCACGAACAAGGATGTTCCATCCATGTTAAGAGAATAACTAAAGGTCCAGTTTTGTCTTTCTAACACTCAAGTTTTTGAAATTTGAGATGCCCATCACACGGATTTGAGATCCTCACCAGCGCTTGACGTCTCAACCGCCAGGAAAAGAGTCAAGTCCAACATATGTTAGTTCTAACGGTTCCCAGGTTAATATTCCACCAATTATATATACGATATAAATCCAATCACTTTTAAAAAGATTATAGCTTGACAGAGCCAAAGTCATTGACGCTTTATGCCTAATGTTATGTTCTCTTATATTATGTAGATAGATTATCACCAGTATTAGTAGTGGTTTATGGAGAAGAAAGAAGAAAAAATATTCTAATACTTATACAAACCTTTATTACTTTGCAGCTCATCAGCACCCACAGGATGCTTGAACTATTCTCAGGTGTATAAAAGTAGGGATAGGGCTAGCCATAATGCATTAGGATGCAACTTTGAAGAGACTTCCAAGCTACTGTTAAGATAATCACAAAAACATGTTTTGTGGGACAAGTTACAGGTCAGTTCTCATAGAGGTGGAGAGGGCGTCTTTTAAAGAATATCTAAGAATTCTACATTGAATCCAGAAGATCGTTGGGGAAACTTTCAGGTATCGGATCGGCATTAGTAGAGTTATGGTTGTGGGAATCTTTGGATAGATTTCTAAACATGCTATGTGCTGTGATCTGGGTGGAAGATGATCACACGAGGGCAAGCAAGAAGTTGGGATGGTTTGGCGGAATGACTATTCTGGACACCAGTGTAGCATAAATAAGACCCAATGGGAGATGGATAACATTATTTTTCCAACCCAATCACAACCACCAATCCCACTCATTATCACACATTCAACCTAGGTATCTTTAACCATTGTTAACATGTATACAGGACATCGAAAAGGTAGTCGAGATACCCTTGGTCATGAAACGCAGGATGTAAAACCAAGCTTTACATGCTTCCGCAAAACAATCCAGCGGTTATGGAACCAGCCTCTCTCACGTTGTCTGCCAGCAGACCAGACCCTCAATACGAGGTCTCGCCCACTGACTGAAAACGCCACACAGCCCTCAAAATAGCAAGAAATACCGACAGGGGAGGCTCGAGATTATGCATTTCCCCTAAGCTTATAAAAGGATTTTCGTACTCAATTTCTTTTATCAACTTTGCAATCTGCTCATGCCTAATTGAAGTGTAATCAAATCAACATTAACCACAATGTTGAACCTAGATTTTAATGCATCTGATCTCAAGAACAAAACAATTCTTATCACCGGTGGGGCATCCGGGTTTGGCGCGGCTTTTTCGACTTGTTGGGCAGCAGCGGGCGCCCAGATAATCATTGGCGACATTAACCCCGCCGGGGAGGCGGTTGTCGCTCAAATCCGCGCGGACACATCAAATGAGAATGTTCACTTCATTCATCTCGACGTAACATCATGGATGTCTCAGGTGAATTTCTTTCGACAGGCCGTACAGCTCAGTACTCACGGCGGAATCGATGCGGTTGTCGCTAACGCTGGCATCAATAATGGGGAGGAGTCCAGAACGCTGGAGAATCCATCTGTGGATTATCTGAATGATGCTAATCCTCCTGCGCCCGGCCTGAAGACAGTCGATGTGAATCTTACAGGCGTCTTATACACCGTTCACCTTGCCCTATGGTTCCTTCCAAGAAACCCCGGTTCGCAATCGTGTTCTGAAGAGGGAAGCTTGATCACACCCAGGGATCGCGATCGCCATATCCTACTTGTAGGATCGGTGGCGAGTCTACATCCACTTGCTACCCAAGCACCGTACACACTCACGAAACATGCGGTCTTAGGCTTATTCCGCTGCCTTCGCATCACCGCCCCTGTTTCAGCTGGGGTTCGAGTGAATATCATCTGCCCCTATTTTACGGACATCGGCCTGATGAATGGGCCTGCCCGCGCTATTCTGGCTGGGGTTCCGATCGGAAAACCGGATGACGTAGTCAAAGCGGCAACGTATCTCATGGCAAATCAAACTTGTTGTGGGCGCTCGCTAGTCACTGGTCCCAGATTGAAGCTAGATCTTCCCGACCGTGCCTATCTCACCAGAGATTCACTTGATGAGATTATCCGCTATACGGTGGATGAGGGACAGGACTCGGAGAGGGGTATTTGGGAGTGTCAATTGCATGATATTGAAACAGCAGACATCTTCACGGAACGGATTGTGAAGGCCATCAAGGCTGTTGTTGCCATGCGGGGATGGATCGGTTGGGTCAAGGGCATGGCTGCTGCGATGGCTTGGCCAGTGACAAAGCACTGGTACAAATCGTAGGACTCATGGGTTGATGCATTTAACAGCAGATCGGAGATAGATCAGTGTACAGGGAAAGGAGGCAAATAGTTGTATTCAAGTAAAAGTAGCTTCAAGAATCATTTCTGAATTTATCTAAAGAACAATTAATAATGTCAAAATAACCTAATCATCATTAAATAATGTTAAAATTAGGAAATAAGAGCTGTTGGGCCCAGTATGAACTTGGCAAGCCTATTAGCGGGAAAAAGGGAGCCTGACGGAGGAGTCAAGGGTGGCGGTGCTACTATATATACCTGTAATTAAGGTACACAGTTTATAGCTGGAGCTAAACCTCAACTGGAGAATGCCAATTTCCTCTAGATCTTGTTTAACGGCATAAGAATTCAATATGGCTGTTTCCGGGGGAGCCTGATGAGGAAGGTAATCAGCAAACTTCTTGTGTGTCTTCTCACTCACAACAGGTCATATAAGGGGATAAGGGGCCGCTCTTACTCTTCCCCAAGGACTGGCATTTAAGTCAATTCACTTAGTCATTATGCGATCTCCACAGTTGCTTCTACTATCAACGCTCTCTCCGCTGGAGATGGGTAGAATATGCCCTATCCCAGGACCCGCATTCCCTGCTCCTAGTGGTTTCTCAACCAGCAAAACCTTCCTTCATAGCAGAGATTCTTTGCTGAATATGCTTGACCAGGTAATGAGCTCACAGAATGTCTTCATCATTTCCAGTATCAATCCCGATGCTACCTCATTTGTCGTCCAGATCTGGAGCACACATGAGGAGAAGCCGGTGGTCGAGGACTACCACTCTAGTTCGGCTTCCCAAAACAGTACCACGGATGTGACAGCCGTGGATGGCGACACTATCCTCTGCATTGGCAGTCTTTCCGGGCTGATTACAGTGAACCTGATGTTGATCGAGCAAGGGGATCTCCCCTTCCATGAACCGGTGGCCAAGTACGTGCCCAAACCACGCCGGGCAGCTCTTGAGATTCGACCGCACCCGACCCTAGTCCGCGATGGTATCGACCATCTTCGCTGGGATGAGGTCACGGTTGGTGACTTGGCTAGTCATATTTCTGGTGTGATTTGCGAATGCAAGATGATATTTTCAACAAGTTGTTGTGAGGGAACTCAATTTCTAACGTATCTTGGTCTGTAGACGGTCTACAGGATCTCACCTCTGGAACAGTGCTTCTAGGATTGCCAGTTTTGCCCTCATCTGCTAATATCCCTGTTGTCGAGGACGTCACGCGTTCGGAGGCGGCTGACCGATTCGTAGGAACTTACACAGTCTCGCCGACTGACATTAATAGCATCGAAACATCCACGATGACCGTTACTATGGGTGATGGGCCCGGCTTCGTTGTTACAGAGATGCGGGGTAATTCAACTGATTTGATATCCTTGATCACGTCACTCAATGGGGTCGCGGTCGACCAGCTCCGAGTGCGTCTGTATCCGTCACAGTTGGATGCTTTATATCGAGTTGGATTTCGAGCAAACTTCCAGCAAAAGTTTGAGGGCGATAGAGGGCAGGGGCCGTTCACGAGTGATTGTACGACCTGGCTCAATATCGATGCGTTGCGATATGCAATGTGGGTCTGGACGAGTTTTGTCTTGATGTGGATTTTGCGGGCGATGCGGTCGCAGTGTCACCTCGAGCCATACGAACGACTTTTGTGAGACGACGCTGACAGAGAATGAAAGCCAAGTTGATAAATAAAACGCGATTGTTATATATTGCACCATTCTTCATCTCTAGTCCTTATGAATTTTAGTGGTGATGTATTTAGGTACATAAGCTCGAGAAATTATTGAATAATCTATGATGATCAAGTACTATGTTTTAAACATCACGGAGTTCTTTAGAGCAGGTTATACGAACATCTGATAGACTAATGCATACACTTCCATGCTAAATCACACTTGTTATTGATCTCTGTATTTCATTTATTCTTTTTGCAGCAAAATCGGAAGGGGGATGGCCAAGCACTTTGAGGTAGTTGACCTCAAAATTGCCCCCTTAATCCTTGGGGTCGGCCTTCGGACCTTGTTTTGCCGATTTGACCAAGGCACATCTCTTCGAGGAAGTTATTTGTCGATATGGATGTCTGGACGGCTTACTTGCACCTAAGGTGGATTTGTGTGAGAAGGGGCTCTCTCCCTATGTTGTTTTTATTCAGGGGGATGATATCGCTCATGGCTCCAGGGAATGTTTGTAGCCTGAGAGCAATGAAGGAGCATAAATAATGAAAGAAAAGTTTGTGTTGGTATCAATAGAAATTGTAGGCTGGGCTCGGCGCTATGACTGACTTGGGGCTCTTAAGCCAGGTTCCGGTGCAGCCACCAGGCGGTGGTGGGACTGGAAGTTTTGAAACTGGAGAGTTGATAGGATGTAATAGACTGCATCCAAATTTAATCTAATTTTATGATTTGCCGGGGATAGCTAAGCTCCGACCTCAGGACGCTAAGGGGGGCTAATTTCCCTAGCGATGAATCATACTGAGAAAGAAAAAAAAAACCGGTTAGGTCGTCATGTAGCATTCAGTTAATTAATTGCATCAGGGGTATTTAGCCCCTTTTGAGAAGTGCGAAAAAGCCGCACATGAAGAACGAGTGGACGACCCTTGCGGATTAGAAATAGTGCTGAATCCCTCCGAGGAAACTAACAATTGCTTAGTAGATTTCTGATAAAAGCAAAGGAAAACAAGATTGTTAAAACAGTAAGATGATTAGGATCACCTCCCTTCTATCCCTGTTGCTCCTCTCCGGGTGCCCACAGACCATTGCCGGATCAACCTGTGGCTCTAATCATGATGCAACAAACTGCATCAATGCCACATCCCAAGGCACTCAATCCTTCGCATTCCAGCCACTCTTCCCGGTCGATCCAACACTAGTCTATGCCGTGGACCAAGTGAGCGATGGATCGCAAAAGATCGCTTTCTGGCTCAAATACTCCGCTATCAACCTCACCAACTCTGCACTCGAAACTTCTCAGGTCGCGATGCTATTCACGAATGCTACGGGGACAGTTTCGGGTGGCAACAATGGCTGCAACGGTGTCCTGGGCGAGCAGTGCCTGACAAACCTCAAGGATCTGTTGAAATCGACCATCGCGCGTCGCAGCAATGAGTATCTGTCCAATGTGACGGCTTTGTATGATAGCTTGAAGACCCTTCCACCTGCGCAACTGTCGAACTTGTCCTGCCCGTCAGATCTCTTCGATGACTCCCCTCTGGTGCCGACAACCTTGGTAGATGGGACCTTTCAAGAACAGCGTATGTACACACATGGATGAGAAACACTAGCTCGATTCATTGCCAAAGGTCCCTGTTACCGCTAGCATGTGGGGTGTGCGCAAGTAGGAGTTGAAGCATACGACAAAATTATGGCTGTATAGTAACCTTTTTTTTTGTTTTAGCTCTCACGGTGGAGGTCACTCGAGCTATGGCCGAATACGACTTCTTGCCGGCTCATTTACCTTCTGGGAATGCGTCTTATACCTACTCGAAACCTATCGGCCGAAAGCGATCGTATGAAGAGCAGATCAGTAAAGTCGGAGTCGGCATTATTGTTCGTTTCCCGCTCAGCATTGAGATGGTATACAATATGACTTCAGAACAGTATGAAGGCGGCTCTAATACAACCTACAACGCCATTCAAATGGACATGGTCTGTCTTCGTGCAGCGGGGAATGGATCAAACGATTCTGCGAACTCTATTAACGGTAGCACCACTTCTCGACCTCGGGTCCTTTTTGCCCTGGGTTGGATTGTTGCCGCGATTGTCTATCTGGGTTTCCTGTAAAGCTTGCCAGATCCTGTGCAAAACTAGTGGAATCTCGCTTCCTATTTCCTTTTAGTCGGATAAGAAAGAATTTAACATTGATGCCCTACGGAGCCTATCTAAAAGACAACGTATAAGATAGCATCCATTTGAATATCCGCTCTTTTACAGAAGTATGTCCATGCCAACAGAAAAACAACTAGGAAAAAATAGAAGAAAGGAATAGAGCACGAAGGGTTCAGCAAGCCAAAGGAATATCATCTTAGTCCATTGTTTCTGCCATTTTCTGCTCTACCATATTGCACAAGCTCTACAGAATACTAGGTGAGCTCAGCACGTCGAGGAAGGGAACGTCCACCTTGAAGACGGTGTAGAACCAGGATCGAAACTCCGCCGCAATATAGCCAGCATCGGGAAAGACCACTTGTGTCTTGAGCTTATGGTCCTCAAGCCAAAAAACTTCGCTCAAATTCAGTATATTTCTCCAGACTTGCTCAATGCCATTGCCTGCAGCCATCTTCGAGCCAAGGAGCTTGTGGCGAGCAGCCCTTCGATTGCGGAGATCATTGTATAATCTTGTCGTGCCACAAGGTCTGACTATAGCTCCAGTAGTATGGGGGCAGATCATGGATTCATGCATGATGGAGAGCTGGGACGCGGGAACGCCCAGATCGTTGACTGCCAGGAAGTCGATTTCATGGCCAGCCAAGTAAAATTCCTTTTATCACTTTCACATCCTAGTGGTTTCTCCTTGTCAAATTCCACAACGTTTGTTATCCGTTTCCCTCTCCCGTTTACATAACTTTCGCACGGGTATATCAAGGGCTCGCCCTTAGATTTTTGATGAAAAGTCATGATGCACATGTAGATCGAAGTTGTCCTGTCTCCAAATCGGACGGGAGCTGTTATTGATCGATGGTTTGAATATCTGGAAGAACTGTCCCAAAAATTAGCATGGAAGCAAATATCACCATAAAGCAATCCTCATCACGAACCTGTACCAACAGCTTATACATTTCCAGCAAGGCAATGTTCATCCCCAGACAAATTCTAGTACCTTATCCCCACGTAAGGATGTATTTATTCATGTAAGCTGTTTGCTCAGGATATAACCATCTCTCCAGTTGGAAAAGATGAGCATCCTCCCCAAACACTGAGGATGATGGTAAATCACATACGGATTGGCATCCATCTGAGTACCAGCCGAAATGTACCCGTTGTTGAGAGTGTATCCACCTTCAGAGACGTAGCGTGGAATGATCAGTGGGGTGGAGGCTGGTAGCGTTTTTTTTTTTTGTACCCGGCGGTTTCGACTACATATTGTAAGAAGCCACAGAAGAAGGCGGCGGTTGTTAGATGCCGCCACCATGAGCACAAAATATTGTATTTTTAACTATTCGATGGAGATTTGGGATCTATCGGATTTTTTTAGCGTTGAGAATATTATTGAAGAAATTGCCGCGCTGGGAGGCCTTGAGGTTGTTTAACCGTTTGGTTATCGGATTCTCGAGAAACGGCCAGCAAAGCCATGGTAAAGCTCCAAAAAAGGCAGCAAACGGAGCCATGACATAGAAATTTTAGATCAGGTTCTCAACATCGCGGCCCTGTGTATTGAAGCCGATAGGCTCACCAAACAAAGTTGACAGATCATGTCATAGAAAACCACCTAACACACTTGACAGGATACCAGCTTGGTGGTCAGGTAGCCGGTGTTAAATTTTTGTTTTTTCCTCTGACTTTAAATAGGGTAAACTTTGAAATGAAGACATACTGGGACCAGCTACGAAGTCCATTTCATCCCGGCTTCCGCAAATCGATTCCGAAGTCCTTGCTAAATGCGGCCGTCTACTCGACTTTCAAGTGACTTGAGATTGTCAAAGTGAAATATTTGATTCAGAATCAGTCACAGATGGACGACATAAATCCTTAATTGCCTATTCAAGAATGGCACACCGAAGATGCAACACGCTTTCGCTTGGCGGCGTGCTATTCGTGCTTGAGTCTGAAATGGTGGAGCGAGCTCACCCAATACTCCAACGGTATAGACATCAGTTTTGTCCACGCGGCGGTGATAAACCTAAGGAATCTACAGGGGGTCATTGACACAATTGGTCAGTATTTATCCTGATATTTTAGACTCAGAGTATGGGCCTATTTAATGTTGGGTATCCAGAGTTTGAAGAAATCCGAGACCGATGCCCAAAAGCGCCCCGGAAAATCACGAAGGGGGTGGAAGTAGTGATTGTTTATTGCACGATGTATCGCATAAGCAAGAGCAAGATGGGGAGAGACAGAAACATCTGCGTGATGTCCATCATTGAGGGTAAATCCGAGCTCCAATACAAGAGGCAAAAATAAAAAGAAGGGAAGATTCAGCCACGGTTGTGGCTAGCTTAATAACCCCATTATCTTAGCCCTACCAGACACATAAATTACCTATCTCATCCTGATCTGACGTGCAGGACCCGTGTCAGGTCAGCCCGGGGCTCCATTACAGAACGCCGTGTGATCTCACATGTGTGGATTGAATTGCTAACGTCATCAACTTTGTCAATGATGTGCCCATGCTGTTGAACAGGAGGTACTCAAAATTAAAACCCCAACGAGAAGTGGTAGTATTCCCCTATATAAGGTCCCCTATCTAAGGACTACTAAGATCTAAAGGTTGTGCGCTTATCATGTGGCCTGACTTTTTAATATATTTGATCAAAGACAGGAAAAGGTCTAGAAGGGTATGAATTTAAAATGATCACATGAATAGAGAGAGGAGAACCTGTGGGATGTCATAAAATGAGAGAAGTCACCGGGGTCAATAGCCTTGTACATGTATGTAACCATCAGAATTAATATTCTTACAAGTTGTAACATGAAAAAAAGCCATATTTAAGAGTAAACAAAAATTGATATTGGTAAATAAGACATTATAGGCCAAGCAGAGTCGGGAGACTAGCCACACATCTCTATAGAGGTGGACGGACCAAGCTGCTACTTAGGCGAAGGTGGAGGCAGCATACTGTCAGGAGTCCTAAGACCCTCCAACTAAATATTACAAGGTGCTTGCTTGGAGAGAAAGAAAAGTTTCCCATATATTTGAGGGGCATTGTCCTTCTAATTTTTGTCCAATTGCGTCAAGTAGGTTTTCCACACGACGTTCAAAGAACTATGACGGCTTCAGTGAACGGAGGAGAACGGAGTATTGGGCGAGGAGTAGCTGGGCGCCTGGGTGGTTTGCTTGAAGCAGCTCTAGATATTCTGGTGGCACGCGTAAAGGCCAAGCATTAAGAGCGTCCCACACTGTGAACGCTGATCCGCGACGCTCAGCAAACGTAAAAGCCTCTGCCAACTTGACAGCGGAGTCTCTATATGTGCAAATCTCCCAATCTGACCAAGTGTCATGAGGTTCAAGTCCAGGAAATTCCCCCGGAATCACTTTTAGGACTGTTGAAGAATGGAATCCATGTTGATGTCAATAGAAACTTCGAGATCTCCAAGCCAGAGATCAGCCAGCGGTACTAAGGGCCCGCTATTGATTCTGGACCATACTGAACAAAGCATGGAACAGCCACCTCAAAGGAGGTGAATTGCCTGGGAATCACTCCTTGCACCCTCTGGGGTGCCCCCAGGAGATAGGAAAATAAAGAGTTTCCCTCCTTCTTCCAGCCCCAGGGCGCAGACGACTAGAACAAATGCGAATACAAGAATAGCCTCACAGTTATGCTCATTCACATTCCTAATTGCGCATTGGAATTCTGGCATTGCAATTGCTTGGTGGTGGAGCGCCTCAATAATATATTTCGACCGATGAGCCGGGTCGCTGTATGCAAGATGTAGAGCCGAGCAAGCCAAGAGTCTATGCATCAAAAAGGGAAACCCTGCCGCTATTTGTGGGACTATTTCTTTAAATACGTGCTCTATTTGTGGGTTGTTAGACAAAGTGAGATATGTGAAGTTAACATAGTGGTGGTATAAGCTGGAATCAGACCTCCCTAGCGACACGATACTAGAGGGCGTAGAGGGCGCTAGACTAACGCTGAATGGGGTAGAAAATACGCGCTATGGGATAGCTAGGTTAGAATATGAATAGAATAAAGGTGTAGCTAATGTATCATCCGCACTACACCCCTCACCATTATCGGTTCATTTCGCCCCCGGTGATAAGAAGGTATATAGCCAAAAACACGTACCGTAATTGAGGATGATTCTGTATTGCTTCCACTGAGACTGTGACGATTAGGGGAGCAAGAAGCAAGCAAATGATTTGAAAAGTAGCGGAGAGCGTTGCCTCGAAAGAAGGTCTGCAGCTGGACAGCATACCAATCCCTGCCCTCTTTGCCGGGGTCTTGGTGAACGGTCACACAATGGTGTCCCATGCGCTTGGATGTGACGCAGAGATGCGCGCAGCCAGGCGATCTACAAGCGAATCCATTGAGAACCGGAAGAAAGGGCACCGGGAAGTTGAACTCATCGGGTAAGATCACATCCTTGGGGTCTGCTAGCGACAACTGAGCTGCATATTCGAGAAACGGCGCACGCTGTGAGTGGTTGAAATGATGAATTTCTTTTAGATGATGCATCACAGCACTGGGCTGGACGGCATATTGGCACGGGAGACAGATGAGGACGCGGTAGAGGGGCAGGTAGCGAAATAAAGTAGACGAGGTGAGTGTGACGGGAGGTGGAATGGAGACTGGGACATGGCCCGATTTGTCCATGCTTGATGCGAGACAGACCCAGACACATAATCACTGGAACAAGCACGAGCTTGTTTCAGATGAGTTGGTCTGAGCCGTTTTTCTGTAGCTGCAGGGTCGATGGTTACGATCCAGCTTCAGTATAACTAGACTAGAATAAACATCGTATACTCGGATGGTGAGGGAAAGGTGGAGGAGTGGAGCAGGTCGGAAGCGGAAGAAGAGTCCTTCCGCCACAACCAAGGGATTACCCTGTTGGAATTATTATGTAATTGCTCGGGCAGCTCAACCGTGGTTCAATTCGCTGGTTCTCTCTGTGTGTTGTGCCCCCCTGAGTGGTCGGGACGGCTAGCTAGGATACAAGGCAGACCGGAGCGGGTCATCTAATATCCGACACACCCCCTCAGGTGCGGGCAGCACCTCGTCACCTGGATCCACCCTATACATCTCTTTGCTAGTTATCTAAATACATCTTTTTTATAATATTTAGTAGTTCCTTCATCTGTAGCCTCTTATTAATCCATTTAGATATTCTTTCTAATCCTAATTGCTTTACAAATAGCTTAAATTTCTGCTTTAGGAGTGTCTTGGTAAGTCTATCTACTAGTATATTACTTGTTAAATAATAGCTAACTTGTATCTGCTGTTATTTAGCTTTCTATTTAAGCTAATAATTATAAATATTAACATATTAAAGTCTAGTTTACAGTTTATTTATCTTTTTATTAACTAGCTAAATAGTCTGCTGGTTGTCATACATAATATGTATTTATTAATGGTGGTTAAGCTTTATTTTTAGGTTATTTAAAAGCTATTATATAAACATGTTTTTTTAGGCTGCCTGAGATAGTATCAGCAACTCTATTTTAATTATTAAAGTTAATACTATTACCTGCTTGCTTGCCTTCTATTTAATAATGCCTTTAAATAGCTATATAATATATTCTTAGGAATTCTTCTAGTTAAAGTTATGAGTAAATAAGGTGTTACTATATAGTATATAGTTATTATTATTACCTAGCTATAGTATTAGATTATACTTGCTTAGATACTAGAGTATCTAATCTACTGCCTTATAGTACTTTAAACTTAGATTTATAAGATATTAAAATAGCTTACTTACTATAAAGACTATATCTAATTATGTAACTATTATAATATATATTAAAAATTTAATCTTTTACTAATAACTATAGATTTCTTGCTGTGTTGCCTTACCTTTATATAGAATAATTTTATTAATTTTTATAAAAATATTTATATTTTACTTGCCTTTGGTGTCTTTAGACTCTAAATTAGTAATCTTTTAAATATAAAAGCTTTAACTTAACTATATTAGGCCTCTTTACTAGTCTTAAATAACTTTAATTTTTAGAAACTATTTTAAATTATATCTGCTAGTAATAATAAACTTTATTTTTAGGTCTCTAATAATCTTTTTTACTATTAAGGTAGTTTTATTTAACACCTTATAGGCTATTACTATATTATCTATATAGAAGAAAATAAGAATATTTTTAAAAAATATATAATATAGCTCATGCGGTATAGCTTTAAAGCCTATATTTTAAAATATTATTTAAAATAATTTCTGCTACAGTAGTAATAACTATTTTAATTTATATAGTATCTTTAATATCTTTAATATCTTTCTAAGCTTTCTGTATTCTGTAGGCATCTATATATATACTAATTTATTTATAGCAGCATTAATAAAGGTGTTAACTATATTAAATTAGATTATCTTTAGTCTAAAATAGGCCACAATTATAATAAGTAGTTAAAAGAATTATATAGTTAAGGTGGCAGCATATAGGTTATTAAGTTAGTCTATTTATTAGTTATCTCTTACTACTAAGCAGGCCTTATATTTTATAAAGTAACCTTTCTTATCTAACTTATATATATATACCTACTTGCAGTCAAGCAGTTAAATATAGGGAGCCTTTAGTACCTTTATTTATATCTTTATATTAATATAGCTTTAAATATGGTTAATTTTGGCCTGTTTAAATAGCTTCTTAAAAGAATGATCTTAGAGTTAGCTTTAATATTTAGATGCTAATAATAAGCTGCTTTAATAAAGTTTTTTTAATTTTTTAAGGCTTATTTTTTTAACTTTAACTTTAGTTACCACCCATGCCTTATCTTTATTCTTTATAGTAAGTAGCTTTCTTTAGAGGTGCTCTAGTTCTGTTTTAGTAATAATATTTTTATTAAGTTAACCAGCTAGCTGGATATCTATTCTTAATATAAAGGTAATGCTCCACCTCTTAAGGTTAACTAAAATATAAACATACTTATAAAAGTCTTTTTTAGGTAGGCCTTATAATTGGTTAAATAATTAGCTACTATATTTTAATAAGTTAAATAGTATATTCTAATTAGTTAGTAATTAGCTGCTATATATTAATAAATTAACTGGCACACTTTAATTAGTTAATAAGCTCTTAAATGCCTATATAAATAAAGCTGCTGGTAAGGGGCCTAATAGTGTTTCTAATAAAGTAATAAGGTATAATAAGCTATTCTTTTCTACTTATAAAGACAGCTCTACTTTGACTGTTAGTAGTAGGATTTAAGTAAGAAAATTATCTATATTAAAATAGTTTATATGCTTTATAGATAATATAAAAGCCTCTATAGTAGTGCTTTAAATAGGTATATTCTTTATCTTTATATTATTAATTATTTTATTAAATACTTTCAGAAATATTTATATGAATTTATTTTTAGTTTACTTTAGTTATTCTAATTTATTGCTTGAGAAGAATTTCTTCTTATTAAATATTATATTTCTTATTTAAATAACTTTGTTACCCCTTAATAGCTATATCCAGTAAATATTTATTAATTTATAGCCTACTAAATAGCCTATATTTACTTATAGATTAAATCTTTACATCTTATTAAAGCCTAGTTAAGTGTTTGGTGTTATAATAAATATCTTATATTTATAGGTCTTTAGATATGCTTAAAATGGCTTCTAGTCTTAAATTATAATATTTTTAAAATAGGTAATATAGGTATAAAATCTGTTAACTAAAATCTTTTAATTTACTTAATAATAAGGTATTTAATTATAAAGGTATACAGCTACTTAATTTATTTTTAACTATAAAAATACTAGTAGTTTAGTGCCTGTCTATATAATATAAGTCTTATTTTTTATTACACCCTTTAAGTATTCTGCATTACCATTTTAAGCAGGTGTATTTAGAGTAGAAGGCTTAATCTTAATATTTTTATAGTATAAAAATTTAATAATATCCTTTACTATAATCTTATTATTACTTTAAATTTTTTAAGGCTTTATATTGTACTGAGTTTCCAGGAGTTTAAATAGGTATTATAAAATATTAATTATATTTTTTATATGTTAGATCTCTAGATAGTAGTTTTATATAACTTTTAATTATTTATTTATTATTAATATTATGCTTTTAAAGCCTCCCATGTCTAGTTTATAATTATAGAAGTTAATTACTAATTGCAAACCTGGGCCTTTAAGCCTTTTTCTAAATATTCTTTA
The DNA here is from genome assembly GCA_027569235.1 of Aspergillus sparsus. Classification (NCBI taxonomy): domain Eukaryota; kingdom Fungi; phylum Ascomycota; class Eurotiomycetes; order Eurotiales; family Aspergillaceae; genus Aspergillus; species Aspergillus sparsus. Next base: position 48,954 of record JAPDES010000029.1, read on the forward strand.
AATCTATTAGGTTATCTTTAAGGTGCCATATGCTTTATATTCTATTATAGTAAATATTTTTATTTTTATACTAGTTAAAGATTTAGCTAGATTTTTAATCACTTTTAGACCTAAGTGCCCTAGGCATAAGTGCTATAGAAGTAAGTTATTAAAAATATTATTTTTATTTATAAATAACTTAATAGACTAGTAGGCAGTTTTATATATAGATAAAAATATAGGCTTACTGATGTTAGTGATATATTTAAATATATATTAATTAAAATAATGCTTTAGATAGGCTACTAAAGTATCTTTAATAATTTAAATAATATCTTAACTGGGGCTATTATCCCACTAGAGCTTTATTTTTTAAAGTTTATTTAGTAATACTAAGTTATATTTTAAAGTTAAGCAGTAAACCATATTATAGAGCTTTAATATAGCCTTTATTTCTTACTTAATAATATTAATATTTATCTTTACTATTTTATAACCTTAAATAGCTATTTCTAAATTACCTATATAGACTAGATCGCCTTTAGATGCATTCTGGTAGTTAGTAAAACAGTTAAAATTATTAAATATATATAATATTACTTTAAAATCTAGAATTATTAATATTTTTAATAAATATTTAGGGGAGCCAACTATAAAGATAGCAGATATGTAATTTCTAGCTATTTAATTATTTAATTATTTTACTAGTAGTTTCTTTAGCTCTTTTACTTTCTTTAATAACTGTTTATCTATCTTTAGTACTAGATTAACTAATTTTTATACTATAGGTCTCTCCTAAAACCCTTTAAATACTATATTTAAAAATAGGTAGAAATAGTTCTTTTAGTTATATTTTTAATTACAGCTCTAGTACAGCTGATAAAATAAATTAAAAGGCTTTCTTTTTAAAATATTCTATTTAATACTATTATATTCATGCTTTTACTTTTCTCTCTATAAGATAAATATAGCCATATCTAATATATATTTCTTTTTTTAACCTTTACCCTCTTTAAGTTTATTAGTAATAAAGCTAGATTTAAATAATCCCTTAATTATATAAGCACTATCATCTATAGTAAAAGAAATATAGTCTATATATTTATAAAAGTCCTATATAACTAAATAGTATAATAGTTTTTTTATTTTAATATTTTCTTTCTTTATATATCTATACATTTCTACTTATAAAGAATTTAGAAGTTAGATTGCATTAAAAAAGTCTTTAAATTAGGCTTAGGCAGATATAGCTATAGTAACTTCAGCCTTTATAATCTTTTATATAGTAAATTCTTACTAATTAATCTAGTTTTTAATATCTCTAGTCTTTAGAGGTTTAATTGCCTTAGTATAGGCTTTATAAATAAGATTATAAACCTAAGTTATTAATATACTTATATTTTATACTAAGTTCTTATACCACATCTTTATTGGCTCATCCAGAATGCAGTTATATTTATAAATCTATAAAAATATAGTTCTTTAAATCTACTTCTAGAGCTTATTTAGCTCTATTCTCTGCTTATTATAATTATTTAGGTGTGTCTTATATATTATTTAAGCTATCTGTTGCTTTATTAGATTTAATATAATTAATATAGCAGTAGTACTTTAGCTTTGGGTACTTTCTATTAATAGTTAGTTGTCTCCAGTTAAGGCTGGAGTCTTAAATAGGTTGATAGGCTTCTATAAAAGGTATTTATAGCCTTAAATAATGTTCTATAGGTCTTTTCCCCTAGCTAGGCCTTTAAATTACACCTGCTATTTGTTACGAAACCCTTCGGGAAACCCTAAAGGTTTCTAACCCTGATTCAAATGATGAGTTCGCCTAGTTTGGTATTCAGATTAAGGGTCAAGCTCCCTTGAGCCTGATACTTAGCTGCCTGAGGTATACTCAAAGTAACTTAATCACTATCTGGAGGGCCAGTAGAAGTACATATACCACTACTGTCAGTTATAGTACTGATAAGTTGATCTAGTGGAGTAATGTAGGTAACTAAATAATAATAGAAATTAAGTATAGTAATTAAAGCTATTTACATGTAATAATAAGTGTCCTTATATATTTCTTATAGCTACTAGTAGCTACTGGTAGGCTGGTTATTGCTGTAGTAGGTAAGCTACCATCTAGTAGGTGTAGCTATTATTTAGTAGGTGAGCTACTATTTCTTGGCATTAATTACTATTTATATAACCTTATATCTTAAAAGTTTATTTTTAAGGTGTCTATTCTGTGTCTGCCTTTTTATTAACTAATAGACTAATTAGTTAGGATTTATAGGAGATAACCTTTAGTATAGTTATAATATTACTTTCTCTTTTTTAGATTTTTATTTTTTAAAAATATATAAGTTATAGTATTATTTCTTATTACACCTATAGTCTTTCTTAATAAGTAATATTTCTTTATTATATCTAAAAGTAATAAGTTAAAAGCTTGTTAATTTTACTAGTTTAATTAAATTCTTTATAACAGTTTTTCTATTAATGTTTCTTATTCTTGCTGTATAAAATTAAATTAAGATTATATAATGGCTGTAAATAATAAAAAGTATGCTGAATATATAAAATGCAGTTATTCTTATAAAAAATAATTTTATAGTAATGCTAAGTGAAAATATTTAGAATATACTAAAATAAAATTATTATAAAAGCTAGAATAAGTATTTACTAAACAAGCTTGGCTCTCTGTAAAGATAAATTAATTATATAAATAATAAAGGCTGTTAAAGTAATATAGTTTAAAAATATTAAATTATAATAGTATAGTGTTGAATTATATAAATAAGAATATTAATAAATAATTTATTAATTCTTAAATAATTGCTGCTATCTTTAAGTCTATTAATTTTATAAATTATTTACTTAATGGGCTCTCCCCCAGTTTCTTAGAGTAGTTTATTAGTAAAATTTTCTTATTACTTATTAGTAATTTTTAAGGTTTTTAATAGATTCTTAAATATTTTTTAAGGTATTATACCCCTTCTATTTAATTAAGTAATAAACTTTATTATTAACCTATCTGCTGAATAAAATCTTTTTAACTTTATATTTTTTCTTAATTATCTTAATCTTTTAATATTTTTAAAGTTTAGTGTTCTTTGGTGCTGGTTTTAATAATAATATATAAAAAACTGGGTGTATCTTTATTTTCTTAAGTAGTTTTAATTTAAAAGTAATTAATTTTAGTCTTTCTTTAATCTTATAAGATTCTAACTTAATATAATTAAGTTTGCTGCTTGGCCTTTTAATTTAAATATTTTATTATAAGAAATATACTTTTTCCCTCTTTTAAAGGTCTGGTTCCTCTAACTTATGCTTGTTATAGTGTATGGCCATTTAGATATTAAAGAATTTAATATTTCTTTATAAAAACTTATAAATCTCTTTTAGCTTTATTATTATTTATTTTATATCTTCTACTTCTAGTATTTCTTATAGTGTTATGACCACGCTAGAGGTCATCGCCCGCAAACCCTAGCCAATCAGTCTACCAACCAACGGGAAGGCAGACACGGGATGGACACCTCAGGAACGGACTCTTGAGACACAAGGTCATGTGAATGGTAGCTAATGCTAAGGAATGGTAGCTCGCCTACTAAATAATAGCTATATCTACTGGGTGGTAGCTTACCTACTGTAGTGATAGCCAGCCTACTGGTAGCTACTGGTAGCTATAAGGAATATATAAGGATACTTATTATTATATATAAATAGTTTTAGTTATTATGCTTAATTCTTATTATTATTTAGTTATCTATATTACTTTACTAGATTAACTTGTTAGCATTATAACTAATAGTAGTAGTATATATACTTTTACTGGCTCTTTAGATAGTGATTAAGTTACTTTAAGTATATCTTAAGCAGCTAAATATTAAGCTTAAGGGAGCTTGATTCTTAATTTAAATATTAAACTAGGTGAACTTATTATTTAAATTAGGGTTAGAAATCTTTAGAGTTTTTTAAAGGGTTTTGTAATATATTAAGCATTAATTAGTATAAGTTAAGTTTAAATTAATTTAAAATATGGCACTTTAAACTACTTAAGTAGATTCTATAATTTCTAATAATAATAAGCTTATATAGTATATTAGGGTACTAAAAGAGTGACTTTAGCAAGCTAAAATAATCTATATAGAGTAACTTTAGTATGCTAAAATAATTTATATAAAATAAACTGAGCAGCTATAGAAGCAGCTTTTTAAAATAAGTAATAAATTAAAAAAGAAAGAAATTAAGTTTTAGATATTAAAAGCTTTTAATAGAATATACAGCAAGCTGCAATACTTTTTTATATAATTAGATATATATATTAGTATTAATAAGGATAAGTTTAAAGATAAAACTAAGAAGGTTATATTTATATCTATATACTTTAAAGAAATAATATATAAATGGTTTAAGCTGTACATTAGGGCTTATTTAGATAAATAAGAAAATTCTAGTAATAAAGTATAGAAGGATGTAAAGAAGATATTTTAGAATTATTAAAAATTTAAATAAAAACTTAAGAATATATTTAAAGATGCTGATGTAGTTAAAAGGGCTGAAAGGCAGTTTAGAAGATTTAAAAATAAGAATAATATATTAAAGTATATCTTAGAATTTAGGTAACTATTATTATAAGTAGAATAGAATAATAAAGTACTAATTATATAGTTTAAGGTTGGAGTAAAATAAGAAATTTAAAAAAAAATAATTATGCTGGAAAGAGCTAAGACCCTTAATAAGTTTATTAGAACTTATAAATAAATTAATAGTTAGCTAAAAGACTTTAAGGCTAGAAAGTACTATTATAGAAAGTTAAAGTACTAGCTTTAAATAAATAAATAATAAGGTTAATAGGAAAGTAACCTATATAAATTAAAATTAATAGAATTTAATGCAATACTTTTAAAAAATAAAAGAGAATAATGCTGCAGTAAAAAACTGTATTATAGCTATAAAAAATTAAAATATATGCTTAAGAACTATTAATAAAAGAGTAATAAGCTAGTAAAAAGTAAATTTAAATTAAGCTAGAAAAAATATAATAAGCTAAAAGAGATTTAAGGCATGCTTAAGATCTATACTATTAAATATAAGATTATTAAACAACCTAGTAATAAGAAGAAAAGTCTTATTTAAAATTAATAAAAGGTTATTAGTATATTATTATTTAAGAATAATAAAAAAAGTAAAGAGCTAGAGGCCAGTAATATAATAAGAATTAAGATTAATATAAATAAGTAGGCTGGTAATATAATTAAATAAATACTTGTAGGAAGTAATAATAAATTAGAAGAGAAACTTAAATATAATATTAAAAAAGAGCTAGTATAAGTTAGAAAATAAGAAGAAAAGTAAGAAAGTAATTAAAATATACTTATTAGAGTAGTATATAAATGCAGTAGTAATAAAGGCTTGTTTAGGGGCAGTACTTTAATATAATAATAATAGAGTTAAAAAAATTAGAAAGATTTATACAGTAAATTTCTAGAAGTTAACTTAAATATAGATTTAAATATAAAAGACTTTTAATTAATATAGGATCCTGGAGAGGCAGCACTAAAAAAAGATATTAAAATCTAGATGTAAAAAATATATTAGCAGCTTAAAAAAGACTTTTAATAATATAACTTTAACTTATATAAAATTATTAATAAATATTTACACTGGAATATATAATGTTAAATAGGCAAGAAAGACTAGATGAAATATTTATAAAATTATAATAATTATTTATAATATTATTAAACATGCCAATGGGATAACCAGAATTATTATTAAGCTATTAGAAAAGCTTTAAAGAAATAATAATAAGATTATAATTACAGTATATATATTAAGGCATGGTGTAAATGTATATATTATAAAAAATATAATTATTATAAGTAACTATTATAGGTGGTATGCTACTTAATAGTCTATAATACTTATAAAAGTATATAATAAATTATAGGATGAATTCTACTATTAAGAATTATTAAATAAAGTTTATACTGTCCTTATTAAAGGAATAAATGTGTCATAGGATTCCGCAGATGAATCCTGAAAGAGCTGGTCGCGGACTGCTCTCGGTCATCCAGCCAGGAAGTGCCGGCGCTCGCCCATATCTTTTAGATAGCTTATATTTGTATACGGCTACCCCACCGACTTGTAAGGGTATTAATGATTAATTGGAGGAATATTGAAAATATAAGAGGGAATATTAAGAGTCTTTTATCTTTCTAATTTCTAAAAATTAGTCTTATATCCCTACATTTCTATACTTTTTATATCTAAAGATATCTTTATTAAATAAAGGAAGTCTTCCCTTTATAGACTAAACCTTATCTTCCTGTAGCTGTGTTAAATATAGATCCTTGTCTAGTTAATAAACCCTTATTTAATAATTGGGATATTCTTATAATTTTAATTTTTTCTTTTTAACTATTTAAGGAGCCATAATGACACGGATACAGGCATTATTCTAAAAGAAGACTTTAAGAAGGAATAACCTATAAACCTTCCTAGGACTCTCTTCTATACTAGATTTAAATAAGATGCTGAGGTAACTGGAAGAAGAAAAAAAAAAACTTTAAAAAATTAAGATATTAAAAAATAAAATTATAAATCTTAAAAGAAAAATAAACACTAATAAAGCAGAACTAACTTTAAAAAGATCTTAATAGAATAAATAATTTATATTTAATAATATAAAATACCTTAAAGCTAGCACTAATATCTAAAAAAGATATAATTAGCTTATAAATATAGAGCTTATCTTCTATAGATATAAGATGGGCCCCTATAGTAATACAGATAAGATTCTTCTTGCTCTAATAAAGATTAATAATAACTGCTGCATGAGATGGGCCTGCCATATAGAAGAACTTTAAAAGAATAAGAAGAAAAAAACTAAAAATTTCTAGCCTCTCTTTATTAAATAAATTAAGGATTTTCTATAGAATAAAGCTATACTACTTTTAGATATAACTGCCTAGCTAGAAAAGGCTTAATAATAAGTAGATTAGAACTTTAATAATTTTAATATCTATCTAAACTTGCTAGAGCAGTACTTACCCTATACTAATAAAATAATATAAATATAGACTTATTTTTTAAAACTCTATTTACTGCTGAATTAATATATTAAGAAATATATAATTAATCTACTAAAAATATATAATAAAATAGTTTTTCTAGTATTCTATTACTATACCTTACTCCTATTAAATATAAAAAAAAAATATAAGGACTTAACTATATATAACCTAGTAAAAAGGTACTAAACCTCCTATAATATAAAATTCTGATGGGGTTATAACTAAAATAAAGAATCTTAGTAAAAGGGTAACCAAAAAGATAATAAAATTAAAGAAAAGAATAAGGGGCAGACTAAGGAATATAAAAGAAAAAATTAATTTAAAAAAATATTGTAGAATCTAGTTAGAAAGGATGGAAAGGTTCTAACTTATAATATTTATAAAAATAAATATTATTTTATAATAAAATGTCCTAAAAGGACCTTTATTTAAGAAATATATATTAAAGGATTAGCAATTCAAGTACTTCTTATTTAAAGAATAAATAGCCTAAAATAAGAACTCTTTAAATTTAATTTAGAATATTATTTTAATACCAACTAATATAGCTTCTTTAATAAGGTAGTAAACTACAGCAGGCTGAAGTAAAAGATTTTAATACCCTAGCTTATTTTATTGTAGGGACAGCTATAAAAATATATACTTTAATTCTTATCTAGAATAATATTAAAATATATATGGATCTAGATAGTGGAGTAGAAGCAGATATTATTAATTAAGGATTTATTTAAAAATACTACTTTTAATAAGCAAAACTATTAGCATCTATATTAAAAGTAATAAATAAATAAAAAACCTGCTTCTATAGTATTTGGAGAATACTTATAACACTAACTAATTTATAGAGGAATTAATAAAAGATTAAAAAACCCTATATTATAATTAATAGAGATCCTAATAAGAAGGGCAGCCCTGTCCTTCTATTAATAGTAATAATAAAGAAACTATAGATCTACTTAGTCCCTTAAAGGGATTAATGGTGGTTTGAAACTACCTTCTTTAAAATTATATCTTTCTTAAAATTTATAAAAATATGTTAGAATTAGGCTTACATTTTTATATTTATAAAGATGTTAAAGGATATATAGATTTCTAATAAAAAGGATCTAAATAATTCCAGAATGAGCCTAGTAGCAATCTTTTTGTTAAGGTTAACTTTAATACTAGAAAATATACTAACTAAATATATATCTTACTATAATATCTTTTTAATAGAAAATGCCCAATTAATCTTAACACTAAAAAATATAAGATACTTTATAGAGTTAAAAGAAAATATAGTTATTTCTTATAAACTAATATATTTATTATTCTAAACTAAACTAAAAGTATTCTGTAAATACCTTAATACTAATCTTTAATATAGAAGGATTTATCTATTTAAAAGCCCTACAGGGGCCCCTATCCTTTTTATTTTAAAAAAGAATAGAGGCTTATACCTCTGTATTAATTATAGAGGACTAAATAAGGTAATAATTAAGAACTGATATTTATTACTCTTAATTTCTAAGATTCTAGACCAGATTTCTAGTGTAAAATACTTTATAAAACTTGACCTAGTTAATGTCTATTACTAAATCTATATCTAAGAAGAAGATAAGTAAAAAATAGCATTCTGTATATAATACAGCTACTTTAAATATATAGTTATACTCTTTAGACTTATAAATGCACCTATAACCTTTTAAAATTATATTTATACTGCTCTTTATAACATATTAGATGATTTCTGTATTGTGTACTTAGATGATATTCTTATTTACTTAAATAACCTTAAATTATATATAAAATATATTAAAGCTGTACTAGACTAACTAAGAAAAGTTTAATTATATGTAAAACTAGCTAAATATTAATTTTATAAATTAGAGATTAAGTTCTTAGGCTATATTATCTCTTAAGATGGTATTGCTATGGATTTAAAATAAATTAAAATTATTATTTTATAGGGAAAGCCAGCTATATATTATAATCTATAGATCTTTTTAGGATTCTGCAACTTCTACTGCTGCTTTATTAAAGAATACTTAAGGATTATACTGCCCCTAATAAACATGCTAAAAGGAATAAAAAATAAATAAAAATCTGAAATAATATCTTTAGGTCTTAAGGAGGAGCTAGTATTCTACATTCTTATTAATGTCTTTAAGTTAGCACTCCTTCTATAGTACTTTAATTCTAACCTCTTAATTTACTTAGAGATTAATGCATTTAAATATATAATGGCAGGCATTCTATCTTAATCTAATTTAAAAGGGATGTATTATCTAGTTATATTTTAGTTAAAAAAGTTTATAAGTGTAAAACTTAACTAGGGCATACTAAATTAGAAGCTATTTACTATTATTTATTTTTTTAAATATTAAAGGCACTATTTTAAAGGCCTGAAATATACTATAGAAGTGCTCTCTGACCATTTAAACCTATAAATTTTTATAAAATAAGAATAAATAAATAGTTAATAGGCATGCTGGTGCCTATATCTAACCCTTTTTAACTTTATAATCTAATATAGACCTAAAAAATTAAATTCTGCTGATAAACCTTCTAGAAAGATATCTAGACTAATAGAAAATGTGCTGTAGGCTAGTATTAAAGAGCTTTTTTATAAGAAAATAAAAGCTAAAGCTATCTTCATTTAAACTCTAATTATAAATAAGAAAGGTCTAGATAGGATGCCTATAAATTAGTCTAGAAGGATAAATAGTTAATACTATAATTAGTCTAGTAATTATAGGTCATCCTATATCTACTAGTTAAGAAAGAAAGAAAATTCATTTTATTTTTATATCTATATAGTATAGAGCTTTATAGAGAAAAATTTAAATAAAAGCACCTTTTTAGAATAGGCTAATAGCAGCTGACCCCTATATAATATTAATATAAAAATAGTTAACTAGACTATCTGGAAAGAGTTAATCTAAAGATTTCTTACTTTAAGATTGGCAATACAGCAAGCCTGTAGAGCTGAGAATGTATATTTTAAAGATATATATAAGGATCTATATAATCTTATTAAGCAGATCTAAGGTAAAGACTCTAAGGCCCAGTAATAAAAAACTAAAATAGCTGAAGGAAAAACTTAAAAGAATTAATTAAAGAACTACTATAGTATATTAAAATTTAAAAACTATCTATTTATCCCCACCTTAAAAGGCTTAAAGTAAAAACTTTTATCTATATACTATAATAACCTGCTTACAGGATACTTTGACTGAAATAAGACTAAAGAATTATTAAAAAGGAAGTATTATTGGACAAACCTAAGTAAGTATGTTGCTAAATATATTAATAGCTATATTATATACTAAGGGGTAAAGATCCTAAAATATAAACTTTATAGAAAACTTAAATTCTTACTAATCCCTATAAGGCTCTAAAGCAAATTATTTATAGACTTTATTATAGGACTACCCCCAGTACTATATAAATAAGAATCTATTAACAGTATTCTTATTATAATTAATTAATTTACCAAATATTCCCTATTCTTTTCTATGTCCACTTAAATTAATATTACTGGCCTTACTAAACTATTCTATAATAAAGTAAAACTCTGATACAGACCCCCTAATAGGATTATCTTAAATTGGAGAAGTATCTTTACTAGTAAATTTTAATTAAAGCTATACTATTATAGTTATATTAAACTACAGCTATCTACAGCATTCCACCTCTAAACTAACAGGTAAATAAAGAGAATAAACCAAATTTTAGAATACTATTTAAGATATTTTATAAATAAGGAATATATAAATTAGCTAAAGCTACTTAGAACTGCTAAATTTATATATAATAATAAGAAAAACAGTATAATTAAAATCTTGCCTGCTGAAGCCTTACTAGGTTATTTACCAGACTTCTATCTATAAACTGAACTAGGTACTAACCAAGGGGAAACCCCATCTATTTAAACTTATATTAAAAAACTAGAAAAACTCTACTTAAGACTAAAGAAATACTAGCAAAAGATAAATAAATACTATATAAAATACTACAACCAGTGGTGTATATTTATAACCTTTAAGTTAAGAGACCTAGTCACCCTATCTATAAAAAATCTGAAGTTAAAGCTACTGTTATTAAAGCTTAGTTTTAAGTTTATTAGATTCTTTTAAGTTCTAAATGCAGTTGGACTGCAGGCCTACTAGCTTATACTATCTATAAAATATAATTAGATTTATAATGTTTTTTATGTATTTCTACTGGAACTATAAAAAGAAAAGGTAATTAAAGAACTACTAATGCTAGAGCTAGCCAATAATAATAAATAAAAAATAGAGAAAATAAAAGATAAATAATTATTTTAAAATAAATCTTACTATTTAGTAAAATAGAAAGGATAGCCTGCTAAATATAATTAATAGATCTCTAAAGAAAATATAGGGAATATATAAAGACTTATTTATAACTTTAAAAAATAAAAAAAAGGAAGATAGATAAAAGAATAAAGAAATAATAATAAAATAGTTATGGAAAAAGCTTAAAGCTCTTTTAATATAATAAAAAATTTAAAATTATTTATAAGGCCCTGGCCTATACTACCTTCTCTATTACTATATGCTGCAAGGACAGCCTCTTTAATAATAAATAAAAATTAGTGTTTAGTAATAAATAAAAGAATATAATCTAAATTTCCTGAAAGAAGATAAAGCAGCTTAGAAGAATAATATTTCTATAAGGACTTAATAGTCTTTAGATTAAAATAAGAAATGTAGAAAAGAAGTTCTTAATACTAGATTATAAACTCTTTATACTTGCTTTCTTAATAAAGATTAGAATAGAAGAAGAAGAATAAAAATAACTTTACCCTTATCTTTTAATGCTTCTTCTAACTATTTATGGAATATACAGCAGCATGTACAGAATTTGCTGCCTTAAAAGTAGCTGCCAGCTTCTTTAATACCTTACTAATAGCATTATAAACTAAACACATCTATAGGCTATTCTTATTTTAGTCTAGATTCTAAAACTAATAAGCCTATTTAAAAATCTTAAAAATATTATAGGTGTCTTTAAGCATTTTAAAATAAGTTTAAAAACAACATTAACATAAGAAATGCAATATTAAAACTATTAAGATATCTACTATATTATAAAGCCCTTTACTGGCCTTATATTACTTATATAGGATTAATGCCTTAGAATCTTGAATATATTTAATAGAAAAGGGTGCATCCGCCCCCAGGTTATAATTATAATAACTGGTATGGAAGCAGTGCAGATACTATAAGTATTTAAGTAATTAAGGCCTATTAAATAGAGGACATGTCTTCTTTATAATTGCTGTGGTTGTTATAGTAGGAAAATAAGATAAAGGTAGAAAATAAAAAAAGAATAAAAATCTATATAACTAAAAGACGCGCTGCTATATAACTAATGATAAGAGTAATATATAGCACTGGAGTAATATATATGTCTATAAGGATAGAAAGTAACAGCAATAAAGAATTATTACTTATATATAAGATAATTAGAAAGCTCTGTTTCATTCTAAAATTTCTTTAAATAAATTATTTATGGAACAATAAAGAATTGCTATAAATACATGAGATAATTAGGAGGAAGATAAAGCAAATTATAATTATTAAACTAAATAAAGCTTGCAGTAAAATTTAAAATTAGCTTCTAATTAAGGTTAGTTGATATAAAGGGAGGCATAATTGTTATAGGATTCTGCAGATAAATCCTAAAAGAGCTAATTATAGACTGCTCTTGGTTATCTAGCCAGAAAGTGCTGACACTTGCCTATATCTTTTAAATAGCTTATATTTATATACAGCTACCCCGCCGACTTGTAAGGGTATTAATGATTAATTAAAGGAATATTAAAAATATAAGAGGGAACATTAAGAGTTTTTTATCTTTTTAATTTCTAAAAATCAGTCTTGTATCCCCACATCCCTATACTCTTTATATCTAAAGATATCTTTATTGAACAAAGGGAGTCTCCCCTCTACAGACTAAACCTTACCTTCCTGTAGCCGTGTTGGACATGGATCCTTGTCTAGTTGATGGACCCCCATCCGACAATCGGGATATCCTTACAAAATGCATGTATAAAGGGTTTATAAAATATTTAGAATATTAATAGATTTACTGGAGCATGTGCTATAAAGATAGATGTTTAATATATTATAATAGAAAGATAAATTTAGATTATTTTTTAAAATATATATAGTAATACTAACTGAAATAAAAATAATTAGTTAAATTTAAAGTTAATAAATATATTAATAAGCAGGACTATAAGTATCTAAAGAAGATATTAAAATATAATCTTTATACTACTATAAAAGGAGTATATTTAAAAAAGAAAGTTAGAGTTAATAAATATAAGGCTAAAGTAATAATTAATTTAGAAGCTATAGGAAACTTTATTAGTATGGTATATATAGAAAAGAAATAGATTAATATAACTAAAAAAGTATTACTTAGATAGGTGTTGGCTATTAATAGAAAATTAATTATAAGAAATAGAATTACTTATAAGACTAGAGTAGTTCTTAATATTAAGAAATAATTTAAGGAGCTAGTACTAAATATTATACTAGTTAAGTATAATATTATATTAAGCATGCTATAGTTTAGAGAAAGGAATTTAATTATTAATTAGTAGATTAAAGAATTTAAAATTAATAAAAAGTAAGAATCTAAATTAGATTTAGGGCTAAGCCCAGTGCAGCTAATATTAGTAGTAATAAAGAGATTATTAAAATATATATAGTATATGGAACTTGGATGGTAAAAAGGACTAAGTATAGTTTTAATAGATGTTAAAATAGATTAACTAATAAAAAAGAAAGAGTATAAAATAGTAATAATAAATAAAATTATTAATATGCTATTATCTAAATGCTATAAAAGATTTAAATATATTTTTAAAGTACTAAAGAAGTTTAAGTTATTAAAATAAATAAAGTATGACCATACTATACTGCTTAAGAAAGATAGGGAATTAACTATAAAAGTACTATATTCTATATTAAAAAAAGAGTTAGAGGTATTTAAAATATATATTAATAATTAGTTAGTAAAAGATAATATATAATTATTAAAATTATCTATAAAATATAAAGTTTTATTTGCAGTAAAAAAGGATGGAAAATTTAAAATATATATAAATTATAGACTACTTAATAATATTATAATTAAGAATTAATATCTATTACTGCTTATTTAAGAAATATAAGATGTTATTAGAGGAGCTAAGTTTTTTATTAAGCTTAATATTATAGATGTGTATTACTGGATATACATAATTAAAAAAGAAGAATAGAAAACTATATTTAGAATTAAGTTTAGATACTATAAATATTTAGTAATACTGTTTAGACTAACTAATATACTAGTATTATTTTAAAGACTTATTAATAAAGTATTAAATAAAGTAAGAGGAATATATGCCTTAGCCTATATAAATAATATTCTTATATTTTTAAAAACTAAAGAAGCATATATTAAATATATAAAGAATATACTTAGAAAGCTTAGTATATATAAATTATAATATAAGTTAGTAAAATGTGAATTCCATATTAAAAAAACTAAATTTTTAGGATATTAAATAATAATAGAAGGAATTTATATAGAAAAGTATAAGGTTTAGATAATTAGGAATTAGCTAAGACTAAAAAATCTATAGAAATTATAATAGTTTATAGGGTTGTTAAATTATTACTAATAATTTATTAAAGAATATTTTATAAGGATGAAACTACTGTTTAACCTTATATATAAAGATGTTAGGTTTAAATAAATAAATAGTTAAATAAAAGTATTTAAAGGAGTTAAACATGCTATAATAACTGTACTAGTGTTATTAATATATAATTTAGATAAGAAAATAATTATTAAAATAGATGTATTAGACTATGTAATTAGGGCATGAATAATTTAAAAAGATAATAAAGAAAGATAGTAATTAGTTATATATTATTTAAGAAAGCTTATACTAGTAAAGTTAAATTATAATATTTATAATAAAGAGCTATTAGCTATTGTTGTAGTATTTAAGTACTAGAGAGTTTATATTAAAAAAGCTAAATAAATAGTTATTATAAAATTAAATTATAAAAATCTTATCTATTTTATAATAATTAAAGAATTAATAAGAAGATAGGCTAGATGGGCTGAGATACTAGCTTAATATAACTATAAAATTAAATATTATAAAGGATTAGAAAATAATTATATAGATATGTTAAGTTAAAGATTAGATTATAAATAGGGCAGTTAAATAAAGCTATAAACTATTATATTTAAGTATAATAAAGATAGATCTATTAAATATAACAAGTAAGCAGTAATTGTTGCAGTAATAATTATAAATAATAATTAAGAATTTTATAAATAGATAAAGAAAGCTTAAATAAAAGATTAATTACTAGTAGAAATAAAAAAAGTTAATAAACTTAAAAAAAGTAATAAACTGTTATATATAAAAGGATTTATAGTAGTACTATATATAATAGAAAAAGAAGTTATTATAAGATATTATAATAAGCTTATTAAAGGACATTTAAAAATTAATAAAACTATAGAATAAATTATAAGGCATTTTTATATTTTAAATATTAAAAGAAAGATGGAAAAGTATATTTATAAATATAAAGAATACAATAAAAATAAAGTAAATAGGCATATATTATATAAAAGATTATAAAGTATAGATGTATCAGTAAGGCTATAGAAATAGATTATAATAGATTATATTATTAAACTATCTATATTAGAAGGATATAATTTAATACTAGTAGTAGTAAATAGGCTTACCAAATATGTATATTTAATATTAATTAAAGAAATAAATAATATGTAAAAACTAGTAACTATATTATTTAAAGAAGTGTTTAAGTATTATAGATTTCTAAAAAAGATAACTATAAATTAAGGAATATTGTTTAACTTAAATTTTTAAAAGTTATTAATAGATTAAATTAGAATAAAGTAAAAATGCTTAACTACTTATTATTTATAAATAAATAAGCAAATAAAAAGGACAAACCAGACTATTAAATAGTATTTATATTATTATATTAATTATAACTAAAATAACTAGATAGGGTTACTATCTATAGTATAGTTAGTATATAATAATATAATTAGTGTAATGACTAAAGTGTTATTATTCTTTATAAACTATAGATATTATATAAGAATGCTAGAAGAATTACTATAAAAAATATTAAAAGCAGAAAATATAAAATAAATGATAATAAAGTTAAAAAGAATTTATAAGTCTCTATAAAGAAATATTAAATTCTTTAATATTTAAATGGCCATGCACTATAACAAGTATAGGTTAGAGGGACTAGATCTTTAAAAAAGGGGAAAAATGTATTTTTTATAATAAAATATTTAAATTAAAAGATTAAGTAGTAAACTTAATTATATTAAATTAGGACTTTATAAGATTAAAGAAAAATTAGAACTAGTTACTTTTAAATTAAGACTACTTAAGAAAATAAAGATACACCTAGTTTTTTATATATTATTATTAAAACCAGCACTAGAGAATGCTAAACTTTAGGAATATTGGGAGATTAAGATAATTAAAAAGAAATATAAAGTTAAAAAGATTCTATTTAGTAGATAGATTAATGGTAAAGTTTATTACTTAATTAAATAAAAGGGGTATAATACCTTAAAAAATATTTAAAAATCTATTAAGAACCTTAAGAATTGCTAATAAGTAATAAAGAAATTTTATTAATAAACTGCTTTAAAAAACTAGGGGAGAGCCTATTAAATAAATAATTTATAGAATTAATAGGCTTAAGGATAGCAGCAATTATTTAAAAATTAATAAATTATTTATTAATATTCTTATTTATATAGTTCAATACTGTACTATTATAATTTAATATTTTTAAATTATATTACTTTAATAGTCTTTATTATTTATATAATTAATTTATCTTTGCAGAGAGCTGAGCTTGTTTAGTAAATACTTATTTTAACTCTTATAATAGTTTTATTTTAGCATGTTTTAAATGTTTTTACTTAGTATTGTTATAAAATTGTTTCTTATAAGAATAACTGTGTTTTATATATTTAGTATACTTTTTATTATTTGCAGTTATTATGCAATCTTGATTTAATTTTGTATAGTAAAAGTAAGGAATATTAATAGGAAAACTATTATAAAGGATTTAATTAAACTAGTAAAGTTAATAAGCTTTTAACTTATTACTCTTAGATATAGTAAAGGAATATTACTTATTAAGAAAGACTATAAGTATAATAAGGGATGGTGCTATAACTTATATATCTTTAAGGAATAAAGACCTAAAAGAGGGGAAGTAATATTATAATTATGCTAGAGGTTATTATCTATAAATTCTAGCTAATTAGTCTACTAATTAATGGGAAGGCAGACATGGGATGGATACTTTAGAAATAAATTTTTAAAATATAAGATTATATAAATAATAGTTAATGCTAAAGAATAATAGCTTGCCTACTAAATAATAGCTATATCTATTAGATGGTAGCTTATCTACTATAGTAATAGCCAGCCTACTGGTGGCTATTAATAGCTATAAAAAATATATAAGGACACTTATTATTACATATAAATAGTTTTAATTACTATACTTAATTCTTATTATTATTTAGTTACCTACATTACTCTACTAGATTAACTTGTTAGTACTATAACTGACAGTAGTGGTATATGTACTTCTACTGGCCCTTCAGATAGTGATTAAGTTACTTTAAGTATACCTTAGGCAGCTAAGTATTAAGCTTAAGGAAGCTTAACCCTCAATCTGAATACCAAACTAGGTGAACTCATCATTTGAACTAGGGTTAGAAACCTTTAGGGTTTCCCGAAGGGTTTTGTAATATATAGTAGTTCTCCTAGCATTTTTATATAATATTTATAGTTTGCAAAGAATAGTGACACTTTAGTTATTATATTAATTATATTATTATATACTAGCTGTGCTGTAGGCAGTAACCCTATTTAATTATTTTAGTTATAATTAATATAATAATATAAATACTATTTAATAATCTGGTTTGTTCTTTCTGTCTATTTATTTATTTATAAATAATAAGCAGTTAAGCATTTTTGCTTTATTTTAATTTAATCTATTAATAATTTTTAAAGGTTTGAGTTGAATAATGTTCCTTAATTTATAATTATCTTTTTTAAAAATTTATAGTGCTTAAATACTTCTCTAAGTAATATAATTACCAGTTTTTATATATTATCTATTTTTTTAACTAATATTAAGTATATATATTTAGTAAGCCTATTTACTATTATTAGTATTAAGTTATATTCTTCTAATATAGGCAGTTTAATAATATAATTTATTATAATCTATTTTTATAGCCTTGCTGGTATATCTATACTTTATAGCCTTCTATATAATACATGCCTATTTACCTTGTTTTTATTATATTTTTTATATTTATAAATATATTTTTTTACCTTTTTTTTAATATTTAGAATGTGGAAATGCCTTATAATTTATTTTATTATTTTATTAATTTTTAAATATTCTCTAGTAAGCTTATTATAGTATTTTATAATAACTTCTTTCTTTATTATATATAGTACTGCTATAAACCTTTTTATATATAGTAATTTATTACTTTCTTTAAGTCTATTAACTTTCTTTATTTTTATTAATAGTTAATCTTTTGCTTAAGCTTTCTTTATCTATTTATAAAATTTTTAATTATTATTTATAATTATTGCTGCAATAATTACTGCTTGCTTATTATATTTAATAAATCTATTTTTATTATACTTAAGTATAACAGTTTATAACTTTATTTAACTGCTCTACTTATAATCTAGTCTTTAATTTAATGTGTCTGTGTAACTGTTTTTTAATTTTTTATAATATTTAATTTTATAATTATATTAAGCTAGTATTTTAGCTTATTTGGCCTGTTTTCTTATTAACTCTTTAGTTATTATAAAGTAGGTGAGATTTTTATAATCTAATTTTATAATAACTATTTATTTAGCTTCTTTAATATAAACTCTTTAGTACTTAAATGCTGTAATAATAGCTAATAACTTCTTATTATAAATATTATAATTTAGCTCTGCTGGTGTAAGCTTTTTAGAGTAGTATATAACTAATTATTATCTTTTTTTATTATCTATTTAGATTATTTATGCCTTAATCACATAGTCTAATATATTTATTTTAATAATTATTTTCTTATTTGGGTTATATATTAATAATACTAGTATAGTTGTTATAATATGTTTAACTTTTTTAAATGCTTTTATTTAACTATTTATTTATTTAAATCTAGTATCTTTGTATATAAGATTAAATAATGATTTTATTCTTTTAGAATACCCTTTAATAAATTATTAGTAATAATTTAATAACTTTATAAATTGTTGTAGTTTTTATAGGTTCTTTAGTCTTAACTAATTTTTAATTGTCTAAACTTTATATTTTTCTGTATAAATCTCTTTTATTATTATTTAATATTCTAGAAATTTAGTTTTCTTGATATAAAATTTATATTTTATTAGTTTATATTATAATTTATATATGCTGAGCTTTCTGAGTACATTTTTTATATATTTAATATATGCTTTTTTAGTTTTTAAAAATATAAAAATATTATTTATATAGGCTAAGACATATATTCCTCTTATTTTATTTAATACTTTATTAATAAGTTTCTAAAATAATGCTGGTGTGTTAGTCAGTTTAAATAGTATTATTAAATATTTATAGTATCTAAACTTAATTTTAAATGTAGTTTTTTATTCTTCTTTTTTAGCTATATATATTTAATAGTACGCGTCTATAATATTAAGCTTGATAAAAAACTTAGCTCCTTTAATAATGTTTTATATTTTTTAAATAAGCAGTAATAAATATTAATTCTTAATTATAATATTATTAAGTGGTCTATAGTTTATATATATTCTAAGTTTTCTATTCTTTTTTACTGTAAATAGGACTCTATATTTTATAAATAATTTTAATAATTATATATTACTTTTTACTAGTTAATTATTAATGTATATTTTAAGTACCTTTAACTCTTTTTTTAATATAAAGTATAGTACTTTTATAATTAGCTTTTTTTCTTTTTTAAGTAGTATAGTATAATTATGCTTTATTTACTTTAGTAATTTAAATTTTTTAGATACTTTAAAGATATGCTTAAATCTTTTATAGTATTTAGATAATAGTATATTAATAATTTTATTTATTATTACTATTTCATGCTCTTTCTTTTTTATTAGTTAATTTATTTTAGTATTTATTAAAACTATATTTAGTCCTTTTTACTATTTAAGTTTTATATATTATATATATTTTAATAGTCTTTTTATTACTGCTATTATTAGCTGCACCAGACTTAACTCTAAATTTAGTTTAGATTCTTACTTTTTATTAATCTTAAGCTCTTTAATTTACTAGTTAATAATTAGATTCCTCTTTCTAAGCTATGGCATGCCTAATATAATATTATATTTAACTAGTATAATATTTAGTACTAGCTTCTTAAGTTGTCTCTTAATATTAAGAATTACTTTAATTTTATAAGTAATTTTATTTTTTATAATTAATTTTTTATTAATAGCTAACACCTGCCTAAGTAATACTTTTTTAGTTATATTAATCTATTTCTTTTTTATATATATTATGCTGATGAAGTTCCCTATAGCTTTTAAATTAATTATTACTTTAGTCTTATATTTATTAACTCTAGCTTTTTTTTTTAAATGTACTTCTTCTGTAGTAGTATAAAGGTTATATTTTAATATTTTCTTTAGATATTTATGGTCCTGCTTATTAATATATTTATTAATTTTAAATTTAATTAATTATTTCTAGTTTAATTGGTGCTGCTATGCACATTTTAAAAAATAATTTAAATTTATTTTTTTACTATAGTATATTAAACATTTATTCTTATAATACATGCTTTAATAAATCTATTAATATTTTAGGTATTTTGTAAACTCTCTATATATATATTTATTTCTTTAATAAGAATAGTATAGACTTTATTTAATAATTTTTAATAATAAAATCTATTCTATAATCTATTGCATACTTTTATAAATATTATAGACTATTAAGTAGCACACCACCTATAGTAGTTACTTATAATAATTATATTTTTTATAATATATATATTTATATCATGCTTTAATGTATATATTATAATTATAACCTTATTATTATTTTCTTAAAGTTTCTTTAATAGCTTAATAGTAATTCTGGTTATTTTATTGGTATGTTTAATAATATTATAAATAGTTATTATAATTTTATAAATGTTCTATCTAGTCTTTCTTGCCTATTTAATATTATATGTTCTAGTATAAATATTTATTAATAATTTTATATAATTTAAAGTTATATTATTAAGAATCTTTTTTAAGCTGCTAATATATTTCTTATATTTAGATTTTAATATCTTTTTTTAGTACCACCTTTTTAAAATTTTATATTAACTAAAAGTCTTCTATATCTAAATCTATATTTAAGTTAACTTCTAAAAATTTACTATATAAGTCTTTCTAGTTTTTTTAACTCTACTATTATTATATTAAAGTACTGTCTCTAGGCAAGCCTTTACTACTGCTGTATTTATATACTACTTTAATAAGCATGTTTTAATTACTTTTTTACCTTTCTTTTTATTTTTTAACTTATGCTAGCTCTTTTTTAATATTATATTTAAATTTCTCTTTTAATTTATTATTACTTTCTATAAGTATTTATCTGATTATATTATTAGCTTATTTATTTATATTAATTTTAATTTTTATTATATTACTAGCCTCTAGCTTCTTGCTTTTTTTATTATTTTTAAATAATAATATACTAATAATCTTTTATTAATTTTAAATAAGACCTTTTTTCTTATTACTAGATTGTTTAATAATCTTATATTTAATAGTATAGATCTTAAGCATGCCTTAAATCTTTTTTAGCTTATTATATTTTTTTTAGCTTAATTTAAATTTACTTTTTATTAGCTTATTACTCTTCTGTTAATAGTTTTTAAATATATATTTTAATTTTTTATAATTATAATACAGTTTTTTACTGTAGTACTGTTCTCTTTTATTCTTTAAAAGTATTATATTAAGTTTTATTAGTTTTAATCTATATAGGTTGCTTTCTTATTAATCTTGCTATTTATTTATCTAAGATTAGTATTTTAACTTTTTATAATAGTACTTTCTAACCTTAAAGTCTTCTAGCTAACTATTAATTTATCTATAGATTTTAATAAGCTTATTAAGGGTCTTAACTCTTTTTAATATAATTATTTTTTTCTAGATTTCTTATTTTATTTTAACCTTAAACTGTATAATTAGTACTTTATTATTTTATTTTATTTATAATAATAGTTGCCTAAATTCTAAAATATACTTTAATATATTATTTTTATTTTTAAGTCTTCTAAGCTGTCTTTTAGCTCTTTTAACTATATTAACATTTTTAAATATATTCTTAAGTTTCTATTTAAATTTTTAATAATTCTAAAATATCTTCTTTATATTCTTTTATACTTTATTACTAGAATTTTCTTATTTATTTAAATAAGTTTTAATATATGGCTTAAACTACTTGTATACTGTTTCTTTAAGATATATAGATATAAATATAACCTTTTTAGTTTTATTTTTAAACTTATTCTTATTAATGCTGATATACATATCTAGTTATATAAAAAAGTATTATAGCTTGCTATATATTTTATTAAAAGCCTTTAATACTTAAGGCTTAATTTCTTTCTTTTTTAATCTATTACTTATTTTAAAAAGTTATTTTTATAGCTGCTTAGTTTACTCTATATAGGCTATTTTAGCATGCTGAAGTTATTTTATATAGATTATTTTAACTTACTAAAGTTATTCTTTTAGTATTTTAATATACTGTATAAGTTTATTACTATTAGAAACTATAAAACCTGCTTAAGTAGTTTAGAGTGCTATATTTTAAGTTAATCTAAATTTAACTTATACTAACTAATACTTAATATATTATAAAACCCTTTAAAAAACCCTAAAGGTTTCTAATTCTAATTTAAATAATAAGTTTATCTAATTTAATATTTAGATTAAGGGTTAAGCTTTCTTAAGCCTGATACTTAGCTGCTTAAGGTATATTTAAAGTAACTTAATTACTATCTAAAGGGCCAGTAGAAGTATATATACTGCTACTGTTAGTTATAGTGCTGATAAGTTGATCTAGTAAAGTAATATAAATAACTAAATAATAATAGAAATTAAGTATAGTAACTAAAGCTATTTATATATAATAATAAGTGTCCTTATATATTCCTTATAGCTACTAATAGCCACTAGTAGGCTGGCTATTACTGCAGTAGGTAAGCTACCACCTGGTAGGTGTAGCTATTATTTGGTAGGTGAGCTACCATTCCTTGGCATTAGCTACCATTCACGTGACCTTGTATCTCGAGAGTCTGTTCCTGAGGTGTCCGTTCCGTGTCTGCCTTCCCGTTGGCTGGTAGACTGATTGGCTAGGGTTTGCGGGAGATGACCTCTAGCGCGGTCATAACACTATTTTAACTAATTATTTTATAAGTTTAGACAGACCGTTAACTCACTTATATTTAGATATAATTGACTCGCTCAAAATAATAATATTAAATATATATTATATAGCAAATGAGACTCTTAATTGTTGGAATTATTATGTAATTGCTCGGGCAGCTCAACTGTGGTTCAATTCGCTGGTTCTCTCTGTGTGTTGTGCCCCCCTGAGTGGTCGGGACGGCTAGCTAGGATACAAGGCAGACCGGAGCGGGTCATCTAATATCCGACATACCCAGCTCTTCAGCTGGTGGAAGAAAGTTGTTGACGAGCATCGTTGCAACACGAAAACGGAGTCATGAATTGTTAACAAATACAACAGACACACAGGCAGGGAAGCAAAAGCTTCTCGCGAACAGGATACTTACCGTATTAATAAAAAATAGCAGCCGCAGCGTCGCCCACCACCATCGACTAATCCACCCATACCTTCCCCACGACCCCTTTATTCATGTTATTGCGTCACTCGCCCAAACATTAATCAGATCCCATTCAGCAGTTTTGCCGCACCGGCTAACTAGGTACCTTGCTTAGCTCCCCAAAACCTTACCCAGCGCGCCCTCGGCACTACGATGCAGCTCCGATCCGTAGCAAAACCCGGGGTTACGAGATTCAAGCACGGCACCCCAGGACCGTAACGCGCCAGACCGGTGATTGCGAACGAGCTTGAGGAAAAATAGTTGATAAAGGAGCTTGGATGTGTAGTAGCGATCGGTCATATCAAAATTTCTCTTGCTGTCAAGAGCTTTCAGGAGTGAAATTTGCTGTTTTGATGAAAATTCCGCTTCTTTGAACTTGGCCCAGGCTGCTGTTTCGCTTCCTACGATAGAAATGGCGGGACGCGGGCGATCCAGGTGCGCCCCCGCTTGCTTGTCCGACAGGTATGAGAAGGAGTGTCAGCAACGCCGTGCTTAGTCAATTAATTTGAATGCTTTCTTCGTGGCCGGTTGATGAGTTGAGCATGGACTAAGCTCGTGGAGAAGTCCCTTCTATAGGTATCAATTAATTTCTAGCTCTATGCGATATTGTGTGGGCTCAAAAAAAAAAAAAAAATCCAAGGCAAGGAAAGAGCATCACAACGTTTCAATTTCGAGATGTATCGCCTTGGGGAAAATTAGAAATGCCCGATTTATAGGGACTACCGAGGTGGGCAACCCCTTGAGAGGAAGAAAATAAAAAAACAGAGGAGGTATATTTCAGTTCATAGCCCCCTAACGACACTATTGATGATTGAGGCTTAGTCGAAGCCTATCCTGGTTTACGAACAAATATACACCAGGAAATCGGTAGATATCGGAGAAACCAATTTGGATGACAAGATGATTAAAAATAGTCTTCCATGTGAGTTACCTAGTCATTCATGGTAAGGTCAGCTCACATATTGAGCCTGGCCTTCGTCAGATTGCATGATCCGGCTCGCCCAGAACCACTCACTTGGACAAATTTCTAAATTAGGACCAGTGAGCCTGTTGTGTATAAAATTATCGATCTACCTTATTAGGCAGCTGTAGTTCTCGTCAAATCTCAAACCTCCCCCCCGAATCCCCAATATTCAAGCCGAATATACCCTTCAATGCGCAGCCAAAATTAGTCGGGAAAATCTCCACTTTATTGTCCCAAAGCAAGATGTAACCACCCTATGGCGTCGTCCCGTTGATTCCTGGCAGCAAGAGAATTCTGTGTGGGCTGCGCCCTACCAGTCATGGATGAAATTTAATGGCAAGATCCAGCTGTGGAGCGGGAGTATGCGGCAGATAATCAAGGCTCTGCGAACACCACGACTTGAGGGCTATGAAACCATCCGGAGGGATGAGAATATGTGGGTATTCCTCGGTAGGATGCTGTTCGAGCTGGAAACAGAAGCGGGCAGAAATGTAGATATGGCGCCCTTTGTTCGAGTTCGGGACGAACCCTAGATGATGCAGTAGGCGACTATACTGAGACACGAGCAAATTCTATTTGGTATGTCTGTGGTGCGAATATTTCCTTTGTAAATTTGGGCTTAGATATTTCTGTGTGTGCCATTGTAAATATAACTACCCCTTAAACTGACCCCCATTGCCAGGGAATGTGGCACCTTAAAAACCAGAACTGGCTAAGATATATATCCCGAATCACCAACTGTGTTATACAGCTTTGGGGAAACCCAATACCGGTCATGCCATGCGTTTGCTACCTTAGTAATGTACGGGATTTGTGAGAATCATATCGGGTGATAGATAGAAATTCAATGGACTGACGTTGACAAGAGAGAGCGGGATATTCGTTGTACCTACAACGTAAGCTGTAAGACGCCCATTTCTGTTACCTTTGGGATGTGGGGGCATGTCTTACGTGATTTTGTATTCTCGGTTATAGAATATATTTCTCGCTCACAGCTTTGGCGTGTGGGGCGACAGACGGATCCCGACAAAGCAGTGCAGTCCGGTCTTGTTGTAAATCTTCAGGTAACAAATCGCGTCTACCTACGCGACAGCAGAAAGCACCCCTGGCGCTATACTATGCGCAGATCGGATTGTAGATAGAGTAATTTCATGTGGCGCAACTGGATTGCTAAAGCCCCGAAGGTGCAACAAGCCATCTTGAGTTCCCCATGCAGTTATCCTGGTTGAGGGATGCGGGGTGCCAGGCAGCGGCCAAATAGTCAGACCTCGGGATTGCAATATGTTTCCTTTACGCATTTTTAGGGATGATAGGCACCACGGACCTTCAGTGAAGTAGTGGTGTACCGGTTAGGCTGAGTGATCGAGGGACCATCTTACAGGCTACAAGGAGGCGGGAAAGAAAGGCGCAAGGCGTACATTTCCGGTCCACAACCGGGGCTACAATGAGGTTACCAAGCATGCGACTCAATATCCTGAGATGCTGGGCGGGTGCATATAAATAGCTAGATGCGAAACATTGAGCCGTCCAGCCTTTGTGTCAATGCGCAAGATGGGCCCTGGTAGACTGTTTTCCATTGGTCGACTTGGAAGGTCTACACAGATTACTAGGTACCTTCTACCTGGACAGAGGTTATGGCTTCCAAGCTTAATCTTGGGAGCAAGGGGAATATTGTTCCAGGGAAAGCAAGGCATACGAACTTACACAGGGGCTTCTTACCGATGTGGAAAATATTCTCTTCACGTCATCACGATAGGTCGCTCATTGGGATTCGGGATCAACGATATTGACGGCAAGGAATGGATCATTATTACGGCTCGCAAAAACGTCGGGAGTTAATCAACAAACCAAAAAAACTCACTATGTGGGGGCAATGTGCCCCTTGCATCCTTGGAAGTGGGCAAATAAAGGATGTGGAGGCTGTTGGGGTTCTCACACAATTCTTACTGGAAATGCTATAACGGGTTTTCAATCAATCGCCATCTAGGATTACCAAGTAAGCTTTGCATAGTTAGTGGTTTCTGGAACTTGATACATCAAAGTTAAATTTAATTAACTTCTCCTAGGCTATCCTATCCTTCTTGCACACACCTCATTAAATTAAGTGCTCGTTTTTCTTTCTTTCCTTCTTTGTGCTGTACTACTACTGTACGACCATATTTAGTGAATAACCCGGGTTCTTATGCATGTTACGTTGCACAACCAGCTCGTGACCCCACGTAAGCCGAAGGACATCGGGGTCTAGGGAGAATCTTTCTGCTCTATCATCGTACGCAACGTGGGGATTAAGGCGGTATTTAAAATTCATGAATGTATAAAGCATCGTCCTGATAATGTTATTTGCATGCTTGACGGAGTCAAATATCCACACAAGGCGCTAAACTTCAGAGAACACATCCGATGCCCCCGAATATCGGAACGTTCGACAAGCAGATGACATAGGGACAGCCCCTCTTCCTCGAGTCGCTAATATGCAGATCCTCGTTATTGGAGCCGGACTGGGTGGGTTAGTTTGTGCGATTGCGTGTTGCAGGGCAGGACTTCAGGTGACTGTGCTTGAGCAAAGTGCCGTCCTCTCCGAGGTTTGTCTAGAAATTACACTGTACTTGCGTTTAATTTTTCCTTTTTTCTCTTCCTTTTTTTTCCTGCTTATTTTTCGATTTAGATTGGAGCTGGAATCCAGATACCTCCAAATGCAGTGCGAATAATGAAGAGCTTTGGGCTCTTGCCTGCCGTAAAATCCAAGGCATGCCGGGTGGAATGGCTTGATATCCGGCGATACAAGGACGGCAAAGTCATTTTTCACCGTCCTCTGACGGATGAAATTGTGGAGGATTATGGCGGAGAATGGTTGTATGTCTGCTCTTGCACTCCGATTTTCCTTTGTTTTCCTTTTCCTTCCTTTCTTTTTTTTTTTTTTACGCTGCCTTGTCGTCTAGGTTCAGAGTATTTGACTGACTGGCTGAGCCAAGGGCCTTGCATCGGGCGGATTACCATAAAATATTGGCGGAGGAAGCACAACGTTTGGGGACCAAAATATTGCTTAAATCAAGAGTCACTAACGTGGATATCAATGCGACGAACGTGACAGTGGAAGATGGTCGCACATTTGCTGCTACTGTCATAATTGGTGCCGATGGTACGGTGGAGGCAGCAATCCCCATCACGCAAATGACAGTCTTAGGAATAAACTAACGAATAGTGCCCAGGATTGTGGTCGACCACACGTGAGAGCCTGTTAGACACTCCATCACCTCCCTACGAAACTGGGGATCTTGCCTACCGAGCGACTATCCCGCGCGATGTTCTGCTCGCTATCGAAGACCCGCGTATCCAGGAGATCTGTCTGAGCGAAATCCCGACACTCTGGGTTGGACCAGGGAGACACTGCGTTTTCTACCCCGTGAAAGAGGGAATGGTATTTAATCTCGTTCTGATACGGCCTGATAACATGCCGCGCGGGTCGAGGACGCTCGAGGGAGATCTGGGGGAAATGAGGGAGAGCTTCCAGGGCTGGGATCCAGTGTTAGTCATCAGCATAGGAGTGACCATATGATAGGATACTGAAGTCAGGATTAACGGAAAAGACAGGCTTTCTACAATCATCTCCTGTGTTCCATCCGTTTTGAAATGGAAGCTCCTACATCACGAGGAGCTCGGACAATGGGTGAAGGTAACTTATTGCTCTTGTTATGATCCCCAGGATATGCAGCACATACTTATACCAGAATAGAATTGTACGGCTTTGCTTGGTGACGCTTGTCATCCCAGCTTACCCTATCAGGGTCAAGGGGCAGCCATGGCGGTGGAGGATGGGGCACTGTTGGGGATGCTGTTTGGTGAATTTCACCAGCAGGTTGATCCCACGGTAGAAGCAGGTGATCCTCGACTAGTTTCTCTGTTAAAGCTGTACGAGGACTTGAGGAAGCCTCGTACGACCCTTAGTGTCCAGGGAGCCCTCAATTACCGGTGTTTCTTCCACGAAGAAGACGGCCCAGAGCAGGAAGAACGGGATCTGCTCGGGAATGACTACGACTGGAAGACTGGCTCGAGTAAGTATTTTTGGCTGGATACTCAATATCAAAGAGATCTACTGGGCTACGATGCGTTGGCTCATGGTCAGAATGTGTTTCAAAGCTGGTTAGATGCCAACTCGGGGAAAATGGGGGTTGCTAGGGACCCAAGACTCTAGTTCGTTT
Source organism: Aspergillus sparsus (assembly GCA_027569235.1). Classification (NCBI taxonomy): domain Eukaryota; kingdom Fungi; phylum Ascomycota; class Eurotiomycetes; order Eurotiales; family Aspergillaceae; genus Aspergillus; species Aspergillus sparsus. The sequence goes on from JAPDES010000029.1 coordinate 78,161, forward strand.
GAAAGACCAATATTGTATGGTGTAGCTTCTCCTATTCGGGATCGTTTGTGGCTCCTCATGTATTTCATTTGATTAAAAAAAAAAAAAAAAAAATCAAGGTAAAGAGCTCAGGCGAGGTATCACAGATCTTGCATTTTTGTCTCTCCTAACAATTTTTGGCTACACATTCAAATCGCCAACAAATCTGAATGTCAAACCCTGCACAGTCTCTCCATTATCCTCCATTACAATCGAACAACGCACAACTTCATACTGATCCGTCTCAAAGTATCGAAGAACCTCTTCATCCTCCTGATTAATGACATGATAAGCCCGTCCATGCACTACACCAGGTCCATCCATGAGAGCCTTATATTTCCCGGCCCAAGTCCGAATTTCGCCCCCTTCAACCTTCGCCAGCCGAAACACGGGAATCTCAACTAGAGAAAGCTTCTCAGCCAGAAAGCCCGGGTCTGTTAGAGTTCCATAGAAGAAGTACCAGACCGGGAACTGGTCCTGGGTTGGTAGAAAGATATCGCTTACACCCGCTGCCCTATGGTGCGGGAGCGTTGCATCATATCCCAATCGTGGTGCAGCACTAACCTTCGAAAGAGCCTTTTGTGCCCTATTCAGTCGAATGAATGTTGGATTAAAGGCGATTTCACCGATCCCTTTCATCAAGGCAGATCTGAGAATATTCTTTGTCGCTCCATTAACGATGCAAAAGGAGGCGGATCCTGAGTCGTCGCTGGTGCCATCGACTTGTTCGGGGAGGTCAGATAGTCCCCCGATTTCCTGGACTTGTGAAGCATTTTTTAAAGGACCCTCGAGCTTCACGAGATATGTGAAATGGAGTTCTCTAATCGAAAGTGTCTCAATTTGGATGGGTGTCAAGGGGTCTAAGGAGCTTTGAAAAGATAAATCGTTATTGTTGTCGTCCCTAGCTTCAGCCTCAGCCTGGAGGGCCATGCTCTCCAACTCGTATAGATAGTCCATTCAGGCGGTATTAAAGATGATTCGAGATGTGATTGGTATGCCCTTTCAAGATTCAAACACAATGGATATGTTTCAAGTATAGACTCGAATATTAAAGTAAAGAGTAATGGTATCTAGGTTCATGGTGAATAACTCACTATATGGAAACAAAATTATATTCACTTGTGAAGGAAGGATTGTGTCATTCTTTGTAATAAGTGGGAGCCTTGTAGGCAACCTCTAGTGCTTTCCATTTTTGTAGTCCCTACACGTAAATAGCCCCCTCATAAGGCAAGTCTCTATCGCCTGGCACTCCACATCGATCATCAAAAATTAAAGAAAAGTATAGTACTGAGATTAAACATTATTAATGTAGAAAGGCGGTGGTGGACTAGAATAACACTTAAAAATAGAAATATGACTCTCCATGCTGGTTGTGGATATAGATACAATCCCCCTGGTTTGTGATAATATTTAAGCTTCTAGTAAATATTTTCTTGCTCTGAATATTAATTCGCCATGCGGATGTTCATGGGGTGAAAAGATTCTGGGAATCAGTTTGTCAATATGTTGACCTTCACCACCAATATGCCACCGAAATTTGACTCGATCTCTTCTTTTTTTTTTCTCTCTCTCTAGACAGCGGGGGCATAATGCCTCGCAATACTCCTCGGACTGGAAATATAGAGTAAGAAAGGGCGTCAAGCTCCGTATTGGGTATGAATTTCGGTAAAGTTTGAGAAACGACTATCATTCTTTGTTATGCCGCACCTTGCTGTGCACACAGGATTAAATCCCCACTACAAAAAGTGTGGCAGCTGTAGACGATATCTGAATAACAAAGCCAGGGAATGTTGACGTAAATAATTTTCACACATTTATAGTCGATACGCGACTGTCCTTTTAGAAAATGTCAAACGTTGCTCGTAGATGGTATCGCATCCTAGGCTGGGATTTTTTCCCCCCACAATGTAGAGCTTGATAATGTCATGTAAATTCTATGCTCTCTTTTATTAAGGATATCCCCGTCATTGGATACCTAGGCGTTTTACGTCCCCTAAACCTTTGAGCCATCGTCCAGCCATGCGGTACAGCCTGAGCGGTAGTATATATGGGTTCCATATGCACCCAGTCTATCTACTTCTTCCTCTGACTTGATTTTGCAAACTACCCCACGCACTGTGTTCTCGGGAGGGGCGTCTACCGGTGCTGGGTACTCTCGCCAAAGCACAGTTTTATAGCCGTATACTGTGGCGGGAATGAGCTCAGGGGATTAGAGCGCTTTAATACACATGCGACAATCTGAGGATCTATTAAGGTGCCGTAAAAAAAGGACCAGGTCTCCTCGAACACATATGGTCCCTCCAGATATTCAAGGTCGTCAGGGGTTTCAATATAGTCGGCGAGCTTTTGAGCCATTACAGACAAAGGCTGTGTATTTTCGCTCATTTTGTTTCTCTTAAACAACTAGACACCAAGACGTCCAGCTGAGATGTATGATTGATGTGGGATAAGATGAGAACAACAGGATAAGGCGGGTGTTTACTTCCATGTTCATTCTAATATGGGAAAGTGGTGCTAGCGGTGAATAGACAAGAGAATAATTTATGTTTTTACACAGTGCTAGTCATTACAGCTTAAAGAATATGTTGTCATAATTAGCTTGTAAGCTCAGCATGATTTTATTTAGGTACTTCTTGCCCTCTTTTTGTATCAGCTTCTTTACACCTACAATAATAGCTATCAAGATTTAACACAATTTATCTCTGTTTTAGATTCTTTGTGAGGAGTACAAGTTGTGTAATCCTGATCAAATCAGATATCCAGCGAATAATAATAAGGCTAGCCCATAATCCAACCCCCCTTTTCAGTTCATAAAGGGCCCTTCGGAACACAGCATCAAAAGACCTTGTGAGAGTGAAACCGAGTTTAAAAATACTTAAGCAAGCAGATACCACTTGATCAGTAGGGTGATAATTAATTTACTTGGTACAGAAAAATATTTTTCGAGCCTCCTAATCCTTCGCTATTAATAGATAACGTGATCTAAATATATTCACCAAACGACCTGGACACATGCAGCCTTTGTCCTGGCACAGATCTCTGATCAAATGGGGAGAGAGATAAAACTTAGTCACAATTAATAATAAGGCTTAGCACCCCGCCAAATTTAGCCTCTTCCTGCACTTGCGGAGTGACCGCGCAGAATATCGTTATGATTGGCCCAACGGACGGCCCCCAAGGATACCACCGGCGCCACAGACGGGCTCGTTTCAGCAGAGATGAGCGGAGCTGAAAAAAGCGGGACATGGGCTGTCTGAGGGCCCGATAATCCCCAGGGCCTCATAAAAGAGCCCATGCCGCTCTTTGCCCCGCAATGATGAACTCATCCAAACCTCAAACCTACCCCTCCCAATAATGAGCTCTGCGGCCAGCCAGAACGTCCCCAAGTCGGTGAAGGAGATTTGGGAGAAGACAATCATCCATTTCCAGGAGCGTACCGGTCAGAGATTGGACGCAGTGTTGAAGTCGCCCAATGATCTCCGAAAAGCCCTAGATTCACACTATGCCGAGCAAGCCGATGACCCAGACGTTGCAAAAGCAAAAGATGTGGGGTTCAAGATGATAGCATGCTTTGAGCTGTTAGGGGGAATTGCTGCTCAGGGCGCCTCGATGGTGAGATATGTTGACTAAGGAACTAGAAATATGATACTAGAAAGCTGAACGATAGTCTAGGTGTTTGGACCGGCATCATTATGTTTTAACGCCCTTTCATTTCTTCTAACCATTCCAAAGAAAGTGCACGAGTTCCACGGCGAGGTCAATGCCATTTTTGCCGAGGTTGGCCCTGCTCTGGCTCACTTTCGGATCTATCAGCGTATGGAAGATGTGAGCGAGATTGACGAGGCACTGCGTGTCTCAATCTACGAAGTGATGATGAGTTTTGTCGACTTATGTGCCAATTGCATCAATATCCACTATGAGGGTAAATGGAAATCCCTAAAGCGCCATGCAAAGCGAGTACTGCTCGATGACCAGTCAGTCAAGGGGGCACTGGACAGTTTTAAGAGGCTCACCCAGGACCAGCAAAACCTTCAAGCAACCCTTACTCTGGAGGCTGCCATTGAAACTAACCAGCATGTGACGTTCATCAAAGCCACGACGGTGGAAATCGATGCAAATACCAAAACAATTAAAAGCGATGTATCTGGTCTTGTCGAGGCCGAGCGGAAGCGTAGTCTTGATGAAGTTCGTAAAAAACATTTATCTACTATCAAGGGGAAGCTTGCGCTGAAGGATGAGAACCTTGGAAACGCGATCGATGTTCGTGAAAATATGTGGAAAAACTCAAATAAGGAAAGCGGAAAGTGGCTGAATGACATTGACGAATATAAGAGATGGATTGATAGAAGCAACACGGAGACCGATTCAGTACTACTTTTAAGTGGCGACCCAGGGACGGGCAAATCGTATTTAGTCTCTGCTATCACCCAGGAGATCAAATCCCAGAACTCAGCCACAAGAGCCGAAAGAAACTTGATTGGTTACCATTGCTTTACCGTCTCTGGGAAAAATGATGACCGTCAGCGCCCCGAGTCAGCTATCAAATCCATTACCGCGCAACTGGCAGAGCAGGATATTGTTTACGCGAAACACGTTGCTGGGATTTGTGCCGAGCCCAGTCAAGACGAGAAATTTTTCAGGGATGCCTCCTGCAGTGACCTTTGGAAGACATTGTGCATTGGTTCCCCAGCAAAAAATACCACTCACTATATTCTCCTTGACTCCGTTAGTACCCTATCGATGCCGGAAATCGAGCGGTTGATAACAGCAATCCAACAACTGCCTGCTATCGATGTGAGTGAACGGAGTAGCCGGGTTCGAGTCCTCATCAGTGCCGAGCCCAAATTGCTTCAAGAAGAGTCAATCGACGTCTCATCTATTCCTACAATTGATATAACAGAACACAATGATGTCGACATTAGCATATTTATTGACGAAGAACTGAAAAAGGCAGAATTATTCCAGGGGGAAGATGACGACTCCCTGCGCCTTCGGACGACTGTCGAGGAACGGCTTCTAAAGCGATCCAACAATAGCTATACTGTCGTTAAACAGGACCTAGGAAAGGTTAAGGACATTATCAACTCGAGCGGCACAGAGGATGAGCTGAATAGAGTGCTCCACGAATCTAGCACGGACCCTGAAGCTCTTGTTCGATCCGATGTTGAAACATTGGAAGCTACCCTGAAGGCTAGGGAGATTGATGAAATCAATGAACTGCTCATTTGGGCCATTGCGGGACATGGTTATTTTGATCTGGATGAGCTGACGGCCGCTCTTTTTCTACGCTTTAACACGGTATCCCTCCAGCCTCTTGAGCAGAAAATTACCGGAAAATACTCAAAAATATTTTCCTATCAACCTTCCCAAGGAATTTTGATGCTGAAGGATTACATCGAAGAATGTGTTGTAGCCGAAAGAGATAAACCGCGTCAATCTGCTGAGGAGCCAAAAATCACCGCAACTATCACAATTACGAATGGTGATGTTCAAGCAGTCCAACGATTCTTCTGGGACTTGAACCACTACTCTTTTCTTGATGGATTCGCCTTCCAACCAGGCGCGGATCTTTCCGAGACCAGTAAACGGAGAATCCGCTTATATCGAGTTGATGCCCATCTCGATATCTTGAAACGTGCATTTGATTTCATTCTCCAGCCATCAGTGGACGATAGAGGCAAGGGAATTGGAAGATATCTCATGGCCTACATGACCAAACACCTTCAAGCATTGTATGAGGCAACTGGATTGGACGAGCTGCAGCCGGCCGACAAACAATATATTGGATCCAATATCTATGATCTATTTAATGAAGGTAATTTGATTGAGAAGAATTTGGAGTATTGTGCTTGGGTAAGATGGTTCCAATCGAGCGAGGACATGGCTATCTTTTGGAAATGGCTAGGAGATCCAGTAGCGACAGCCCGATTGGGCCCTCGAGATAAGAGATGGTTGGCAGAGCTCAAGAAGGAACGCAATCCAAATAGAAGCCTCCTGACTCCAATCATGACCATGATCGCTCGCAAATGGCTCCAGGGTGATGAAATGGACGTGGCGGATGCATTGACGTGGATCAAAGGTTTCCTCTCTCTGGTAAAAAGCTCGATAATCCTGTCTATTCTTATATTTTTTTGTGGCTGATTTCATTACTAGGGTACCGCGGAGGAATCTACCGAAGATAACTTGGGCGGAGCAAGTGAGCCGCCAGAGGAGCAGTCTACGAAAAATTACGAAGATGATGGCCAGTATATCGCCATTACGCCGGGTGATGTGATGGTCGAGCAAATAAAAAAGGCAGAGAAATGGTGCAAACAGACTCTAGCCATTGACGAAGCTGATTACCTGTGGCACAAGAGAATGGGATTAACCTATGCTGCTATGAACGAGCTTGATCCTGCTATCGAAGAATTTAAGCAGGTAGGTTCTCCCATTTGCCCTTAGATGCTATATTGACAAATTCTTAACCGCTACTGTTTAGGCCGTAAGCATTTTGCAGAGTCAAGATCCAATTGACAAAGAGGAATTACAATTCGCCTACAAAAGCCTCGCCGACTGGTCCAGTGACATCGATTTATCCTTAGGCTACTATAAGCAGGCCCAAGAGCAGGATCCATTCAATATTGAAATCATGTACGCTTATCTTAAGCGATGTGTCTCAAGCCAGAATGATGAGGCAGCACAGCCTATAATCCTGAGGGCTGCTACAGAGAAGATGCCTGACACGGAGTCGACATTACTCCTTTCATTGATTAACTCGGCTGGCAGTGACTCGAATGAAAACGAATCATTTTCTATATTCAGGACCTTGTTCTCTCTAACTTCATCGGCTCCGGAACTATGGGCGACACTCCAATGTGAGATGAATTCCGCTATTCAGACTGCCCGTGAAGAGAACAAGTATGCCGAGCTTTCTATCTTGCTTTCTGATTTGGGTAGTGCTATGTACTACTACCACCGTGAAGATGCCTCTGAGGGACCGGCCAAGGCGGTTGAGCTCTGGCGTGAGTCCCTAGCGACCATTGAGAAACTCGAGCAGGATGATCGTGAGCGGCTTGTATCATCAGAGCAGCGAACACTTAGCTATCTTAGTATGTACTACTTTGAACAAGCAATCCATGAACAGGCTGGCAATTTCGAAGAAGCCGAACAGAAGTTGAGAGAGATCTCAGAAGACGACCGAGCATCTTCGACCAGCAAGTACACGCTGGCTTCATATTATACATTCTTGGGACATAACGACAAGGCAAGGGACCTACTTCGATCTGAAATAGTGACGGCTTTCAATATCCTGACAGATGATGATGCTGAGAATGACTGGGATGGGTATATGGCACTCGGTCGCATCCTCAAGCACACGGGAGACTATGAAGGCTCCCTAACCGCCTATCAGCTGCTTCCAACGTGGTCTTTTGATGAAGAAGTTCTGAAGGGATTCTTAGCTTCAGAGAAGAACCTTACAGAAGAGGCCGCCTCCACGATTCTAGGGCTCTACCAAGCTCACTGCCGACCCTCTCAAACTCCATACGGGAACCTAATGACCCTTATAACTCATATCGAGAAATTAACGGAGAAGGGGGAGGAGAAGGGGGAGGAGGAGGAGGGGGAGGAGGAGGAGCATGAGAAGACTGAAGAGCCGTCGCAATATGCTGCAATTCTTAAAGCCCTTGCTGACCTTTCTAACATGACAGACTTCCACATGTGGTGTAACAATTGTCACAAATACTGGGACTACGAGGTTGCACTGCATAGTTGTAAGTACTGTTATGATGTGGATCTGTGCGACGGCTGTTGGAATGACCTGCGATCAGGTAAGACTGGATCAGTTCTCGCTTGCAGCAAAACTCACGACTGGTGGGTTATGGAGCCATGGACCATGGAGCAGCATATTCGCGGGTGTAGGAAGCGCATCCTTGTAAGAAATTCTGAAGATGCCGGCGAGGAGACAATTGACCCTGCGCAATGGGTGAGCAATCTGTGCGAGCAGTGGGGTCTGTCCAAGGATGAGTGGAAATTTGAATATTAGGGAGTGAAGGCCATGCCTTATCTAAGTACGAACCGCGCCCACTAGGGGTTGTGGATGTCTTCTATTTCTATTGGTTCAGGTGTGGGCGAGATGGATGACTCGGGGACTGACTCCGTTGCCTCCCTCCCTCCGTCCCTAACTAGCAGTTCTGTTTCGAGCACGGATGACTGGACTAGGAAAGGAGATGGACTGAGCTTAGTGATTTTACTCTCAATAGGTAGAGTCCTCAATTAATTTACTCTTATCGCAATATTGATTCACCTGCGGAAGGACAATACTTCTACCACATTCCATTTCACTCGATTTCTCTCGGATCTATTTCACTTGTCCTTGATCAAGAAGGGAAGGGAGGTTGACTCGTGCAACAAGTTGGATCATTTCAAGAATGGCTCTAACCATGCTGGGAAAAGGACGCAGCGCCCGCCCTCTTGTTGTGTACAGCAATTGGTGGAGGGTCTAATCGAGAGACATTTAGCGCTCCCGGATTTCTTCAACCTCCTCCACACTGTTTCACCTGGCAGCGGCAACTGCTTACTTGGTTGTTATTATCTCGTCTTGGCCATGCTGTCCCATCCTCTGCCCAGATGAAGAACACGATATCTGGCAAGGAAAAGCATGCTAATGTGCCGGATTAGTTTCTTGGATGGGTGTACCAAGAGGCTCGATGGCATCGCAGCCACCCCGAGCGTATGGGCGCATAGCCAATGAAGAACTCCTTTCCATTATCCCGGAGGATCACATCCTGGGGTCTTTAATATCCGGGGTCTGGGCTGGCTTCCATGTCAATTGTCAGCTCGTATTTTCCCAGGCCCAACTGGTCCATTCCAGCATCCTGAATCGAGATTTGACATGGAATTGTTCCTATCTATCCCGCATCGCCCAACCCCAAAGGAGTGGTCTTGCATAGATGTCCCTCAAACCCCGCATTCTCTACTATTATATAAAGGGTCCTTAAATCAACAGGCTGGCCGATGTTCTGGAATTTCATCTCATCCGGAACCAGAGGACAAAGCTCAAAATTATTTTTCTCGTTGAATCATCTTCGCCATAACTCCCACCGAAAAAATGAAGGTCTCAATGGTTATCGCCGCGCTTATTGCTACTGTAATGGCATGCGGAGAAGGGGTCAGCCATTCCTTATCTATACCCTTCCATCCAGCTTGTGGATGTGTTACTTGCTGTATCAAGACCCTAACAAACATATCTGGATATTTAGGAACATTATACGGATTGTGGCACTGCTTGCCCCATCACCTGTGATAACGTCAAGAACCCTCCTCAAGTTTGCATCACTCTCTGTGTCCCCGGATGCTACTGCGATGACGGCCTCTACCGTAACTCTGTGAGTATCCCTCATCGGAGAAATTTAATTATAATTATTGGATGGATCAACTAACAGGGCTTCAAATATAGACTGGAACATGTGTTGCCCTGGACGATTGCTAGATTTTTTTGCTCTCCAATGTGGCGCGCGAGTACGAGTGGTTGGCGCACGCTTAGCTAGACACTGGTGGTACTGAAGTCTAAATAAAACAAGTGGCTTGGGAAATCCATTTCCCTATTGTTCTCTAAGTTCTATTCCAACCATTTCTAGCGATTTATGTGCCCGCCAACTACGTACGCTACCTAGGTTCTTGGGCCCTAGGAAGGAACGCAATGCGATTGCTGATAGGGGCTTGATTGTATATTTAATTAGGTATTTACGCACGCAAGCATCAGCAGTAATTATAGGTATCAAGGGCTTAGCAACAATTAAATATATTCAATAACATCAATATAGATCAATAACAGAAAGTAAGAGAATATAAGGGCACAATAAGAAGTGAATAAGTATAGCTTAGCTCTACTCACTATGATAAATTCACTGTACTAGGCAGATGTCTCCACCCCTAAGAGTGAATTAAGACCCTTCACTCTTGCAATAACAGATGATAATATAAAGCGTGAACTCCCCTTTGATAAGAAAATAGCTTTCCCTTCATCTTTGACTCAGGCTAGCCATAATGCCCTTTTTTTAACTTGAAAAAGAAACTAGAGCCATACAAGTGCTTGATGTTGGTGCCTTTCTTCCATTTAATTTCAATCGCCCATCTACTCTGAAACAATCAGTCCCGGTGTTGAATTATTGCAACAAAATGGGAGTCTCAATAGTCTCAATATTGATTTTAACGAGATTCAAGGGATGATTGCATAAACCCACTTGACGAAAGCCTACCAATTTTCACTCTTGAGGCTACCAAGGTCACCCCGCCTAAAACAAACCAGGAAATTCCCGATAATGTCATGTACCAGTGTTCTTTACCTCCATCGCCGGAACTATGTCATGGAAAGATCCTGGATGGTCGATTGCTTTAGGGTGCTATAACCTCCATCTCGCTTGCTTGTGATTGCGGACAACTATCCACCATAATCTACCATCAGCTCGACTCATCATGACGCCCCCACTTTCTCATAGCTTCCATCACTTTTATATCTTACCTATGCTCTATACGGAGTGACTATTGTATCTATGATAGTACATTACTTGGCTACCTGTCAGATCTCGATATTTATTTCCGAATTGTTCTAGGCTCCAAAATATTTGTCCTTTCCTTTTCTTGGGAGATGATGAACACCAGCACCATACTAGGCTGATTTCGAGCAGATGATATACTTGCATTGCCAATTTAAAGATCGCCTAAGGATTTATAAATACTTTATATTGATAGAATATGTGGAGAAATAAAGGTTCCATCCAGCTGAGCGTTACCGAAACCTGGACAAATCCCGAAAGATGACGGTGTTGGTGGCTCTAACAGCCATAAGGTCGACTGGATCCTTACTAAGAACAACGGCGTATTCCTTCACCCCATCCATTCATCGCGTCGAATATCAGGTACGCTCCGGTGCTTCAAGAGTATTATGACCAGACCTCGGAGGGTTTAACTACTAGCCCACACCGTCGATTCTAGCGCCACCCATTAGAGAGGGTTGGATTCATGGTGGTTAAGGTTTTGATGATTGCCTAAACCCAGTAACATTGTTGTACTCTAATTTCCAACTGACAGACCGTCAGGTCGCTGGACTACCCTCGATTACTCCACATGGTATCATAATTTTTGATTTTTGATACTATAGCTCTATCTAGTGCTTTTCATGGTCATCCAGCCAGACTGTCAGGGGTTTCAAATCGGTTGCCTAACAAATGAATGTCATGGACTCTAGAATCGCCAAAATTGAATATCATTCATCAGATATGGTTCTTGATCTATCTAACAGGCTTAAATTTATGGCAAACCACCATGGATACTTTGTTTCTGCCAGCAGAGTTCGGTACCCGCTCGTGATACATACTCCAAGCCCCCAGTTATTGTTATATATAGGATGATCTCATTGGAGGCGTACAGCTGTCCTGGGAGTCCTTACTCCGCCTACAAATTCGAGCGTAGCTGGCCCAAACTCATTTTCACGCAGTATTTTCCTCCTCAACATTTTCCTACTCAGTGGTGACGGACACAAGGTTTGAGAATACTACCCGCCCATTTGGGACTTGAGCCCTTGTCCACTCGCGAACGCTAGCGCGCTAGTGGCGAGGCATGTCTGTGAAAACGCTAGTTGGGGTATGCGAAGGTTAAAATGAGGGTAGCCGAATCCCTTCCTATCCATAATTTAGTGACTTAGGGAGAGCATTCATGTTGATTCCTCAGGACCTGCATTGTGCCTAATTCAGTTCTAAGTTAGGAAGAGATTGTAGCCGAGTTTGCTGGGTTAAACTTCTCTTCCCATGGATGCGACCTCCGTGCTTTATCAATGGTATCTAAGCGAGGATTCCTGCGGGCTTACAGAAATCATATTGGCTTTTCCGATGGGCTATGTTAAAATCGGCTGAACATGTCCAGGGACATGTGGATAACAAGCTCCCGTTTTATCGGCGTTTCGTGCCTAGGCCTCGAATGCGATTTTTATAATAGTGTATGTAAATGCACAGGATCACTCTGGAATAACCCTACTCTACCCATAAACTATTAGCGATCGTATATGTCAGTAGGGAATTGGACAATTGCAGACACTAAGCACTACTCTTGTCCCCAGACTAAAAGTTATATTAATAATGGCCATGTTGTAGTAGGCAAGCTGAAGATGAATATGTGAAGAATGTATGTATGAACAAGGGATCAGCCAGGTCATCGACATACAAGGAGGGGTAGAGCTGGGCGAAACCAATGACAAGGAGACAATTTGTGCCGAATACGTATTGCTTACCCAGTGACTCTTTAATGAACGGCACTTACTATCCTCCATAATTGCAACCATCCAGTCAGGGGAGTAGAAAAGAGAATAGACATATATCATACAAGTACCGAGAATAAATTAGAAACACGGATACACATCCAAGCGCAGTTACAAACGCACAACCTATTGTTTTCTAGTAAGACGGTCGGGATAATCAGAAAGAGAGAAGAAAGAAGATGGAGGAAATATTAGGGGCTCGGCAAACCCGGGGTAGTTAGCCATCCGGAGTCTTGACTGAATTGAGTCGACCCGACGATGAAGCTATCCCTGATCCCGTTACGGCGGTGGAGAAGAGGTGCAGGGAAGCCCACAATGACGCCAGTCCCGAACGAGCATCTATTGCGAGAGATCAAGTTTCTTCCCCGCATTTTCAGTGAATCTTTATATTGGACATAGGAGACGATTGGGGATGAACTGGGTTTGGAATGGTTGATGTTGTCAACACGGGTACACTTGGGTCAGAGATGCATTCTTCACGGAGACAATCTGTGATCTGACAATATCCGGAGGTGGGAGGAAAGAAAGTCAAAATTATTACGGGGGTCAAGTAGGGGAGGCAGAAGAGAAAGTAACTAGTACTGCCTCCCTTACAATGAGAGATGTTGATCGACAGATGGAAATTAAATCCCCTTTGCCGCTACCAACCCAGTTGGTATAGACTCGGTGGAGCTGCAGGGACAAGCTTCCTGGAGAAAAAATTCACTGGGCGTAGTTATTTCTATTATTTACAATCCCTTATAATCATATGAAGAACTGGAATGGCCTAGTTATTTCTGGTCTGCGACAGACAACAGGAACCCACTCAGCCCTAAGAGGGATATCCAACCCTTACCAATGTATCATCTTCTTAGGTATATAAATAAAGAAAGACTATCCTTGAAACTAGCTTATTCTATTGTAAGCAATAAAGACATTGGGAAAAAAGAAAGAAAGAAGGAGAATATACAGCCCCTAAGAACCTCATTTCGGCCTGTGATCTTAAACCTCGGAACAGCAACAACCACATGTGCAGCTGAAGGAACAGGTCGAACCGGTCTCCTACCCTGCGGATCCATTCCCATTCGTGTCGACCCCAGTCGTTAGTTTTATGAAAAATTATTTATTAATTCGGTGCGGGGATGCAATTTAAGTTGTCAGCTGCGTGGTTGTCGTGATTGGTTATGGAAGGGGATGATGCATGCATGATCAGGAAGCGCGCAATTGAGTTAAAAAAAAAAAAAAAAACCAGCTACCCAGTTACCCCAGTTTTCCCTGTCTAACAAATTAAATTAACTGAAGATTCTATGTCCCTTAAATAGCGATGGTAAATAATATATAATACCTGGTTCAACTCGTCCCTTCTTTCTTTCTTTCTCTCGCTCTCGCTCTCGCTCTCACTCTCACTCTCACTCTCCACCCCAATTGAGTCGTGCTCCACATCTTCTACCTCTTTCTACCGTATTCAAACCTAGGAAATAGGTCGAGAAATATGCGTTTCCAACTTCCCTTCACCCTCACCTTAGTAGCCCTAGCCACGGCCACCCCAATCACCAATGACCTCGCCAAACGCGATGGTGCAGCCGTCGTCTCAGCCGTAGCCGAAGTTGCTAGCGCCATGGTAACCCTCAACTCCACCGTGAACTCCTACAACGGTGGACTTCTCGGCACCGCGACTGCCCTGAAAATCGAAGTGCAATGTATCACACTCGCGCAGGATCTCAAAGACGCCATCAAAACCGCGAAAGCATCCGCCAATTTCACCGACGCGGAGTCACTCAACGTCGCTCAGTCCTTTATTGAGCTGCAGCCCCAGATCTTCTCCACGCTCGATAATATCGTCGCGCATAAACCACAATTTGACACCGGCCTGTTGGGAATTGGTTCCTTGTCATTCCTCGTCAAGTATAATCTTGAGGATCAGAAGGATTTGGCTGGCCAGTTGGGTGCTGCTGTCATTCCTAAGTTGACCAAGGGATTTGCGTTTATTGCGCCTCTTATTAATCAGCAGATTGCGGATGCTTTTGATGTCGCTATTGCCGCATTTGATTAGGTGCTTTTTCTTTGCTCTCTCATCTGTTCTGTTCTGTTGTTGAGAAGTAAAGAGTATGGTATGGGAATGGGGTGGGAAGGGAAACGGGAGCCAAGGGGTAAGGGGAGATTAAATCTCTGAAGAACTAGCTAAGAATACCTTTTCAATGCTAGCAGAACTTGTATATACATTAATGAGATTCAGTTTCTCTCAAATCATCTCTCGCTTCGGACACAACTCGCAAACTGACTGACTGGCCCTAGTAGGAACTGATACAATTGCAATACAATCTGCATTGTATGTGTATGATTATTAAAGTATTAACACATATCTTGGAGAAGAAAGAAAAAATAAAAACACGCAAGCAGAAAGGAAACTGCCTAGGTACGGAGAATGTTCTGATAACTGAAAGAACTAAGTATTACCCTTTTCCAACTCCATCCCCGACGATGACGACGAAGACGTCTTCACGCCCTGTCGCGACGTAAACGCCTGGTTCATCGGATATGCCTTGACAAATACACTCGACAGCAGCCCCAGTCCCGCAATTCCACACAACACAGCCCACACGGTTGACAGGGCATCCGCATACACAGTCTCGAACTGGTGGCGTCGCGGATCCGATACCGGGATAGTCTTGATATACGGCACTAAGGCTGAGGCGTCCTGCGCGAGTGATGTAGCCCCGGATGCCATCCCGGGCCCCAACTCGGGATGGGAGTCGAATTCGGCCCGAATACGGTTCTGAAACACCACGCCACCAATAGCCACTCCGACAGCCTGACCGAGGGTACGGAAGAAGGGTGTTATCGTGACGGTGATGGATAGGAAGTCTGGATTAGCAGAGGCTTGCACGGCTAAGATCATCGATGAGAAGAGCATCTCGAGTCCAATCCCGGGGACGAGGTTAAGGAAGATCCACTTCGGGACGGAGGTGTTGGCATCAAGAAGATTGAGGATCCCCTAAACCTAGGGTGGTGATCAACCAGCCACCCCAGAGCGCCCAGCGATATCGTCCCTCATGGGCGATGACGAACCCAACGATGACCGAAATGGGCGCGATAGTGAAGGTCTCTGGGAAGATGGCCACGCCCGTGATCACGGCTGAGTATCCGAGGGAGCCCTCATAATAAAGTGGCATGTAGTAGAGTAGGCCCAGAAGATCACTCCGTGCAGAAAACAACCAAAGTAGTTTAGGGAGCCCGAATAATTGAAGAAGATGGCTGATGGGATGAGAGGATGCGTGGGGATATAATGTTCATAGAAAACAAATCCGATCAACCCTGCGACGCCGATGAGGCGCGGCACAAGTGTTCGCCAAGAGTCCCAATCATACATGACGCCGCCCTAGGCGAGGGGAATCAAGAACGACGCAAGAGATCCCATGAAGACTGCACAGCCTAGATAGTCTACCTGAACTAGTCGTTCCCGGAGTGGACGGGGCTGCCATTCCAATTGCAGGAAGATCGGGACGAGAATCAGCCCTAGACCGCAGAAGGGGAGGTTGATCCAGAAGATCCAGCGCCATTGGGACTGCGCAAATGAGCCACCGATGACGGGACCGAGGACGTGCCTAGAGCCCAGGTTGCTGATCGAACGCTCATCCATTTACCTCGTTCCCGGAGAGGGATGAGGTCTGCAATGAGGACCTCAGTTAAGGACATGATGCCTCCTCCCCCGATACCTTGGATGGATCGTCCCACGAGCATTAAAGTGAAACTCTTACACACCAGAACGGACCCAATTGTGAAGGCAACGAGGGCAGTGAACAGGACGCTCTTGCGACCCAAGATGTCGGCGGTGAGATAGAAGATGGGCTGGGATGCGGTGGAAGTGACGAGGAAGGAGGTACCGGACCAGAAGGCCTGGATGGCTGTTCCACCCAAGTCATCGCAGATTTTCTATCGATGAGAGTGTCAGTATGCCAGGATTCTGTTTCTTCCTCTCAAGTCTGCGGGTCAACAGTTTGGTTTGGGGATGAGAACATACCGGAAGAGCAACAGACAACGATGTTGCATTGAGAGCTGCTGCAAAATTCAACAGGCCAATGACTGCAAAGATACATTTGAGCTGCCAACTAGGCTGAAACTTCTCCGCTTGCAAGTCGTCTGTCATATTGGTCGGTCGCATTTATCTGGGTAACCCTTATCTTTTTTCCCTCTCACTCCCTTTTCTTCCTTTCTTCTTGCTTTATGGATTGATAAACACAGGAGATCAGGATATTATAGCCATCCAATTTATACAAATCATCATATCGGGTATACTTTCCCATGCGCAATCCCAGTTTAAGCCTCTGCCACGTCGAGCCTAAATGCAAAGTTTTACTTTTCAGGACCAAACGTGCAGGAAGCTTGCGAGTGAATGAACAAATCAAAGTCTCTCATTGATACCTTGTAGGGCTATTATCCGAATGAACCTAGCCAGCCACCAGCCACCACAGACCACCTTCTTGAGACAATTATTCATCCATTGATCCCAATTATTACGTTCTCTTCTCAGGAATACTTGTGGTATCGGCGGTGGCTTATTGAACCGAACAAGTTTTAGCCCCAAAGTCCCGCATTGAACTGCCCAGAAAGAACGCATAACAGAACATTATGGATGGTCGTGACAAACGCCCAAAGAAGGCCGACGTGGCGGCCCAACAGAGGCAAGGTCTATGTGTGTCAGTGGTCTCCTCTGCTCTTTGTTGTTGGGAACAATGAGATATGAAATTTATGAATACGAGGTGCGTTACACAAACGGAGAGAAAAATAGAACAAGACAAAAACTGTTTTGTTATTGCTCGAAGCATCGGCCAGTCTCATCTCAACCCTCTACCAAGAGAACGAAATTTCGATACCCGATGAGCTTGCAACAGCAGTTTCAGATGTGGTCTGGGATGATATGAGCCGAACAATGGTTCAGGGAGAGCAATTAGAAATTCTTTATTGTGATAGGTACCTATGTATATGACGTCATACTTTTGTTTGAGTCCAAGCCATTGAAATGAAATGAACATATCAGGTTGATATGCAACTATGTAATAATCATTTGTCATATTGATTGGTTGCTTTTTTTAGTCCACATAAATGCTCTTGACTCTTGACCACAAGTAGGAAAACTATGCAGTTAACTTGCGTAGGCCACCTGGTGTTGCACAGTACAACGCAGCCAGAGAAAAAAAAAAAAAAAAAAAAAAAAAAAAAAAAGAAAGAAAGAAAACCCGAAATAAATTCAAACAAATTTATACCCACCCGACAGAAACATAAAACACGCATAATTCTTCACTCACCCTCCTCCCATCCCGGACAGGCCGGATCCAGCCCGGCAGTTGGCACTTGGGGATTCTAGACTCCTACAACGGTCCAAACACACGAAGGGAAGTGATCCGCTTTATCGACCTTTCCACACATCCGTGATGAACTCTCGAACAGACTTGGGGCGAAAGTCTGGGAATCTCGACCAGAGTCGGTCGGTCGGGGGAAGACGACTAGCTGCAGACACAATGAGGGTTGCCGCTAGGAAATTAAAGGCCGTGAAATCCTCCTGGGAAATCCCTGCCCAGGCAGGGGCTGGAATAACGGCCATGTTGCCGTTCGCAATATCCTCTTTGGACGAATAAGTGACGTGAAATTTTTTCCCTAAATTTGGAGAAAGCGATGACAAGATTCGCATACCACATCGTGTCAGAGAAGAAGAGAAGAAGAAGAGATGAATGAACACATCTTACCGCGGACTTCCTCGGCTATTTGCACGATCTCGTTGAATGTGATCGTGTCGGCGGCACAATTGCTAAATTCTGGCCAGTCATCGAGACTGAGGAGTTTGGCGACCATGGTGGCTACATCGTAGCTGTATACCACGTTAAATGCATTATTTCCATCGCCTGGGATCGACGCAATGCAATTCTCGACATCGATGGCGATATAAAAGGGCGCGACATTGGATCGGACATGGGGCATTCCCAGGTAGTCCATGAAGGCGCCACAGACAACGCGCGTGTAAATTAAGTTACTTTCCCGCAGGAGCTCTGCTGACTTGAGGTGCCACAGGACGCCTGGGTCGACATCCTTGTTACTACAGCGGGTGGAGGGGAGGGAAAGTAGTTAGTGGGTTTGGACTTTAGAGATGTTGACCGGGGTGTGGTGGTATGGAGAGAGGGGAGGAAAAGCCACGTAGGTTAGTTCATACTCTTCACGCGTCAGATAGCCAAACTCGCTAGGAATAAATCGCTTCACGACCGTAGACTGGATAGCGGCCTGGATTAAATTACGCTGAGCAACACTCTGATCCTCTGCATACATGCCGATATTACAAATGAGCGTGGAAACATTCTGGCGAGCGAGTTCACGCGCGACCGACGGGATGTCGTCGTAATCCACCTGGACGTAGTCAATTTGGCTGAGTTTCACCTTCAGCTCCCTTGGATCCTTCCCCAGTAGAGCAGGTCCTGCAGTCAGTATATCGGTACAATGCGATCAAACTAGGAGGGCCACACACGCTCCGTGTTAGGATGATGATTCGATAATCTGTTTCCTTGCACAATTGTTCTGCGACCGTCCTGCCCAGCCGGCCGGTGCCGCCTGCGACCGCGACCGTGGAGACCATGATTCAGAGACAACAGGAAAACGAGCAGGGATAGCAAAGGAAATGAAGGGAAGTGGTGGAAGGGGACGGGAAACGAACTGCCCAGAGAGCAACAGTTCGACAGCTTGAAGGGTGGAGAAAGTAATTAGCTGTATGACCCTCACTTTCCATTCGACTGCTTGATCGCCGTCGATCGATCGATCGCGCAAAAAGCGGGGTTTTTTTTCGCCCTTTTTTCTTCCACAGCCGGAGCCGCTGGACCGTGGGTCGGTAGTTTTCCCACCACCATTCATTCAGCCCACCCATTCATTATTTAGTCCGATTGGCATCCCGCGTTCATGGCGGGAGGGATTCCAGTTGCTTCCATATCGTCATCATCATCGTCATGCCCTTTCGTCAGGAACTCGCCTCGTGGCGCACCCCCAAAGCTTCCCCCAAACTGTCACGATCGCCAAATGTAGGCGAAAAAGCGCCCGACCGACCAACACTCGACATTCCGGGATCTTCCGGCGCCGTTCTCGTCTTCCTGCGCCACTGTGGCTGTCCCTGTAACTATCCTCCTGCATACTGTGTAGTTAACTAGGTACCTAGTTATCTAGTCAATCTGTGTGACATGACAAAGCTAAGATAAAGAACGTATTTGATAATTCCACCCGTCAGACGCAGAAAGGGCCTATCGGGAGCTCTACAACCTCCCAGCCATCCGTCGCGGGGAGATATCCGGTATTCTTGTCTCTCACTCCTCAGCTGCGGCGACCGAGAAATGGCTCATCGCGATCAAAAGGGATGAGAAGAACCCCCTCGTCCCCGTGACTATGAGAGCAGAGGGATTGCCAGAGACGCCCCCGAACATTCGCATCGTCATTGATGAAGCCCGTGAGGTTTATGCGGCCTGGGGACTCGGGATCTCGTCCATCCGTCACGTCCTGAGTCCTCAGACTTTAGGAACAGTCATCGCACTGGGACGGAAGGAAGGAATCTGGAACCGTCCAACTGAGAGTGGGAGTCGCTGGCAGACAGCCGGGGAGTTTGCTGTCGATGCGCAAGGAGTGGTGCGCTGGGCTCACGTCTACCAGTCTGCGAGTGATGCTGGGGATTTGCATGCAGCTGTACGCGCGCTGCAGACACCTGCTTAATATCGAGGATGAAGTTACCTACCCTTAATACTGAATTTGCCCTTGTCTTGTAAATAGACGCGTTGTTCGTCCGATGAAGTGATGTGGCTCGGATTGTTGATAGCCCTTGTGATATCCCAGATGATCATTTTGTTAGTAAATTTTTCTGCGAAGATACATAATAATTCTTCCTCGCCAATAATTTCCTATCGTTATCATTAGAATTATCCATCCTTCAGGGGGAAAAACTTGTTGACATGAAGGCAAATACTAAAGATGCGATCGCCAGGGACTCCGGATACTCCGGGACGATCAACACTCCGGATTACTTCTTTGGGCCATCCCCGGCATCTCCTTTGGGAAACGCTCTGAAGTCATTGAATGATGTCAACAACCCGCCATCATACAAAACCCCCTCCATCCCACAGCGAAAATAAGCACACTGCGTATCATTGTATATCACTTTCGAAGATTCAGAATAGGAATATCTTGAACACAATATCATAGTCTCATCATGGCACCCAAAGTCCTCATCGTCCTCACCTCTCAAGACAGAATCCCCGCCAACAACCATCCCACTGGATGGTACTTGGTAAGCGAAGCATCCTCTAGCTAGTTTGACAAGCTAGTTACCCCAAATCATAAGCCAGAATGCACTAACCAACATGACCAGCCCGAATTCGCCCATCCATGGGATGTACTCCACCAGCACGCAGAGCTTGTCATTATCTCGCCCGCTGGAGGCGTGGCTCCGATCGATCCCTCATCGGTGAAGGCCTCCAAGAATGACCCGGTCTCTACAAAGTTCTTCAATGAGCAGAAGACGCTCTGGGAGAAGACCGAGACATTGGCCGATTTCTTACCCCGAGTGGGTGAATTCGATGCCCTCTTTTATGTTGGTGGACATGGACGTGGGTTTTTCCTCTTGCTTTTCTCTCTTTCTTACCCTATTTTTAATGAAGAGAATGACGAAAAGAAGAAACGCTAATATTCAATAGCCATGTTCGATCTCTATTCCGACCCAAACTCTATCGCTCTAATTGAAGCCTTTGCAGCGGCCAAAAAGCCCGTATCCGCTGTCTGTCACGGACCGGCCGTTTTTCTCAACACCAAAACTCCATCAGGGACGCCCCTGATCGCCTCAGCGCAGGTGACAGGCTTTTCCAACACCGAAGAAGACCAGATGAACATGAGCGCCCTAATGCCGTTCTCGCTTGAGGACGAGCTAAACCGTCTCTCAGGCGGCCATTACATCAAGGCTGATCAACCATGGGGGGCGAAGGTGGCTGTCTCGAAGACGGCTGAGTTGGGAGGGCCGTTAATTACAGGTCAAAATCCAGCAAGTGCTACTGGGGTTGGAAAGGCGTTATTGTCAGCGTTGGGATTGTGATGTTATTTATTTTCAATTTCTTCTTGCTTATACACAAGGTGTATAATGATTACTACTCTGGCGCATGATTAATTTTTTTAACAAAGCAAAGCTTATACTATTTAATTCATGATGAAGGGGAACGAGCCAGAGTTTGCAAACTAATCTATTTTGGGGAGGTTACTTTCCCTTAACAAGGAAACAAAGCCGATATATATACCGCACTAAACTGTACCATCCCAGCCGGATTATATATAATTGTACGGCGTAGCCGCGTACTTTACGAGAGCAAGGCCATTTTCCCTCCCTAGGTACGAAGGTTAGGTATTCTGAATGATAAAAGGTGCACGTTCAGACTGCCGGATTCTAACCATTAACCATTATCGTGATGCCCCACTAGTATGTCGAATAACAGCCGACACTAAATTAGCTGGCGGGTACAATTCACCACTCAGCAGTCCCATTTAATAACACCCGGAGAATCGGATACTCTTTCCCTCGCATGAGGGTCGAATTATCCGAATATCCGGTTAGTCTCTCTGTTTCTCTCTCTCTTTTGCGATGACAAAATCACCCCCCTAGTACTCCGTAAATAAGAAATAAATTAACTACCTATGTACAGGGGAGGCACACCCCCGGATTCTGTGATTTTGCACCGGTGGGAAATGAAATTTAAGAAATTAAGGTAGGAAATTCCCCCGCATGTCGATATTATTAAATTGTCGAATAGGAGATAAATTGCTAGGTAGGGTTGACAAGCGCAAAGTGGCGTGTTTATTCTATCTATTCCTCTGTCGTAATCGATCCCTCTATCTCGATGTGATTCTTCTTGATCCTTAGGTATAATATCGGTCGATCTATCAGATTTCTTCAGGTTTTTATTGTTATGGTTACTCTACTGATGTGTACCTGGTACTCGACACTCAATCCTTGATACTCGTGAGAATTATAGTTCGTTCGACACTTTTCAACGACCATAACCGCTCGTCACAGTATTAAATATCATTCCGGCCTGTTCCACAATACAAATGCAAGAAAATAACCCAGCGGACGTCTGGCCGTGCTGAATCAGTCATGTCTCTAAATTAAAAGCTTTGAATGATGGGGTGGAGAGGAGCCCAAATATTCATGAGGAGTAATAATACACCTATAGGAGAATTCGCCGGCAACCGGTACATACCTGACATAGTAGTGGAAATTATAGTACGTGTTTGGGAGAGGAGAGGACACGATATTAAAGTACCCGTGGCTGAAACATGGCTCGCTGTGAGGAATCGGGGAAATGTGGAGAAGATCCCATGTAACTATTCCCAAATGGAGGAGGAACTAACAATTATTATTAGTGAGTTAGCTAGCTAGCTAGCTACTCCGGAGTAGGTATGGAATTGGTTAATCAGCTAATTATTGACAAACATTCATGGTCCTAATGGGGATCCATCCTGCCATTCAAGAATCCTCCACACACGGAGTAGACACACCAGAGGCTTTAGATCACGTCAGAGCCGGGGGGGGGGGGGGGAGTTGAGGCATCAATCCCTCAATTAGACCGATGCAGATTAATCTAGAGATGGAGGTTTGTACCGGAACGGGGAAAAATAAAAAGTCTTCATCTCTCTGCACGGAATCTACATTGGTCCTGAACTAAACTGAAACCGACAAGGTTGATCGGCCCTTTGACCGACGATCCGGTTGTCGCCTTGACAAATTTACACTTGGCTTTTGCGGATGCTTTACCATTCGTTCTCCTTGCAGAAAGAAGAACAAGGTACAAAATAAATGAATAAATAAAATAAACTGGAGCAATATCTGACGACGACCAAAATCGTTAGTTCGACCCCGGAGGAGCCAACCCCAGGTGTCAATATCCTGTTGATGTGGGGTTACAGGGTTTATGGTGGTTAGATGTCGCATGAGTAATATGATCAAGGGAATATGTCCGTGTCAAGTCCTGGATTAGAGAAAAAAGGAAATGAAATGATGTCAAATAATATTTTGCCTCGGATTTGTTTAAATTGAGCCCTAATGACCCCCCCTCCGAAAGTAGGGAAGGAATTGAATCTCTCTCCTCTTCCACCTCCAACAAACGATTGTCTGACACAGGTTTCATAATGATGCGCTATACAAGCGCGGCCTTGATGGCCACTGGCCTCTTCGTTGATGCTGCCTATGGTGCCGCCTCACAGGCATTTACCTGGAAGAATGTTTTGACTGGAGGTGAGCTCGTCGCTGCCTACCACCTACTTGAGCCGCGAAGATCTATAAATGCTGATACAGGAATGTCATAGGTGGCGGTGGTTTCGTTCCTGGCATCGTATTCAATCCGTCCGAACAGGGTCTGGCATACCTTCGGACAGATATTGGTGGTGCTTATCGTCTAAACCCAAGCGATGATACATGGACTCCACTACTTGATTGGGTTGGTAACGACAACTGGTACGGACTTTCGTCGATCCACTTGAAGCATGACTTGTGCTTTGAGAAAGAATAGCTAGCTCATGATTATTGTAATAGGAATCACTGGGGTGTTGATGCATTGGCTACCGATCCTGTCGATCCGGACCGACTCTATCTCGCGGTTGGAATGTACACCAACAGCTGGGACCCCAACAATGGTGCCATCATGCGCTCCACCGATCGTGGTGAGACCTGGCAGGAGACCGCGCTCCCCTTCAAGGTTGGAGGAAACATGCCTGGCCGTGGAATGGGAGAGGTATGTCCATCTAGAATGCCAAGAAAGAAAACAACATGTGCGGGCTGCATGCAGTATTGAATGATTCTAACGATGACTAGCGCCTCGTGGTCGACCCCAACAAAAACAGCATTCTTTACTTCGGCACCCGAAAGGGCAATGGCCTTTGGAAGAGTACCGACTACGGTGTGACATGGGCGAAAGTGACTGCCTTTACCTGGACTGGTAAGAAAATTTTCATTTTCAACAAAGGGCCATGATAAGAGACGACATTGCTAATGTTTGACCTGTTGTAGGAACATACGTTCAGGATGCTAGCTACGAATACACCGCTGACCCCGTTGGTCTTGCCTGGATCACATTTGATAAGACCTCTGGAAGCTCGGGATCTGCCACTCCTCGCATCTTCGTTGGTGAGTTGTCCTCGGACTAGAATATACCTGTGAAGAGCTAGCCAATTGACTATCCTAGGCACTGCCGACACTGGTGAGTCGGTTTTCATGTCGGAGGATGCTGGTGCTACCTGTAAGTGTTCTCTTTCAAGACTGACAAGAAAAGGAAAATAGAAAAGGAGGCTGATTAAATGCAGGGTCTTGGGTGTCCGGTGAACCCATGTACGGATTCCTTCCTCACAAGGGAGTCCTCTCACCATCTGAGAACGTTCTCTATGTCTCTTATGCCAACGGTGCCGGCCCCTATGACGGCACCAACGGCACTGTCCACAAGTACGACATCTCCACGGGCGTGTGGACAGACATCAGTCCCACCTCCCTGACCGACACCTACTACGGCTATGGTGGCTTGACGGTGGATCTCCAGAATCCGGGCACCCTCATGGTTGCCGCGCTCAACTGCTGGTGGCCCGACGAGCTGATCTTCCGTAGTCTGGATTCTGGTGAGACCTGGACGCAAATCTGGGAGTGGAATGGTTATCCTTCCATCACCTACCACTACACCTGGGACGTGACCAACGCCCCATGGCTCGAGGACACCACGTCGACGGCTGAGTTCACAGCGCGCGTCGGATGGATGGTTGAAGCTCTGGAAATCGATCCTTTTGACTCGAACCACTGGTTGTACGGCACCGGTGCTACCGTTTACGGTAGCCATGACCTCCTCCAATGGGATTCTGCTCAGGATGTCACAGTGAAATCGCTTGCCGTCGGTGTTGAGGAGATGGCTGTGCTAGGTCTGATTGCCCCCGTGGGAGGACCTGCTCTTCTGTCCGCAGTGGGCGATGTTGGAGGCTACTACCACTCAGACCTCGACACGGCGCCGACTGCCTCTTTCCACACACCCACCTACGGCTCTACCCAAGATATTGATTATGCAGGAAACAGCCCAAAGAATCTCGTCCGCTCAGGTGCCAGCGATACAAACCCCACCGTTGCACTGTCCGGTGATTTCGGCAAGACCTGGTCGGCCGACTATGCGTCGAGCTCCACCACACCGGCGGGCAAGGTCGCTCTTTCTGCCAACGGCGACACAGTGCTCCTTATGAACAGCAATGGTGCCCAACGCTCCCAGCACCAGAGCACGTTCAGCGCCGTGTCCAGTCTGCCCTCCGGAGCCGTGATCGCCTCAGACAAATCCGACAACACAGCCTTCTACGGTGGTTCAGCTGGAAGCTTCTACGTCTCCAAGGACAGTGCCAGCACCTTCACGCTCACCACTAAGCTCGGCTCTGCCTCCGCCGTCAACGCTATCCGCGTCAATCCCTCCGTCGCAGGCGACGTATGGGCTAGCACTGACGTCGGCCTTTTCCACTCTACCGATTACGGTTCCACTTTCACCAAGATCGGCAGCGGATGTACCGCCGGCTGGACCTTCGGGTTCGGAAAGGCCTCGTCCACCTCTTCATATCCAGTTCTGTTTGGTTTCTTCACCGTGGACGGCGTAACGGGACTACACAAGACCGAGGACAAAGGCACTAACTGGCAGCTCATTTCCGACGCGGACCACGGGTTCGGTGCGGCTTCTGCAAACGTCGTCAACGGTGACATGAACACTTACGGAAGGGTCTTTGTGGGAACCAACGGACGAGGTATCTTCTATGGTGATGTTAGTGGAAATCTTCCGTCTCCTTCTTCCACCACATCAGCTGGTAGCTCATCGACATCTACGTCGTCGAGCACGAAGACTACCACTACCACCACCACCACCAAGACTACTACTACTACTTTGGTCACAACTACCTCCTCTTCCACCACCACTACCACCACTAACGCTCCCACAACGACGACTACCGCGACAACTACCAGCAAAACCACGACGACAACAACCACATCCGCGGGCCCCGCCACTTCAACTGCATCCGCCTACGGCCAATGCGGTGGTAGTGGATGGACTGGACCTACCGCCTGTCCCTCTGGCTGGACCTGCGCCAAGCAGAATGACTACTACTCGCAGTGTAAGTGATAGACTTAGGCCCAGCCATTCTATGTTTATGGAGTCAATTCGTGGGGGACAGACAGAACTGACAAGGAACACAGGTATCCAATCATAATTGAGGGGGAGTGGAAAAAGGGACCGAAAATGGAACCTGAAAGGAAAGGGGTGAGAGGTACGGGGAGGATGAGGATTAAAATCGTTGATTGAACAAGTAGGATATCGTGATAGCTGAGCTAACTAATAATCCCTACTACTGGTCTATATCTGTTATTTTTCCGCGATGGTGTATATTGCTGGTATCATTATAATAGACCCATCCAGTCACTGTAGAACACTGCATTCAACTAGGTACCGACTGGACTGGGAGGGATGTGTGGCAGGGTTCGCATTTCAAGTGGGATAAAAGTAGTTCTCAAATTGGGTGTAGGTCAGGCTGAGAGTTTGGTGGATTTTGTATCATCTGGACATGTCGACAGTATGTTTCTCCCTTCTCTCATTATTGCGCTACTCCCCCCATGGTGGGTTTTAACCAGCGCTTTATCTTGGGTGTGTGAAAAGTGTAATCCCCCACCGAGTTATTTTTTCTGAATCGAAAAAATTGTCTCCGGTCTAGCAACATCCCCTTTCACTTTCACCTCATATTCGCCCTCAGACAGATCTTTCATCGTCAACTCGGTAGTTCGTCCTAGACTCTCAAGCTCGTCCAAGCGATCCATAGTCGCCTTCAAATGCTCCGCAAACGTGGGATCGCTGCACACAGAACGAAACGCGTTCTGCATGGGCACCGAATCAGCCCGTACTACCGCGTCAGCATCAATGGCAATGATGTTCATTTGATCGAGTTTACGGATAAAGTCTGCTCGAGTCATGAGTTCTTGCGCTTTGTGAATTGGGATTCCCGGAAGTCCAGGGACGGTCTGTGTCTCCTTCTCGACTGGGTCGTTTTGTAGAGCAACTAGCGCCCTCGCGAGGAGCATTGCTGCAGCCTGTTACTTGTCAGCAAGCAATAGACGAGTGGTATAATGCAGGATTTTTAAACAAAAGAAGAATCATACGCAATAATCCTGCTGATCCTCTGCTTTAGGGTCCATTTCCCCTCCCAGAATCCAACATTTACACAGCAACCATCGTTTCTCTTTCTCACAGATAGCCTGAGCGGTCTTCAGCATATCTGTTGATCGAGCGACCTGGTCTAGAAAAATTAACCTTCCCCCGACGAGTCGATACACCTCGTCGAGCACGCCCGGCGCGACCTTCTCCTGGAACGCATTTCGACGAAACGCTTGCAATGACTGCACGGCTGTATCTCTACGGATATCCTGAATGTTCAGTACCTGTAATCGCGTGGCATGCAATCGCAACATCTCCGTCGTGCGGTACTGGTCGCTTGTAAAGACGAGCGTGACTAGCCCACTCGCCGCCCACAGCTCCGCACGCTGCTGCAGAAGATCGAGCAAGTGCTGGCCCTCCGTATTATCGGGCAGGTAATGAATATTATTAATGATCAATACAAGGGGACGATCGCTCTGGCCCCTACGTGTCAAGGCGACCTTCTCCAGTTTATTCAACGCGCGCTCGATATCCAACAACGGGGTGGAATCGCGGGGTCCACGAATACTAAACAAGGCACCGATATAGTCCTCATGATACTCGTAGTCTAGCGCCTTACCCAGGCGTAGTCGAAACACCTCGACATCCCCGTGCGCCTCAAGCATAGCAACCCCGTTACCGTGGACTTTGCGCATTGAGTCCAGTAGCATAGATGTCTTACCAGTCCCCTTTTCCCCAAAGAGGAGATAGTAGTTCCCTCTAACGCTGCCGCGCACAATGGCATCGATAAGCGATTGCTCCGGTCGCACGATGCGAAAAATGTGCTTGTCTTGTTCGCTCTCAACTAGCAGCTTCTCATCGTGGTGTGTGTAGCCGTGTTGTGCGAGCGCCGCAAGTTCGAGCGTCGAGAACCCCGGCGAAAAGGCATGGTCAATCTTGCTCAGGACCAGGCGCTTGTAGAAAACGTGGTAGGAATACCCGGCTAGCCCGAGCATGAGCAGTGCGGCCAGCGTGGTGGCACCATTCTCGAGGAATTTACGTGTCACACTTTCATTCTCTTCCTTTGGGTGGGATTGTTGCCCCTTGTATTGCGCCCACCCCGTTCTCGCAAGTTGGGAAGCATTTCCCTGGCGCCCGCGCACGAAAGGAAACCACAAATCTGGTGAGGCTGGGTTAGTAGTCGGATGAGAGGGACGGTATGGCAATAGCAACTAACTATAGCGGTGGAATGGAAATTTCCGGCGCATGGCTGTGATGATTCGTAGGAAAAAACGCGCAACACTCAAAGCGGACCAGAAAAAGTAGTTGCCTGAATTGGGTGGAGCTGCCTTGGCGCCAACCAAATTCACGGACCAATCATATCTCCTTGGGTACCTAAGGTAGTAAGTACTTTAGAGGAGGTGAATCTAGACATGATAGCTGCGACTACTACTACTACTACTACTACTACTACTACTACTATCTAAATAAATATAATTGATTGATTAAATAGAATTTCCTAACCCTGTCAATTAGCCCCTATTCTATTGAAAAGATAAGAATGTATATAATCAATACTCTTCTTGAAACCTTACAACGCTATACAACTTGGAATATATTATGACAGAATGGGTTATATTGATATTAGAGGGAATTCGGAGGTGTAGAAAGCTTCAATCCGCAGACATAATTTGAATAGCTTCATCATTCTACCATTTAGGTTGCCTAAATGGAAGCTTGGAGGGGTGCTTGAAGAGATCGCAAGCCTGGAATCTACTCAATTTACACCCCTATCCCAATTATACCGTGATTCGGAAAGGATGATGACCTAGTCCCGAATCCATTCCGAATGAGGATCTTGAAGGCTTTTTTTTCTTCCCGTTCTATACTAGAGTACTTGCTTCAATGCATGAATCTTCCATGTAATATTTACCACTTCAAGAGATAGCTGTTCAAATATTGGTTCATCGAATATCCAATATATTATTCTGGATACGGATCGTGGTGGTGTCGCTCGTGATTCCGGAGTTATTCGTACTCCGCGAGATCGAGGCCTACCTACCACCTCGTTCCGCCGACAAATTGTTATTATTATGATGATGATGATGATGATGATGATGGCGATGCCAACCCGTGGACGTGTGAATGAGAAAAAAGCGATTAAAAGCTTTATCCGATTACGTTTGGTTTAGGATACACTAGTGTAATCGCGCTAAAATAGACAACTCTGCCAGACGGGGGGATAGATAGAGTTATCTCCAGATTTCTTAAATACTGATGAAAGGAACGTCCGGCCGGAATATGGCTAAAAGTGGCGTGGCTTGTAGAACGGCGGATATTATTTCATTGAGGTCTATTTGAGGGGAAAGAAATACGCAAATTTGATCTTTGTCATCCTACAATTTGTTTGCTTTATAGGTCTGCGATTCCCAAGCTAAAGCCATCGGATGTGCATAAAACTCCGGCAACAGCAACTCATATTCTCAATTGAGCTTTCCATTACGATCTGAGAATTCGAACTTTCATGCGCCCCCGGCCGTTCTTCATAGTTCCAGGTTGATTGCCACGTATCGGGATGCTGCGAAATACGTGATGATCAAATGCAGCGTCTCGACCCCACAACAACCCTGCTCTTTGTTGTCATTGCATCTAGCAATGTCAGTGCATTGACAATGAGTATATGTAAATAATACGCAAAAAGTACTAGGTTAAATATAAGCATGGTTGATTCTGTCGCGGCGAACACAGGTATGTTAGTTGACTGTGATCTCTTCTATACCCGCTTTAGGGCAATATATGGAGCTGTTTAATGTTAGAAGCAGGGTGAAAGTACTGGCATTACTCATTACTAATCTTGGAATCTAGTACGACTTGTCCGGCAAGCGTTATAATAAGCCTTCGTAAGTATAAAGCTAAAGGACGCACAGTATTCCTAACACCCTGACTACCCTGTAGCAAAAACCCCTCGCAATACTCCTCTATGTCAGGGTGGACAGGTCTTGTAAGAGATATCTTGACGCATAATTAGCAGTTCCACCCATTACTGGGAATGTCAATAGACTGTGCCGACCTGCAATGCCGACATCATGCGATGCGTGTACGAACTCAGCTCATTGATGCCACCAATGTCTCGCCCCCCTTATTCAGCTAGCCACCGTCCACATTCTCTGAGATTTGTCAAAATATCAGACACTATCAGATAGTGTTAGGCGTGCAGCTGGTACGGTGTCTATATTGCTGACCATCAACCATCGCAGGCATAAATATCTGGCCACGATGCCCTCTCTCAACAGGAAAATCAGATCTCATCTTCCTTCCAAGCATCAACAAGTAACAAACGCTTTCAACTACTTCTAATAAAATCATACCATTACCATTTTGCCTTGCAGAAATGTCTGTCAACAACCTCCTCCGAGTTAGCATCCTGGATCATTCCTTCGCATCGATGGACGTGGTGTCGTCGATGGTGCTGGCGGCCTTGTCAACGCCCAGAACTATGTCGGAGCGTATGAAACTCTCATCATCGTGAACGACCCCAGGGACAACGTGTTCTCTATCCTTTCTGCTCAGTTCCCAAACGCCTACCTCCGTATGGATGGCGGGAGTGTCGAATCTGGAGAAAAATATCCTTCTGGCACAGGGCTGGTGAATTGCCAGTAAGTAATTTACATATCCTCTCGCTGTGAATCTGATTAGCCATTCTATGGGATTCTAAACTGGTTGAACCCCTTCTCTTAGAGCTGGTAGCCGCACCTATGAGAAATTCCGCTTTGTGGATCAAGAAGATGGTTCCAAGGCTATTGTCTCTGTGAAGTTCCCCAATGCCTATCTTTGCTTGCAGAATAGAGGGAGCGAAGGTGGAGGTAGTGGAGCCGGAACTGTCAATTGCCAGAGCTATGTCGGTAGCCTGGAAAAGTTCATTATTCGTGTGCTTTAGGCAGGAGAATATGGTGGCGAGGCAATTTTATTGCCCTATATCTATTCAGAATGGATAAGAGTAGGCAGTCATAATTGTTGAATTGCAGTTGGAAAGCAGCTGGATTATGGAGTTGATAATCTTGTGGTTGAGTTTCTGGATGAATTTACTTGGGGTAAATATATCCTCCATTCCATATTCAATCTTATTTTTTGTGAGAATAAAACCGTCTAGATGTGGCAATATCGAGAACAATTTGTTGCAATAAAGCTGTGCCTAGATACTTCAATCAAATTTGAACATAGGTTTTATAATGAAGATTTTCCAGGTCTGCAATTGGGGCGTACCAGAAATATCACTAAATTTACTCGACAGCTGTAAGCCCGATTTGCACTGATTTAACTACTTTCCTCTCATGTACTCATGGCTATCCATAACAAACCTCACTGTCAGCTTAGCACAAATAGAATATAGAATAATCCTGTTGTAAGGGTAAAGGTTATAGTCGTCCCCAGTGGTCTTGGTATGTAAATCATGCTCTAGAACGAATATCTAGCAATATTATACACTGAATTCCCTTTTATAAGTGAGTGAGGAATCACATCGAAATAACTGCCAAGCCGGGAAAGGCCTTAAGTATTGACACTGGTAAATGGATAACTATGTGATGCTTATTCCACTTGGGGAATTCATCCGAACTATCGGATAAAGACGTCTCAGAATTTTGAGGGTTTTAGATAATGATATATTAAGTAGAGCAGTTACGTCGTAGATATCTTATACCATAACGATGAGAATGATAACTTACTCGATGGCTAGGGAGGTTATCAAGACCTCAAGGACATATATTAGGCTCAATTTAGACTTGGTTGATGTTTCAATCTTTATCAAAACACCCATAACAATGGTACTTTGTTTTGAATGGTTTGTAAATAAGCCAAGTAAATGAATGAATGTCCTTAGTCAGTGGGCGGGCAATCAATTCCAGGTTTACCTGATATCTCTCACAATATCCAGGTTGAACCACGATGATAACAACTCTCATCGGAAATCGGTTTCCGTGTGGCGGAATATCCACTGGTGAAGTGGAGTAACCTCCATTTTCTGGATCTAGAACACAATAAAGCAATCGACAATGACACTGCTGAATTGTTCCTCAAGGGACCTTAAAAAATAACCCCATGAAATAGAATGACTGTCTTCTAAGTCTCTAGTCATGCGGGGCTGATGCAGGAATGAAAATTTTTCTAGTTAGTGGAGTTATGATAGCATGCTTACCCCTCATCTTGGTCTATCTCCCTCCCTCTCGCTCTCTCTTTATTTTTTTGTTCACACTCTGCACTTATTTCCATCGTTAGTTATCTCTCTCTTTGATAGAGCAAACACTACCAGTAGAGATTTAGAGAGTGGCCAGCGAACAAGCCATGGCTTCAGACCTATCCACTCACCATGAGCTGGCTAGCCTCTCAACTGTGGTCTCCCAGATCGCTCCTCAGAGCGTTGCGAGATCTCTTCCTGAGAATGACAACCCTCCCGATAATATTATTTTCATGGACTCTCCTCTACCCTCAGTAGCTGTTTCTGTTCCAGGAAGCCAGATCCGACTGGCTCAGCTCGAAAATGCCGGCTCCCCAACCCTGCCATCGTCAGGGCGAATTCCCCCCGAACTAGGCAGCTTCACAGCGGAGATTCTTCTAGTGATTATTTGCTCCACTAGTCAAATGCTCTTCGCAGTGCTCCAGGGAGATGTCCTCGTGAATCAAGAGGGATTCAAAAGCGCCCTGGGACTAGAAAACTCGGAGCTCCCCTGGCTAGTGGGCGCGTATTACACAGCTAACGGTCTCTCTGTGCTGGTCTCAGGCTCCCTGGCGGATCTCGCACCACCCAAAAGCATGATGGTGGGCGCACTCGCCTGGCTCACCCTGTGGAATATCATCGGGGTCTTCTCAATCAAGCCTACGGCGGTCGCGCTATTCTTCATTGTCCGCGCGATGCAAGGCCTATCCGTCGGGGTGCTGGTGTCGGGCTCCATGAGCATCCTCGGTCGCATTTACAAGCCTGGGATACGCAAGAACCGCGTCTTCTCCGCCATGGCCGCCATGGCACCTCTAGGTTTTTGGCTAGGAACGGTTCAAGGTGGTCTATTGCGCCACCATCTTGCGTGGATCTTCGGATCCAACGCCATCATAACAGGCATCTGCTGTGCCATCGCATGTGTCGCCATTCCGTTCCTTCGTCCAGTCGCAGACATTGCCGGCTCTGAGGCCCCTAGTCTCCGACAATTCGACATCCTGGGGGCCCTTGTCGCCACGACCGGCTGTATATGTCTCCTGTTCGGACTCACCCAGGGCTCCGTCACATTGTGGGCGCCATACACCTACGCTCTCGTAGCCGTGGGTCTCTTGCTCATCCTCGCCTTCTTCTTCGTGGAGGGCCGCGTTGCCCGTCCCTTAGTCCCCACGCGCCTCTGGACAATCAGTGGCTTCACTCCACTCATCCTCGCTTACTTCATTGGCTACGGCACCTATGCCGGCGCTTGGCAGTTCTATGCTATCCAGTTCTGGACGCGTATCCAACGCGCCAATTCCATGACGGTGGCCCTCTACCTCCTCCCCAACGCCCTAGTCGGTATCTTCGCCGCCTGGCTCGTCAGTCGAGTCCTGCATATTATCCCGGGCCACTTCATCTACGCTGCCTCCATGTTGGCCTTTGCCCTAGGTCCAACCTTTTTCCTCCCGCAGACGAAAGAAACCATTTACTGGGCGCTGTCCCTGCCCGGCGTTTCCCTCGTCACTTTCGGTCCCGACTTGGCCTTCTCGGCCGCCTCCATCTTTATCACCAGTAGTGTCTCCCGGTCTTATCAGGGGAGCGCGGGTAGTTTGCTAGTCATGGTGCAGAATTTGTCTGGGGCCGTCATGACCAGTGTGGCGGATGCAGTCGGGACGAGAGTCGATTTAGGACCGAGTGGTGATATTGGGCTGGAAGGGCTGAGGGCTATCTGGTGGTTTGCCTTTGCGGCCGAGATTCTCGCCATGTTGATTGTGCTGGCGTGGGTGCGGATTCCCAAGGAAGAAGAGAAGGAACACGTTAGTTAGTGCTTTATAAGAGTATTGGTGCAAACTATTTTAGGTAGGTAGGTTGACTCCACCTGTTGGCACAAACAGATCATGTCATGAAAGGATAAAAGTATGCCACCATCCGGTAACAGTCGCCCACTTTACCAAGATCCAGCTAGCACTATTATCAACAACACACCATTTCTTAAGTGTCTCTCCTGGTATACAACTAATTTTATTGGGTTGCCTCGTGATAGAAATGTGCCATAATCAAGCGATAATGGCCCCTTTTTTGAAGATCGCGGACCTGCAGCCAATCCGATATCCATTCTATAGGGGTTATTTAATTAAAAGATTCTTGCACCGTGTTTGCAGCCTTACTTTCATAACTACTGTAGCTTACCAATAGTCCACTAGGCCGCCTGTAGAGCTCAGGAGGGGGGAACTTTAGTTTTAATGATGTATATATATATATATAAAAGAAAAAATAATAATTTCCCTCAATTTATATCTAATATATCATTGGCCCACCAGCAATACCACACGACACACGACTACGGGTGTCTCGGTAACAGCGGCTATTGCGGGGTCAAACAGGTGCATAACCCAAAGGATGAGGAGGAGCACGACCTAGTGTAAGGCTCTACATAAGCACTACATTTCCTCTTCATGCTGACCCTGTCGCGCTTTATCATAATCCTATTGAAACATATCAACCCTAGAGCTAATCGTCAGATACACCGCATAAAAAAATAATGCCTCTCGAATGGAAACCAGCACAAGAAAATGATATTCCAGCCCTGGTAACCGCCGAATGGGACGCATTCGAAACTCCTCTCCAGCCTATTTTCCGTCTATATTGCCCCATTCCTGGTGGAAACCGTGCCCAGGGCATAGCTGATAGCATCGCCCGTCAGCAAGAGAGTACGGGATGCGAGAGCGTATGGATCAAAGTGGTTGATACAGAAGCTGAGGAAAAGGAAAAAATAATCGGTGGTGCACAATGGCTCTTCATCACCGATTCCTCTTCCTCTTCCCCCTCTTCCATCTCCTCAATAGAAGAGGAAGCGATATCACTAGGAAAACGTCACCCAGAAGGCGGCGCACGAATATTCGCCACACAAGCATTTCAAGTCCTTCGCGCCGCGGAGTTTAATAACCGAACAGACCATAGTAGTCAGAGCCTGCATCATTACGCTTCACTGGGTAGCTGTTTCACGATATCAGAGTACCGCAGGCGCGGGGTAGGCGGTTTACTCATGGAATGGGGTCTACAGGAGGCGGATGAACGGGGATTAGAAATGTGGATTGAGGCCGCG
This sequence comes from Aspergillus sparsus, assembly GCA_027569235.1. Taxonomy (NCBI): domain Eukaryota; kingdom Fungi; phylum Ascomycota; class Eurotiomycetes; order Eurotiales; family Aspergillaceae; genus Aspergillus; species Aspergillus sparsus. Next base: position 113,935 of record JAPDES010000029.1, read on the forward strand.
CCGTCGGCGGTACCATTCTATGAACGGCATGGATTTCAGCAAAGAGAGGTCATTCATTTGGATCTGTGTCGGCCGGGAGATCTCTCGGGGATACGTACGATGGAGTGGGAAGCTACGGCAAAGTCAATTCTCCCAGTTAGTGCTGTTATTATGTGTCGTCCCGCTCAGGTGAACACGAATCCTGTTGCTTTATTATCATGAAATTGAGTTGTATTTCCGAATGGTCTGCCCCAGAACATGTATCAGATCTCTGCACGTTAGATCCGTCCAGCTCGGGCACAATCGTGCTAGCTGGAAGCCGCCAAGCAAGCTTGTACATAAAATCCCCTTTTTCGTTATGTAATTGGGAAATAATAGCTTCTATACTCAAGAAGGTTTGGGCACTACAAAGAACAACTAGATCGGGCGGGCACTATTGATGCATACACCCATTTTCTTTGTTTGACAAAGCATAATCTTACCAATAACGAGGCTAAGAACTACTTTAGCCCAATAGTCTACCTGGCTACCTTTCAGTAGGAAAGACACCTCCTAGAAATCAAATACAGTCTAAAATAATCAAGCGGAGTACATCTAGAGAGGCATGCTATTGTACGGTTGCATTTCTTCCGCTATTAATCAAGTTATACCTTTTTCAACATTTTAGGTATCTTTCTCAATCACACACCAGCCAAGTAAATGTGATAGGTCTTTTTGAGAACGAGATTTATATAAATAAAAAAAGAAAAGAAAACACCACGCGTTTGACGCGACCTCACGTTTACCCCTTTTACCATTGCTAGGCGCTTTAACATCCCTTTAAATAATTTCTTTAATTCCCCCCCCCCCCCCCCTTCTCTTTTGTAAATAAAGTTCCTACTACCTCCAGTAAATGCATATTCAAAACATATACCATCCATACATGCTAATCACATCGGTTAATCCCCTTATACAAAAGAATGGATGACAGGTAGGTAGCTACCAAAAACATGCATGATCAATAAAGAAAGGACGCTTTCTGACGCTTCCACGAATTAGACTAGCTGTGACTGCTGATCTTTATGACTCGGAGGAAGATCGCAAATCGCCCATTATGTCTCCAACCCTTAACAAAACAAGCGGTCCCAGCAACAATATTACCACCACTTCTTCCTCTTCCTCATCCCCATCCCCATCCCCATCCCCATCCCCATCCCCGCCCTCCTCCTCTATACCACGGCCGTGGCCGCTACCACGAGCCTGATTGCCTAGGATGAGGAACCAGTCCTCGGCCCCAAACACTCTTTACCGACACATATCATTGGCATTATCGATAATTGGCATCAGACCAATACACAAAAAAGAATCTTTCCACGGTTTGCCTACCAGAATTGCAGGAACTCGCGAGCTTCCAAAACGTTTGATCGACAGGGCAACGAGCTGGAATTGAGTGTTTTAAAAGTGACCAAACCTCTTAGTTACTTTATTATGGTTCTACGTCCAGCCTCGGGCCCAGAGAAGCTGGTGACATGTTATATGTCTGGAGGTTCGTCGAAAACCTTTCTTGCGGGTTGGGATCAAGCAAAACAGGATATCGAGGCAGAGTGCTGCGCAGTGAGATATTTTGGCGCAAGATTTGATGAGATCAAGTACGATTCGCAGGTATGGAAGTCATTGGAAGAAAGGATGCAACAAGTGCAGCAAAAATCAACACAACGGTCACCGACACAAGCGACAAAGAGACAATTGAGGGATCCCCAACAGACTAAGCCACTATACTTGCAAAACCCCTCGCCCGAAGAGGACTCGTCAGACTCGCTATCAGAGCTAGAGGAAGAGTCAGAATCCGAAGTGGAGCAAATTCGTGTAGTCAAAAAACCTCGGACGAAAGGTGCGCAGCCGCCAGGTAGGAGAGATTGTGAGGTGTTCTTTCAGCTGGTTTACTATCGCATTGACGGCCGGGCTATGCCATGCTGTTTCCCCCTGGAGGCGTGTCGGTCCGTGGGGGATCTATTCCAGAGAGCCCAAACCTTCTTCCCATCCAGCTTCCAGGATGTCAATGGGAAAGTGCTCCGGTGCGAAACCCCAGGGAAGCCGCCTCTGGATATTTTCGAAGCCTGCAGTTGGGAGTTCACACGCCTAGTAGAGCAGGCACAGGGCCTTCGGGACCAGGACGAGCCGCTTTATATTGTAGTTAAACCAAAGTTGATGTGATGAAATACATTGAATTTCCTTTTTTGATGAAACTGACATGTCGGATGTTGTGGATCCCGTGCCAGATCCACTTTTCCATCTCCCTGACCAATCAATCATTCCCACTCTTTTTTTTTTTTTCTTCTTCTCAGCCCCTCTTCTCCTCCTTTGTTCTCGCTCTTCATCTGCCTTCGTTCCCCTTTTTTTTTTGTCCTTCCAAGTTCTGTCTATTTCCTTCTGGAGCCTCGCAGCCTATCATTACTAATCTTTCCCCTCTTCATTCATCCTTTAACCACCTAATTCATCATGGGAAATGTACGTAACTACTTCTTGCTCGTGTCCTATATCTTTCTCACTCTCCCTTCGGACCATTTTCATCCGCATCCATGTTTAAATATGTACATACTTACATTTAGACCCGATCTCGGGAACGTAACAGGGAGCTAAAGCTGCTTCCCGACGGGAACGAAGCGCCAAAGATGGCAAGGCAGCCAAGTCGCAGTTGAAAAGTGTATGTCTCTCCCTCTTACTCCCTTTTCAATGATGATCGTACGCTGGCGCCAATAGTACGACTTCTGCTACCCACACAGCCTACTGACTGACTGGCTGGCTGGCTAACTTCCTACCCTACACAGAATGAAGCTGCAAAGGACATCCAATGCAATATCTGCAGATCAACCTTTCTCAAGACAACACGTGGCCCAGCCCTGACTGAGCATGCAACCAACAAGCACAGCAAATCCCTCCAGGAGTGCTTTCCGACTTTTGTCGAGACCCCAAAGAAATAGTAATATCAATCTGGTGACCAGGCTGAGTGTAGTCTTGAACCAGTGGGGCTTTTTTATCTTTTCTTTTTTTTTTTTTTGTGGCCTTGGATAGATGGTTTTTGTTGAACTTCTCCTTTTCTTTTATTATTATTATTCTTTGTTGTTCATACCGCAGCGTCAAAAGTAGATAGGCCAATCAATCAATCAATAAATAGATGAGATTGAAAAATTAATCAAGAGATACAAAGCGTGAACCCAAATTATTAAACCCCGAAAAGGTAGTCTGTGCAGCCTAAATTCTCAGGTGTTACAGCTATTGGTTGCCTAAATTTTCAGTAAGTGGGGTAATTAATCATAAAAAGGAAAAAAAAAAATAAAATCACCCGTTAGTTCAACTGATCTACAACGACTGCAAATATTCTAAAATATTAATACCTACCTCTTATGACTGTATTGCATAAGATCACAAAAGCTAAGGTATGTACCTACTTAGTATATATGTGGAGTAAGTGGATTCAACCCACTCTGTAACTTTCTTGTGTAACCATATGCAAGCATCACATCACATTCCAACCCAAATAATCAGACAGTGTTTCTGTCTAGCTGTCAATTTATGTATTACAACAATACGGTAGGAGTGATCATCATGAAAGAACAAGCCACCCCGTCTACACAACTTGTTGTTGGCTCTTTTTTTTTTTTTTTGGCTCAAGACCCATCAAATTTCAACCAAGGAAAAAGTGCTTGATCGACTTGCTATCCTAGCATTGTATAGGTAGTCATATCAATTTATCTGACTCCAATTGCATCGAATTTACCTGCTACTACTCTGTAGGTAGAAACGATTTTGATTGAATATATTGTTGTTGTATTTATATTCGTAAAAATGATTCTTCTTTCTTCCTTTTATGTTTTGCAATATTTAACAGATAAATAGGCTTATTTTATTTTGGATAAGTACGCTTTAAAGCAGGTGGTCATAATATTCGTCTGAATTAAATGAATTCAACCTGGCTCTGAGCATAAGTTCGACGAAATAGGGGATTAAACTTTGATTGATAATCTCTCGCCTGAAATTAATCAAATAATGGTCCTAAAAATAGATGGTTTCAGAATCACTTTAGAGTACACCCCAGGCTCACTGGTATATTTCTACGGCTGGGGAGTCTGCAAGATATGGGATGCGACAGTCAATGCACGGTTCGTTAGTGTTGGCTCTCAAGGCTAACATGGCTTGACCCAAAATATAAGCAAAGTCCAGGCCCAACATCCCACCCCGGATCCCATCACCGACTGCAAAGATACACTTTTCGGTGTTGTCAACATCCCCGTCTTTTCTATCCTCCCCTTTTCTACAGAAGAACACTTGAGGCAATGGCTAGGCCTCGCTCCGATACTCCCCAATACGTCTGCCGGAGCGGCGCCCCGGACTTTTCCATGATAAATGTCGGAATAATTCTCGATGCAGTGCTTAATTCGGCTGCTCTCAAACAAACATTCACCAAACTAGTCCACCAGTGGCCGATTTTGGGTGGGAAGTGGCTCAACAAAGTAAGAAACCCACCGTGCCCGGAGACATGACTGATTGCATTATTGATTTCGAGCCCCTCTTCTGGAAAACTGCTAGATCGACCTTCGAGGATTCACCTGCGGATCGACTGTGGACTTTTCTAGTAGGACCATCCAAGAAGATCTCGCTTCATATCTTCCACTCAAGCTAGAGGGTGAAGGCAAGCCCGTTGTTCTACATGAGGATCTTCTCAGCGTAGGCGAAAAATTCCTCTTTGACTTGACACTGCACCAGAACTCTGTCTGTAAGCTGCGAGTGACGAATTTGAATGATGCATGCCTACTTTCCTTCACAATTCCACACGGCCTCATCGATGGACAAGGCTGTATCGACGTCATTCGAGCATTCTGTGCCTTGCTCGCCGAAAAGTCTATTCCCGAATTTGCTCTACCACCTGACGCCAGGGGAACCCGCATATCGGATTTAGTCAAAGGATCAAAGGAGTTGGAATTGGAACCACAGCCCCAAAATGATGCCCTTATCGTGCGTGGGTTATTCGGAGCGCTCGGAGCTTTGGGGCAAGTTACACTCGAGAAAGTACTAGAAAGGCTCGGTGTGACGGAAATTTTTACTACCAAGTTGGTCCACCTACCGGGAGCCTGGGTTGAGGAACTTCGAAGCAGGGCCCAGGCAAAGCTTGATAGTGACAAGACACACCCGAAAATCCAAATCAGCAGAAATGATATCATTTCCGCCTGGTTTATGAAGGCAGTTCACGGATCCCCCTGGAATTGGGGCTATGGCCCGATCAGTCTTCACATACCAATAAATTATCGGGACTTGATTGAGCCTCCCGAGCCTGGTACCTATTACATCCACCACTGTGCGAGCTTCCTGCGATGTGAATTTTCGCCGCGAGAGCTACAAGATGACTCGGTTGAGAAAATCGCTCGGAAGATACGCCTTGCGGTCCTTGAGAACAAGAAACCAGAGGCCCTCAAGCAACAACTCAAATTCATCGAGGATAATGTGAAAAACTCATATACCTGTAGCTATCGAGGTCGTCTCAAACGGGGTTTGTCCGTGATCAGCTCATGGACGACATTCAAATACAGTGAGCTCGACTTCTCGGGCGCGGCAGATCAAGCACAGAAACCAAAGCCAATCTTTGTCAACTCACATGTCACCTCCCCTTATGACTTTTTATGCGCCGCCATGATGATACATAAGGACGGCAAGGGTGGCTATTGGCTACGTGCTGACAATACTTCAAGTGGCTGGGCAAACTTTCATCGGTGGAGTAACATCGACGATATCATTTCCGCTCATAACTAGGTAGAAAGGGCGAGGGTAGCTGAATGGACCGGACTAATAATGGAGCCAAATTTAACACACCTTGTTTTTTCATCGAGTTTCCAATGGTTTCGGTTATCTAAAAGTTGATAATTCATTCTTTAGACGTGACTCAAGGTATGTCACACAGACTGAGGGTTCAGCTTGGTTAGCCATCGGCAGATCATCATTTCGGGGTAATGCAAAAGCCATGCGTGCAGACGTGGACTTGCTGTCACGATCGACATGGCGGGAATGGTTCGGTGGGGATTGGGCAGATTTTGAATTTCCCCCTTCGTTCCTTCGTTCCTTCGTTTTTGTCTTCCTTCGTGTTTTTTTGGGCGTTTCCTTCATGCGGTTGCTTTTTGAGTTCTGCTCTTAGCATTCTTGAGTGTTTTTTTTTTTTTTTTTTTTTTTAAATTTTCCTTTCAGTATTGACTTTCTGGGTTTTTGGGTGGCCCCTGCCTTCGCCATAACTGTATATAAAATGATGGAATGATGATGATGACCAACAAATGAATAGATCTCTCATATCTATGAAGGTGGTGGTGGAATCTATCTAGCTACTATACCCAACACCTCTATAGGTGTGGGAGAGCTGACTAAGCCTCTAAGCGAGGTGGCATCTATGGAGGAGGCCTAAGGCTCCAACACACCCCCCATGGCACCTTGCTATGCTATCCACTATGCTATCTAAATTGACATGAAGATAAAGCTATTTAGACATATTTAGTCCCTTAATAAATTCAGTAAACTTTACTTTAGAAAGCAGTTTAGTTAGTCCATCCGCCATGTTGGTATCCCCTAGGATATGCTTGAGAGTCACAATATTGTCCTGTATTGCTTCCTTTATAAAGAAGTACTTTATATCTATCCAGTGCATTAAATTAATGTAATTTGGCCTGCTAATTAAGGCAATTACATTTGTAGAGTCAGTATAGAGGATAGTTGGAGATGTCTGGGATGTAGCTGGAGATATCTAAGATAGTAGAATAATTAATAGTAGCTTTTAAATCCACATTATATTCTTGATAGCCTCAAACCACGTGATAAACTCTGCTATGGTTAAGCTTGGAGCAACTATCGTCTTCTTCTTAAAGTACTAGTATATGGGAGCTCCATGTAGGAATAGAATAAATCCTTTAGTAAATTTATTATCTGTATAATTAGCATGACTAGAGTTGACATATACTTCTAGTGCTGTAAAAATAAGAGGTTTAAAAGCTTTACTTAGCTTTATTTTATAGCTTAATATGCTATTTAGATATTTCTAAATTTACTTAACAGCTTTAAAATCAGACTTCTTTAGGTCTTTAGTCTGCTGTAAGAGTTTGTTGACTGCATATATAATATTAGATTGGATATGGGTAGTTATCCAGTTAAGCTTTCCTATAATCTTTTAAAATAATAAAGATATATCATTATTTCCATTATTTACAGCAGTGATGGTGTTGGGCTTTTAATCAGGGATTATTAAAATGTTAGTTTAACCTTTAATATTAACCTGCTTTAAGCACTTTTCAATGTATGCTTGCTAAGAGAGGATAATTATATTAGTTTTAAACTAAATATTATAGCCTAGTAGGCGCTTTAAAATGCTAATAAATTTAATCTTAAAATATTTCTGCACATCTTTAATAAATGCATAAATAATGATATTATCTCTGCCAGTAATGATAGCATTATCAACATAGATAATAAGATAAAGACCTTTTGCTTGGTAGAAGTAGAAACATGGATCCTTAGTAAGTGGTTAAAATTCTAGTTGTAATAGAACTTAATGAAATTTAAGATGCCAGAGTAAATCAGATTATTAGAGGCTATATAGGGCTTAAAGCAGCTTATAAACTAGCCTCTTATTAGTTGCTTCCATTCTAGTAGGCTATTAGACATATATCTTATAATTGTTAATAAGGGCGTTTAGGTAGGCAGTTATAATATTAAATTAATAATATTTTAGCTTTTCAACTGCAACCTTTGTCAAGAATATTTTGACTAAAATATTAACTATAACAGGCAAATAGACCTTGTTAAAATCTATACCTAGTCTCTGGAAGTTGCCACAAACAACCCATTTAGCATAAAATTATAATATGTTGTTATAAATATCTGTTTTAACATCATACACCTACTTATCAGGTAGAATCTTTATATTTGGTGGTTTAACTAGTTCTTAAGTGCTGATAACTTCTAGCTTAGCAACTTATTCTTTTATAGCTTTAATTTAGTATTCTTTCTCCAGAGACTTTATTGCTTGGTGTAGGTTGCTAAGAATATAGATCTTATATACTTTCTTATAATATACTAGCTCCATTACAGTACTAGTTGTAGTAACAGGCAAAGCACATGTAATTAGATCTAGGGAGGATGAAGCTGGTGAATATGCTGGAAATAAACCTAAAGGTCTAGGTATAGTGGGTGGCTGTGGAGTATGGAAGCAGGATTTATAGCATAATTAGTGTTTTTTCTCTTTCTTTTTAGTATTCTGGGCTTGCTTGTCTTTAAAATAGACTAATTTCTATTGTTCTTTAGTAGATTAAGAGCTTCTTCTGATTGTTTCACCCCTTATAGGTTGAGTAGGTTGAATTGGTTGTACTGGTACTAAATTTGGGAATGTAATTAACTTTGTTATTACCTCTTAAAATCTACTGGTAACTGGTGCCTCTGCATGAGGTATGACTAGTTAAATTAGAGTTTGAATAGACTTTTTAATGGATTGAATTATTTGCTGTTACAACAATAGTTAAAGTATAGGTGCAGTATTAACTATGTTATTCCTACTAGCCCATTTATTCCATTACCTATCTTAAAAGGATTATATTACTTTATTTAAGGTGTTATTTTCTTATGTTCTGAATATTTTAGGTTGCTTAATATTTTTAACAACAGATTGCTCAATTTAATATTTGGAGGTAGGTGGTTTAATTATAGGATGCTTAATGGTAGAAGGTATTATTAAATTAGGAGTTATTATCTGGATACACCCTATAATGACTATTTCAGCAGCTTCAATTTGTAGTTGCCTTTAAATAATTTTATTATTAGCACTTGTTTTCTAAGATATAATAGTAGGATTGGGGTTGGCTGGTGGATTTAACTTATTTAAAGGCTTAGTAGTATTACAACTATTATTTAGTTTAATAAATTTATTAAAAGCAATATTTCTAGAGTTAACTATCTTGCCTGTTTCTAGATACTAAATAATATAGATGTTATTATTTTTATAGCTAACTAAATAACCTATCTTTGCTTATAGAATTATCTTTAAGCTTTGCACTCTATCTTTCTTTTTAATATGGATATAGGCCTTGCATCCCTAAGTTTAAATATAGGTAATAAATACCTCTGCATTTGGGAGATTTAAGCCTTTATAAAAGAGTTAAGCAGGTGATTTTTACACAGAAGATTCTTTCCTAACTAGGTAGTTAAGTGTGTAAGCAGTAGTTTTAACTGCAAATAGCTATAGTATAGTGAGCAGCTTTAAATAAATTATTATAGTTCTTACTATTTATACTATATATTCACTATAGCGCTTGCTAGGGGCATTCTGCTTGGGAGTTCTAGATAAAGTAATACTAAACTAAGTGCTATTAGGCTCTGTATAGTGCTTGTATACATTAAAATTTAGAGTAGTGTTATAATGGATGACTGCTGGGTAAGTTAAAGCTAGATTATATTAATTATTATTAAGCTTAATAAGTGCCTGTAATACTTCATTCTTGGCATGGAGCAAACAGATAAATATATAATAAGAATAGTTGTTAATAATAACTAATGCATACTTATAGCTATTAATTTTAATTAGTTTAATCTTTTAGGTGTTAATCTAGAGCACCTGGAGTGGCTTGATTACTTGCTTATATACTTGGTAGAATATATGCCATTTTGCTTTGCTTAGCTTATATACTTTACAGCTATTATTTCTGTTATTTTTAATTGTATCCTTAATCTGGAACTGATTTTTCTTTATCTAATATGATGTTATATGTCCAAAGTGCTTGTGTAGCACTTTTATAGTTATTATAACTAATTGTACCACTATAGATTGCATGATAGCAGGTTAAATTATAGTTACTAGCTATAGAAATGGGACATTCTGCATGGTATAGGTATATTTAATTATCTTATTAATTAAAAGCTCACAATAACATTGATGCTTTAAGTTATAATAGATTCTAAGGTTATATTTTACATGTTCAGCGGGGAATAAGCTATACAGAGCTTTAGGACTCTATATATACTCTATTTTATACTTATTAATAGTATTATTATTTATTATAAAGCAGATTTTGGTTTTCCCAATAGCTTTGGGTTGAATAATTTAATTTTTAGAAGTAATATAGCTATATTGGTGACTTCTAAATATTAGTTCTTAAATGTTAAACATGGCATCTTTATTATTGCAAATTATTTGGCTAGATTTAGAGTTAGACAACCATCTAGTCCTATTTAGTCTAGTATAAAATAAAGATGCTGGAGGTGCTACACTATATATATTAAAACTAGTACATCTGGTATCTAGTTTAGCTGTTTAAGCAGGCGCTTGGACTAGTACTTGCACTTAAGTAGGTACTTAAGGTATAGCTGCTGCACTGGCTGGTATCTTTGCATTGGAATTGGAATTAAAGTTAGAATTATTCTAGCACCTTAAAGGTTTAAAACACTATATATTAGCACGTGGTCTCTATCTAGTGGGTCTAACTAATAATTCCAGATAAGGGCATTCTTTTAATGTATAATTAAAGTTATTATAAAATAGGCATTTATTATTCCTAGACTTCCTTTTCTTTTAGTATTTTATATGGGATTTAATTGTGGTACTTTTTGGCGGTAAATGCTTGTGTGTACACTTATTATTTAATGCTAAGCTTGAGGTTAAAGCTAAAGCTAAAGCTAGTGCTGGTGTTGCAGATAGATTGGTTTTAATGCTTAGTCTAGAAGTTTTATTAATAACTTTAGTATAAGTTTAGTGAAAATCCATTTAAGTTAGATTATTAATCTTGGTAACTGGTAAACTAGCATATTTTATCTTAATATAGATATTGAGTTCAGCTTTTACAGTACTAAGCAAGATTGCTATAGCCCAATATAATAAGATTTATATCTTTAGATTAATGCATTACTTAATCTTTTTTTATAAGTCTTATATATACTATTCTACTGTACCATATAACAATTATTTTATATAGAAAAGGTCTTTCCAGGCTATATAGTATACTTTATAATCAGAGCTATTAATTAGCCTATATAGCTTAATAATAAAAGTATCTGCATATAATGCTTCTTCTAGATTATTTTCTAAGCTTTTTAATAAGCAGTTATTAATATATCTAAATAGCTATATTATAACTATAGTGGAGCATGTTTCCTACTATTTATAGGTGGAATTATTTTAAGCAGGTCTTAGGATTTTAATATTAATTATATTTTATAGCTTATATAGCTTGAGTTTAAGTTTGATATAAATATGCTACATCTTTCAGTCATCTTGATTATTTAGAATCCAAACTAGATTTAGGGTAAAATTGATATTCTCTTTAGATAGTTTAGATACTTGGGTTGTCTAAATTAGAACTAGGGCATCTTTAATTTTGTCAGCCATAGTTGGTTAAATGTTCTGCTTGGCAGATAAAATAATTAAAAAATATGGAGTAATTCTTGGTAATATGTGGCTAATTAGATAAATTTTGGGGTAAATCTTGGTGTTATTTGGCTAATTTCAAGGCTATCCTTGCTAAACAAAGTGCTCAATCTGTATAAAGATTAGATGAGATATAAAATATTTCAGGAATGAAAGGCAGAGGGCTTATAACCTGATGGAATGATAATGATGACCAACAAATGAATAGATCTCTCATATCTATGAAGGTGGTGGTGGAATCTATCTAGCTACTATACCCAACACCTCTATAGGTGTGGGAGAGCTGACTAAGCCTCTAAGCGAGGTGGCATCTATGGAGGAGGCCTAAGGCTCCAACATAAAATAAGCGCGTCAAAGTCAGAATAGCTACCTGTAGACACTAGGCTTATCCCCAAATTACAACTTCTAAAGACTCGGAATACTGTTACCCCCATTCTATCGCAAAATATCAGACTCAACAATACCATGCGATTCCTTTGTCTTCACGGGATTTTAGCAAATGAGGAAGTGAGTCCCCCCGCCAATCCCCAAGCCTTGGCAGCTGAATGATCAGCAAACAGATTTTCTGTGCGAATGAAAGAACCTCCCAATGCTACTCTGTGAGTTTGGTCCTGAAGAAGAATAACAGCTATCCATGGGTTCCGTTACTGACGTAGGGAAATGCTACAGCGCCACTACAGAAAGAGCTGGATATCGATCAGTCAGCCTCGTTCAAATTCATTACTGGTTCCGTGGAAATGGAAACACCACCAGGTGAGCTTGACCTGCTCACCCTTTACATCTAGCTCCATTAATTGTGGTATGTGGTATTAATGTAAGTAGACATAGAAAAATTCCCGGCACTGGGACAAGGGCCGTATTATCGGTGGGTGAAAGACGATGTGGTAGACCAGGAAGCTAGAGAGGAACGCATCCGGAAGCTGCCTCTCGATCCTAGTGCCGAAGAGTTTATCAGGGCCCATATTGGTGTGGGAATCGGTTTCCATAACCGGGAGGACGTTCTGGCGCTCCTCTATGCTGAACTAGAAGCCAATCCAGATATCCAGGGGATTTTAGGTTTTAGCGAAGGAGCATTGGTGGCCTCCACACTCCTCCTCGATGAAGATCAAAGGCTCCACCAACTTGGCCGCCCCAAGCAAATTAAGTGTGCTATCTTCTTCACAGGGTCACCACCTGTTAACCCAGATGGAAAATTCGTTTTTGCAGACACGAGCAACCTTGTTATTGATGTTCCCACGTTACATGTCATTGGAGCAAATGGTAACGACCCCTTCTCCCCTTATTTTTTTTTTTCCCCCTAAAATCACTCTTATCCTATATACCGTCCCCTGCTGATATTCATTGAATAATAGATCCTCTCCGACATGGAGCGCGTGCATTGTATAATCTGTGTGATGAGGACAAAGCGGTGATCTTTGATACGGGGAAGGGCCACAGCATTCCTCGAGAAGGTCAAATTATTCCTGAATTGGCAGATGCTGTGCGAGAATTAATCAGGTCCACCAACTGTGCCGCATAGAGCGAAGGAAACGGAATGCGGGAGAACATTGGCTCATTGAAAGCAGGACGCGAAGCCCACCTTGAAAGTTCGGAAGCGGTGGAACCACAAAGCTTAAACGGACCAGTCTCTTGTAATTAAATTTCAGTAATCCCAAATGTTATTTTTTATTAGCCAGGGATCAACAAGGCCTGGGAGTATCTTTCAGGCCCTGACATTAATAGGCAACTCTAAAATACCTATCGGTAATTTGCCTAGCAGTGTTGCAATAGCTCATTAAGTGGGATGGTCCTGGAATATGGATGAAATTGGTTAGAATACTCAAAATTAGACATCCTTCTGTGTAGAAAGAAACGAAAAAGAACAAAAAGAAAAAAAAAAAAGAAAAAGAAAAAGAAAACAAAAGGGAGAATGGTTTTTGGAGCTAGTAGGTGTTCCCTCATTGCCTGTTATCATCACTTGGTTATTCCACTATCGGCATTCAACTCTATAACTTTGTCTTGCTTTCTTCCTTTGTCTCCTTTTTTCCATCAATGTTTAGTTTTCCTACTCCTACCTTTCGCATTTGACGTACAGTTTACTGGATGTCCAAGTTTTTCTCAACTGGTTATTGATATCTATCCACCCGTGCTGGCACTTGTACACATTCCACGATAACACCACGAGTGGACCAGAGGCGATCGTTTGACAGCCATGTTAGATTCAGGCGAAGGCAGGTCTTCCGAAGTGCCTGTCGCCAGAAGCACGAGCCACACTTCAAATGAAATTTTCTCCGAAGACTATCCGCCAAATCTCCAACCCATAGCCATTGTTGGCTACGCCTGTCGATTGCCAGGAGGCGCATCATCGCCGAGTAAACTATGGGAGCTTTGCACACGAGGTCGGAGTGGATGGTCGAAAATACCCAGCGAGCGCTTCAGCCTTGACGCCTACCATCATCCAGACCCATCCAAAGTCGGCGCATTAAATCCAACAGGAGGCTATTTCCTGCAGGAAGATGTTACTGAATTTGATGCGCCCTTCTTTAACATCACGGCTCAGGAAGCTATCTCTATGGACCCACAGCAACGACTTTTGCTGGAATGCTCCTATGAAGCCCTCGAGAGTGCCGGGTTCCCCAAAGAATCTCTAGCCGGTCGCAATGTTGGCGTCTTTATAGGTGGAAACCCGCCTGACTATGAGGTCAATAATATGAGAGATCTCGAAACTGTTCCAATGCATCAATCAACTGGCTGTGCTACTGCACTCCAGTCAAATCGAATATCCTATATTTTTGACTTCAGAGGCCCGAGTTTCAGCGTTGAAACCGCCTGTTCCTCTTCCATGGTAGCCCTGCACTCTGCCATGCAAAGTATGCGCAATGGAGAATCATCTGAAGCGCTAGTTGGTGGGTGTCGGTTGAATCTGCTCCCTGACTCCTTTGCTGTCATGTCCTTGTCGCAGTAAGTGCAGGCACCTAATGCACCTGTGACGCAATTTCTGACAATAAATATTAGGCTATTCAATGACGAAGGCAGGACCTACGCTTTTGATCATCGAGGAAAGTCGGGTTTTGCACGAGGCGAAGGAGCTGGTGTGGTGGTTCTGAAACCACTGGAGGCGGCTCTTCGTGATCAGGATCCGATAAGAGCCGTGATATTGAACTCGGGGCTTAACCAAGATGGCAAAACACAGGGAATCACGAATCCAAGCCCGGAAGCACAAGCGGCACTTATTCGCCAAGTATATGCCCAAGCGAATCTCAACCCGGAGGACTGCGGTTTCGTCGAAATGCATGGGACTGGAACCAAAGTAGGAGATCCCGTCGAGGCTCGTGCTGTCCACGAGGTTATTGGGCAGGGAAGGTCGAGAAGAAACCCACTTTACATTGGCTCTGTGAAATCCAATGTTGGTCATCTTGAGGGTGCAAGTGGAATCGTTTCGCTCATCAAGGCAGCGATGATGTTGGAATACGACCTGATGCTGCCCAATGTAGACTTTGAAAAGGCGAAGGAAGACATCCCGTTAGATGAATGGAACATGAAAGTACTGAAAGCACCACGGCCATGGCCACGCGGCAAGAAATACATTAGTGTGTCAAACTATGGGTTTGGAGGTACTAATGCTCATGTTGTGCTCGCAAAGGCCCCTCCAATCGCGAAGCCATCATTCATCACCCCCGAGAAAGAATATTCAAGCGAGCCTAGCCGCAAGCTTATTCTAATTTCAGCAAACGACAAGGAATCATTGCAAAAACAGGTCGATAACCTTGGAATTTATATTCAGGAACGCCCCGAGGTGTGGGAGAAATATCTGTTCGGGAACTTCGCCTATACAATGGGGACAAGAAAATCTAACCTTCTGTATCGCGTTGCATTTACAGCGACAGCAATGCACGAGGTTTCAATACAGCTAGCCCAAATTAAGATTAATCCTCCGAGGGTACTTGGACTTCCTAGTGTAGGATTCGTCTTTACTGGACAAGGAGCTCAGTGGGCACAGATGGGAGTCCCACTAATGGAGATATACCCTATCTTTGCCTCAGCACTTTGTCGCGCTGATAACCACTTGCGCAGCCTTGGAGCAAGCTTCTCCCTATTAAGTGAAATGCGAAAAGATCCGAAAGACTCTCAAATCAACTCCCCACACGTCAGCCAACCAGCCTGTACAGCGCTTCAGGTAGCTCTTGTCATGCTATTAAGATCTTGGGGGATTGAGCCATCCAGTGTCATTGGTCACAGCTCAGGTGAAATTGGTGCAGCCTTTGCTGCCGGGGTCTATGGGTTAGAGTCCGCTGTTGCCTTAGCATACCATCGAGGCCAAATGACCCAACTCCTCAAGGACTCTTGTTCGGATCTCAATGGCACTATGATTGCTGTTGGCGCCGGTCGCAACACTATCAAGCCAATCCTCAAGACCCTCAAGGGCGGGTATGCGACGATCGCGTGCGTCAATAGCCCATCCAGCGTGACAGTATCCGGAGACGTCTCAGCAATCACCGAACTAGAGCCTATCCTTGAAGAGAAACAATTTTTCCATAGACGGCTCAAAATCGATGTTGCTTATCACTCTGAGCATATGGCGAGGGTTGCTGACGCCTATTTGTCTTCTATTATTTCAATTGTGCCCGATCAAGCACCAGCCGTACCTTTCCACTCATCAGTCTTCGGACGCGTTGCAGAATCTTCAGAGATCAGCTCGTCATACTGGGTCCAGAATCTTACATCGGCTGTTTTATTCTCGGATGCTCTTGAAGGAATGTGCAACTCAGATGGGCGACCTACAATCCTCATTGAAATCGGACCACATTCGGCTCTTAAGGGACCAATCAAAGATACACTCAAGGCGTTGGGAGGGGCTTCGACTAAGATTGCATACTCCCCTACAGTAGTGCGCAAGGAGGATCCCGCCAGCTCGCTTCTGAACACTGCCGCAGAGGTTTATGTCCGGGGAGGAAACCTTGACATGAATTCTGTGAACTTCCCAACAACCAAAGCCAGAGAAAACTCCGTGATCACGGACCTACCCACCTACCCATGGCAACACCGCAACAAGTACTGGCACGAAGCTCGTATTCCCCAAAAGCATCTTACACTTGGCGGTAAAAGGAGTGATATTTTAGGTGCTTTAGCAAACTATTCTAACGACCTTGAACCAACTTGGAGAAACATCATCCGCCTAGACGAGCTACCTTGGCTGCGAGACCATAAGCTGCAAGGCGTTTACGTGTTTCCCTTGGCTGGGTACTTGTCGATGGCAATAGAAGCAGCTCAGAGGCGGGCAGAGCAACGCCATGTTATGTTTTCAAAATTTGAACTGCGTGAAGTGGTTATTAGCTCCGCACTTGTCCTAAATGAGAACTCTGAGACGGAACTGACAATTTCTCTTCGACCTTACAGCGAGGGAACTCGGGGTTACTCGGATGCTTGGGATGAGTTTAGAATCTGCAGCTGGGTGGCTAAACGGGGCTGGATGGAACATTGCCGTGGATTAGTGGGAGTTCGCTCTGGATTCACTGGAAATTCTTCCGCCATTGGCAATACTTCTGCAATGGAAGACGTTTATGTCAAATCACGGATCGAAAAGGTCATAGCATCGTCTCCTTTCGAAGTTGACGTGAAGCGCCTATATACGAAGACCATCGATGTGGGTGCTGAGTTTGGGCCAACATTCCAAGGTATGGAAAGCGGCTTTGGGGGCAATTCTCATGGCTATGGAGTTCTCCGTGTCAGAGATACCCAAAGTATCATGCCGAAGGGATTCCAGTCAGACATGTGTATTCACCCAACATTCCTTGACGCTTTCTTGCACGCTCAGTGGATGGAACGTTTGCATGTAGACCAGGACCCGCAGTATATTTCTATTCCAACACTACTAAAGCGCGCCACTATTAGTCGTCATATTCCAAGAACTCCTGGGGAGGGTTTGAGAACCTATAATATGCCAAGCCCGGGCCCTTCGGCAGAGGTAATTCGCCAACGTGATATATTTGCAACAAAGATGGACTCTACTGAGGTTGTTATTGACTTTGAGTGTCTCATCTCAACACGCCTGAGTGGTAGCAGCAGCCAAGGCGGCCAGCACGCGAAGAAGCTTTGCCATAAGTTCGCCTGGCAGCCCCTACAGGATCCGGAGGAGAACCACGAGGCTGAAACGAACGGGCAAGTAATAACCACCGGAGAGCCAATGAACAATGAACAAACAATGACCAACGGTAACCATGCTCCCAATGGAATTACCCCCGAGGCCCGCGAGGACATTGTTATCTTAAATTTCGGCGACTCTGAGTCCACAGCAAAGAATCTTCAGACCATCATTGGCTTGAAGACTAATATTCACGTCCCACTAGAAACTATCGACGGCATCGATCCTGCTCAAAGGCAGGTAGTGATCGTTCAGACTGGAAACGATTCCCTGCGTCACCTTTCCCCCGCGAGATTTGAGAGTATGCGAAATGTATTGCTCAATGCGGCAAGTGTATTGTGGGTCTACCGAACGGATATTCCAGACGCCCAAATGAGTGTTGGGCTTGCACGCTCTGTCCGCTTAGAGGCATTGGCCAAAATCGCGATGCTCGGTCTAGACCCATCTGGGTTGGAAGACCCATCGATCGTAGTTCCTGAACTCATCGATTATATTTGGCCGGTAGATGTTCCAAGTGCGTACCAAAAGCACGAATTTGAGTTCAAAGCACAGGATGGAAAGCTTCTAGTCCCCCGTATCCTAGAAGATGAAGCCGCCACCTCATTCGTTCTCAATGAGACCCAGGACCTGCGCACTGTGGCCCAGCCTTTCGATCAACCTGGCCGGCGCTTCAAAATTGAGATTGAAAATGCCGGCTCCCTCGACACATTCTACTTTGTCGATGAGAACCATTCACCCGTGGAGAACAATGAGGTGGAAATCAAAGTCTATGCTACTGGTGTCAATTTCAAGGACGTTGTTGTTACCATGGGCCAGCTCGTCCAACCCTTCATTGGAATAGAATGTAGTGGTATTGTGACTGCTATCGGAAAAGATGTGACTAATTTTTCTGTTGGCCAGCGAGTGATGGCCATGACTGAAGGAGCATTCTCCACATATGCACGGTGTCCGAGCAGCAATCTTGCGCCTATCCCAGATCGTCTCTCCTTTGAGGAGGCTGCGACCATCCCTGTGGTGTACTGTACTGCTTATTACGGCCTTGTTGAGCAGGCTCGACTGACATCCGGGGAGCGGGTCTTAATTCATGCGGGCGCGGGCGGTGTTGGGCAAGCAGCCATCATGCTAGCAAAAATGCTTCGCGCCGAAATATTCGTCACTGTGGGTAGCACGCAGAAAAAAGAATTCTTAATGACTCAGTATGGCATTCCAGAAGATCACATTTTCTACAGTCGGGATACTTCCTTTGCCCGTGCAATCCGGAGGGCGACCAAAGAGGAAGGCGTCGATGTGGTTTTGAACTCCTTGGCTGGGGAAATGCTTCGAGAAACTTGGGAGTGCCTTGCCCCCTTTGGTCGATTTGTTGAGATCGGAAAGGCAGACATTACGAAGAATAGCCGCCTCGATATGGCTCCATTCGAGTCAAATGTCGCATTCATGTCGGTAGATCTCAGCAAGGCGTCCCGACTACGGCCCAAATTGCTTCAAAGTGTGTTTGAGAATGTCTGTCGTTTATTCCAGTACGGGGTTGTGCAGCCCATTTCACCTATAACCGTGCTCGGAATCTCGGAAGTTGAAGCAGCTTTCCGAATCCTCCAATCCGGAAAGAATATTGGGAAAGTTGTGGTTGTTCCACGACCAGGTGACCATGTCAAGGTGAGTTCTCTTTTTGTGTGTGTGTTTGTGCTTTATGTTCATCCTGAAGTATGGCTAATGGTCCTTCTTAGGCCCTTGCACCCAAGATTGGCAATGACCTTCTCCGACCGGATGCTTCCTATGTTTTGGTGGGTGGAACTGGAGGGTTGGGCCGTAGCATGGCCAAGTGGATGTCATCAAAGGGTGCCCGGAATATTATCCTCGTCTCGCGACAGACTACTGTGAGCGAAAAGGTGCAAGCCCTAATCGACGAGTTGGCTGCTGAGAGCGGGACCCGAGTATTCGTCAAGTCTTGCGATATTGGTAACCAAGCATCAGTTGATAAACTTCTACTTGAAGATATGAAGGATATGCCCCCCGTACGAGGAGTAGTCCAGGGTGCGATGGTACTTCGCGTAAGTTTTCCTCCGACACTACATTATATAAATTATGAATATCTTCATGCTAACAGATTTAGGACACTCTTTTCGAAAAAATGACACTCGAGGACTTTCAGGCAGTTACTACGTGCAAGGTGGAGGGAACTTGGAATCTACACCACACCTTAGCCAACTGCACGCTAGACTTCTTCATCGCGCTTTCATCTATCGCTGGAGTTGTAGGCAATTTTGGCCAAGCGGCATACTCGGCTGCAAACGTGTTCCTTGACGGCTTCATGGAATATCGCCGGTCCCAAGGTTTACCGGGAACGTCCATCGATCTTGCGGCAGTGAGTGATGTTGGGTATATCGCCGACAGCGACATCTCACGACAGCAAGAGATTCTCAAGAATCTAAGTGGACAAACAATCGATGAATCAGAAGTCTTGGCACTACTGGGTGCTGCCATTACAGGACAACTTGATCGGTCGTGTACTGGGCAATGCATCACAGGCCTAGGGCTGGGTGATTCCCCCGACAGCTTGCAGGTGGCGGATGCAAGATTCACATACATCTATGAGGCCATGAAGGAGCGATTCGGCAGTTCTCAGGGATGTGATGGAGCGCTGCCATTGCGTGAATTAATTAAGGCCGCCTCATCAAGGGAGGTCGCCCTTGTAGCCCTCTACGAGGCACTCACAGCCAAGCTCGCAGAGGTTTTGGTGATGCCTATAGAGGACATGGACCCCTCAATTTCCGTTTCGTCCTTAGGACTCGACTCTTTGGTTGGTATCGAGGTTCGCAACTGGATCACCCGGGAAGCCGAAGCCAATGTGCAGATTCTCGAGCTGCTATCCAGTGGATCACTCATGGGGCTTGCAGAGCTTGTTCTTAACAAATCTGCGATTCGAGTTCAATGGGTATGAATAGTTCCCGGGGAGGTAGCGTAGGTAGGGTGGTCCTAGAACCGGAATTTGAACTATTAATAATAATTTATTAGCAATTTTATAATAATCCAATCCATCTTGCCGCGCAAAAGGATGATCTCAGTATTCTTAGAATGAGGGGGGCTATATACTTAGCGCTAAATGCTACCAGAGAAATAGCACCGACGCAGATAAAATCAAGGTCATCTTTGTTGAAGTCAATAATTGTGCAAATCTTGAGAGATGGAGAAGAGACAGATACCTTAAGGAAACTAACAAATTATGGAACTCAAGAAAGAGATAGTTCAGGTAGAGAGGCGGAACCGGACGGTTACGAAAGCTCCAGCAGAAACTGGGCCACGTGTCACTCAAGCGACAGGCTCGTTGCACAATCCGATCAGCAAGATTCTGTCCTACAGAGCAGCTAGACTCATAATTGATATAAAGGAGGTACCTACTTAAGGTATAGTGGAAGTCTTTTAAATAATTATCGTAATAGAGAGTGACTATTGGGTGTAAGGGCTCTAGATCGGTACGAATCCGTTCGATGTATATAATATATACCAGTAGGTCATACTTTAGAGTGCGCTAACTTCCATTGGAATATGATTTACATTGATGTTGTAAAAGAGCACCTTTAAACCTTGTATTTCTACATTATACATCTTTACTACCACCTATACATTTATACATAGGGAGTAAATAACTTGACCAGAGCTAGATAAATGGAAATGGAGATAGTGGAAGATAGGTAGGTAGTGACTGAGTGATATGGGTCTTGTGCGGGTACAGCAGGAAAACATGGGGTAAACCTTAATGCTGAGGTACCTTAAGGTACCTAGCTATGTATTGTACCTAGGTAGGTAACCAGCCTATCTGTCGACCATCTAGACTTAGGGGCGATTTACACAGCATGTCGGAAGGTGGGGAAGTGGAAATCGACCCGAATACGGATTATTGGTGGTTGTTTAGTATAGATAGGTAGGTAGGCATGTATGGAACTCGGGCCACCCGAAGCTGAAAAGTTCCCCACCTCGAGTACTCGCCGTGGAGACAGCTTATTCTTATTCTTATTCTTGTTGTTGGTGTTGTGCTTAAATTAAAGAGAGCTGGAGAAATAAGGCTAGCTTGACGTGGGCACTAGGGAAGCCCCTGAATTGCTGCCAACTTCCCCACGGTCGCTCCCCAGGTGAAGGAGTGAAAATTAGACAAATATTTGTTCTCAGATCAGTTTTACCTAGGCATAATTTTCATTTTCTTGGATGTAATACCCCATATATCCATGAATTACCAACCCTTGTTTTCCTTCGTGCAGTAAGTAAGTACCCAAGGAGGATTTTCCCGCAGATTTCTCTTGAGGGAATATCAAGATCCACCCTTGTTGAGACAACGAAGAAGCGAGGGGGTAAAAGAGCGAATACCAGAGGAATGATCGACTACATAAGTGTGCCTATTGATGTTTTTAACGGTAGTTAGAGTATTAGAAATAACTTATACACAAAATATTACCACATATCTAATCTCGCACAACTGCTCCAAACAAGAAACAAATGTTTGCGCCCCCATTCAATCCTCCTGCTATACAGCCTTAATCACACAAACTAATTATATTCTCCCACTTCCCGATCTGCATCCCAATGACCGTATTTCTGCATGAGCCGCCAATTCCAAGTCTTATGGCGGAGCGCCTTTCCCCAAAAGAAGAAAGGAATACCGATGAGGAAGATTGCCGCAGAAATGGCTGCCATCTCGCCGAACGCAGCCATATACCCTTCAAGAGCGATCCATGGGTTGGTATAAAATGAAAGGAGGAAGCCAAAGGCGGCTACCCAGCAAGCGTGAGTTAGTATTAATTACGGACGAGAAGAGGAAGCTGGTTCCTACCTTTAAAAGCTAGAATTGACACAGTCACTTCTCCCACGGCAGGTCGGTAGCTATCAATCACATAGACCATCGTGACGTTGGTAGCCTGTACAATCGCGAAGTTCAGGAGCCCTAGGCCCAATGTCGGTACCATCCAATGGAGCTTGTACTCGATTCCGGCTCCGTATAATATCAGGGCCACAGGTGTACAGAAACCCCCTAAAACCGTGGCGGGCAACCTCATCTCAGGTTCACGAATGCCCCCGTTACGACGTGTAAACCAGTCTGCAATCCAGTCTGAGGCATGTCCACCAAATGCGATTCCGATCCCTGATCCAATCATGCTTGCAATGAAGCATAGTCCACATTGCCACGGAGTGAAGTTATAGGTTTCAGAGAAGGCAGAGGCGAAGTTTGAGGTAATCGCGACTAAGAAACCGATCGTGATAGCAAAGGTGAGTGAGGTCCAAAGTACGGGGGGCAGAGCGATAAGAACGATGGGTCGGATAAATACGCGGAAAAGAGACTCAGACGTGTGCACCCCGGTAAAGAGACGGAGGGACTGGAGATATGTTTGTTTTGGTGGTATTGCGGCCCCTGACTCGCGGTGCTCCACCCATGAGGAATCTGGCGGGCTCTTTTGTTCCTCATTATCCCGACCGCTAGGGGTAGCCCCAGGAGCAGGGTTGCTATCTCCGGGGGCGCTGTTGCGATCAAATGTGCTCTCAGGAAATGTGAAAATCACAAGCAGTGTCGTGCCTCCGATCAGCGCCGTGGCAATGTAGTAGATATAGCGCCAATCATAGTTAATGGTGATGAGGCCGTCAATGATGATTCCCGCCGCGACGCCCATGGAGAGGGCTGCCGTATAGAGAGCCATGACTGCTCCTCGCTCATGGAGAAAAAACAGATCCGTGATCGTTAGGGGCCCGAGACACTCCCCTGCTCCGGAGGCAAAACCCATGATGATGCGCCCGGCCAATTTTACCGAATAGGTTTGAGCAAACCCACACCATAGACCGGTAGCGAGGTAGAGGATGAATGAGAAGACATAGATCGGCCGTCGGCCGTACTTGACAATCAACGGCATCCAGAACAGCATCCCCACCCCCTGCATCAAGGCAGTTGTACTGTAGAAGTAGGCGATCTTGGCGATATGGGCGCCGAAATCGGGACCCATGGGCCCTAGGAAGTCAATGGTGGTCTGTACAATGGCCACTGTCGGCCCTGCTGCCAGGAAGTTGCAAAAGAACACAGCAAGGCACACGACGACCGCAACATAGTATCGGAATCCACGAGACCTTGAAAAATTAGCGTTCATATAGAGAAAGAGGCTCGGGTGCGGGTGTTTTACCAATTCAGGGGATCGTTGGGGTCTCTAGATGGTTTGGGAATCAAAATAATCTCATTCGTGTGTTCGTCGCGGAGACGCAGATCACCAAGTGTCTGCGCCGGTACTCCATCTTCTACAGTTTTGGAGGTCATGTCTGACGTGGACCTTTCGCGATTGCTTATCTGCAGGGGTGGTGAACTATCCAGGGAACAACTGGTCAATGGTTGTTTGTCTGCATATTTGTATTTTTCTCCCTCTTGTCGGATCGGGCTCTCCTCATCAACACCCGGTGTGGCGGCCGATACAATCCTATCAACAACGTCGCTGCAGGACGCGTTGGCTTGAGAAGTCACGGGTTCCAGGAGGTAATTTCCAGCCACCAAGGAATGAGCTATGAAACACCATGGTGCCGAGCGTAGTGCGGGGTCATCTTCCCCAGAAAAGTCTAATGTCTGGGGGTCGTATAGTGGAGAGCCCAGTGGTCGAAAAGGGTTTGGTCCTCGTCCCAGACTTCGGATTGTGGGGGAACAAAAACAAGCAGAATGCCCATATCCTATAAAGTTGGACAACTCCGCGTGAAGACAAAAATCTCAAGATCTACCTCATTCATTAATGGATTGTCCGGCGATGCAGATCATATGGCGAGACTCCGCTGACTCGGCGGCCTACGAAGATGCTCGAATCGGTCGCGTTTTTAATCATCGCCGCCCACACAGATTTCCCTTGGCCGTTGTCAAGGCCAAGGGTGTAGATGATATTGTGGAAGCCGTCAAGCTTGCGAAGCAGAGAGGGTGTCGAGTCGCAGTCCGGTCGGGCGGCCACTCCTGGGCCGCTTGGAGCGTCCGGGACGAGTCGATTCTGATTGACCTTGGCAGCTACAAACACCTGGAAGTTGATTCATCCACTCGAACCGCCCGAGCGTCACCCAGCATGACGGGAAGAGAGCTGAATGGCACTTTGATTAAGGACCATGGACTGATGTTTCCCGGAGGTCATTGCCCAGACGTGGGCCTCGGAGGCTTCCTGTTACAAGGTGGAATGGGTTGGAACTGTCGCGTAAGATATCTTGATCTGCTTTTCCTTTCGTAGGAGCAACGCTGACTGTGTAGGAATACTAGACTTGGGGATGGGCATGCGAGCGAGTCAAGGCCGTCGACGTGGTGACAGCCGAAGGTGAACTGTTGCACTGCAATTCCGAGGAAAATGAAGAACTATACTGGGCAGCCCGAGGCGCCGGGCCAGGTAAGATAGTAAATTCCATTTCGACTATAAAATCTAATGTCCCTATCTCACATTTCTCCCAGGGTTCCCCGCTGTGATTACTCAATTCCACCTAGAATTACTGCCATACCCCGAACGTGGGTTCCGGTCTTCCGGATACTTATATCCCATTGACCGGTATTACGAAGTCTTTCGATGGATTATTTCCATCACCCCCAATTTTGACGGCGATACCGAGATTGCAGCGGTGTCTCAGTATCAGGAAGTCAATGGTGAAACCCGACATTGCTTCTTTGTATTGTTTGTTACGATGAAGTTTAGTCTGGAGGAGGCCGAAAAAGCTCTTGCCCCAGCTCAACAATCCCGCCCCCTGGGGACTCTGACCGAATGGTACTGCCAAAAAGACAGCCTAGAGAGTCAGTATAGTAATCAAGGCAAGGCAAATCCCGAGGGACATCGCTACTGCGCAGAGAATGCCTACATTCAGAATGATGCGGATATCCCTCAAATCCTGGAGGAAGCCTTTACTACGCTCCCTGACCGGAAAGCATTCGCTCTCTGGTATGCGATGAATCCATGCAGCCGTCGCCAGCTTCCAGATATGGCATTGAGCATGCAATCCGACCATTATTTTGCGCTTTACACGGTGTGGGAGCATGAAAAGGATGATGGCCGTTGCCAGACATGGGTGCAAAATATCATGCGGCGTGTCGAGCGCCATGCGGTTGGGTCATACCTGGGAGATGCCGACTTCCAAGTACGCCAGACCCGATACTGGCAAGATGCAAATGCGAAGCGGCTGATGGAAATTCGCCGCAAATGGGACCCAACGGGTCGGATATGCGGATATCTTGACAAGGGAGACACTACAGGGACACGGGGCTTGGAGAACATAGATCGATGGGAGATATAGAAGGAATTTACATATACTCGACTATATTGATCCTTTAGAAAGGTCATTAAACCACAATAGACTGTGTGTTATGTTGTTCAGGGCTCTTGTTCTTTTCCGTGTCCCCCTTTTGCTCCTCATTTCCCCGTTTCTAACATCGTGGGATAGGGACAACACTTTAGGCGAAAACGGTAGAAAGGGAAGCCTGTAGAGTACAAGCAAGCAAGCATGTAATAACAAGCACCAATAGCACTTGCTATATACCATGATTTCTATATTACTGCACGTGGCGTGGTTACTTGACTTTGATGTTCTGTCCCTACTACCTAACGCCGTCTTCGGGATTGTCCGAGGCTGGCGGGATGGAAATCCTGTGCTGCGACGACTAATCAAAATCATGAACCTCGGATAAACCACAAGGCCGTCATCTGTTTAAAGCAGCTCCCTCGTCCCCTCCAATTCGCTGTGTGCCTAGTACTGAAGCTCACAGATACTGCACAAAATTACCAGATTAATTTCCTCCTTACCTATCACATATATATAGGCTTCATTTGCCAATATGAGTGGCAAGCGCATTGAATGCTACCTGGACTGTGGTTGGTTGAAGCTCCATCCGTCCCATGTTAGGAAAAAAAAAATCAATACTCACACTCGGGCCATAGTGTCCCCATACAGCTTTTACGCGCTGACATACCTCCGAGCCAACCGTGCCTCGCTGAAAAAACTTGGGGTTGAGGTTGAGTACGAGAGTCCCAGCTTTGTCTTGTCTAATGCCTTACACCAAGAGCCAAGGCTAATGCTCAGCTCCTCACAGTGTTATTCCCGTTTTTCTTGGCGGGATCAATGTAGGCAGTGGTAAATCTGTCTCCCCACCAAAAGGACCTTAGGTGGTCCAACAATAGAATATGATTGCTAACGACCAGAAAATCCAAGGCAACAAACCCCCATGGACCCTTCCCCAAAAGGCCAAGTACTCCAAGTTTGATGGACCGCGTGCCCAGCGATATTTTGGCCACAAGTTCGAGGTGCCATCGTTCTTCCCCATCCTCTCACTTCTGGTATGCATGCACTAGCATTTCCCATTCCCCGTTCAAGTCTAGCTCGTGGCGTCTAATGCTCCCAACACAGCCTCAAAGAGCTATGACTTATGTCAAGAAGAAATATGAGAATGAAGTGTTCGAGCTGGCTTTTGTCCAATGCTTCGACACGATGTGGAATGGCCAATTGGATATCTCGATTCCAGAGAACCTGGCTGTTGCGCTTCAAAAAGTATTCAAGGATGAGCGGGAAGTACAAGAAATCATTGCAGCGGCCAGCAACCCAGAGATCAAGGAGGCTCTGACTAAAACCACTGAAAAGGCTGTCAATGAACTAGGCGCATTTGGATGTCCATGGTTCTGGGTTCATGATGGGAAAGGCAATGCGGAGCCTTTCTTCGGCAGTGATCGCTTCCATTACATGTGGGATTACTTGGAAATTCCTCATCGGGATTTGCAGTTGACTGTAAGCGAAGCTAAACTGTAAATAATGAGTTGTCCCATTAGTTCTTTGGTGCAATTAACCTAGTATTCTTATTTTATTTTATTTTTTTATTTTTTCTGATTTGGAGGCAAGAATGGCCCGGGGTGGAATTCCTGAATGGGCACATGAAGACAGGTTTATGTAGAGGTACTAGTAGTTAGTTATACATATACGTCCTAAGCAGCCACCGGATGGTCGGTTGGATGTCCTCATCCGAAAGAAACCTTAGGCACTAATGTCCGTAAAAGGCAAGAGCCAGCTGTGACCCGGAACGGAACAACCTTGAACCATCCGTAGAGCCCGGATTGGGGCAACCCAGCGAGTAATAAGATGATTGACCCTTCATCATTTCCCCACTTTTGTGTGTAGAGAAGGCGGCAACCTCTCACTTGTCCAAAACAGCGGGAAATCTGTCCACAGCGCTGTAACTACGGCTCAATTTGATGATCTCTGTCTTAAGTTCTCTAGAGTAGGAAAGGCCGGATTTCCGCTCCCTGTCTTTCCGACACCTTCTTGGTTGCCATACCGCCTTCACATTGCTTTTTGCGTCTACACATATATGTGCAACTGGAGTGAACTGAGCTACCCCACGTGTTACTAGGCAGAAATGACCGCTTCAAAAAGCCTGGGGATCCAAAAAGTTGCGAGTGGATAACGTCATACGCATGTGGTGCTTTTCTGATGCGTCAGGATACCACTGGGTCCATACCACCTTTGGAAGGCCGTCGATGCATCTGCGGAAAAGATAACTCGAATAGAGAAGAGACAGACCGAGTAAATGAAGGAGAAAAATGCGGGGAATAAATCCTTGTCATATATTCTTGAAGGATGCGGGGAAAATCATCTTCACCGGCACCTAATACGCAGGGCCTGAGCCCTGGAGAATGTCAACCAACTGCTTTCTGCCACACAAATATGGGCCCTGCGTGGCGATATCAATCGTAGACACGGATCGCATCTACAATGCCTTAACGTAAGTGAGTTATCTGCATTACTTCTCTTCTTATGTGTCCCTTATCTTTAGGTCCACTCTGGAAGGAGAAAGTTGGAGTAGGTGGCTGTGAGTGGATGGTGGCTAAAATGCTTGAAGTACGAACGCTTCTCCACGTCTGCCCCCCGCGCAGAGAAAACCCCTTTAACCCGACGCAGTATAAATTCCCAGAGGGTCCACTGGAGCTTGTAGCTATCGGTAGTCATAACCAATAAAACGAGTGTCTTATGCAATCACAAGCAGCCGTTGATACCTAGAACTGTATAAGTCCGCTCATGCATGCTATCAGTGCTTATCGCTCAAGCCTCTCAGCCACCACTTTCCCCAATTTGGTATACAATGGCGTGTGGGCTGGAGTGGGTGTCTAACAAATGTGAGAGTTCCTGGCAAGTTTCATTCTCCGTAACCAATGGGGGTTAACTCTTGAGATATATTTGGATTGAATACTCTCATTGTTTTCAATTATGGGGCAAGTAATGGTTTCTGCCTATCGCACTCCTAATCATGCTTTTGTCTACGATATGCGTGTCGAGACCTGGGTCGCTTCTACTAGATGGTTATTATATAGCACCACAACTTCCTCCCTTTATTACTAAACCTAAACCATCTGACATGAAAAAACCGTCTCATATAATTATCCAATCCTTCTTCTACAGAGAGCTTTCAAATTGACAGCCGCTTTGGAATACATAATGCCGGACGAAAAGGCTCTTGGTAAAGTCATCTCTCCGGAAGAGGACCGGGATGAAGGCTTAGCCACCCTGGGCTACACGTCCGAGTTAAATCGAAACCGATCATTATTTACCCTCCTTTTTCAGTCCCTCTCTATTGCAGCAATTCCATATGGTGAAGGCACGGCCCTAATTCAAGCAATTTATGGTGGTGGCCCTATTTCTATATTTGTTGGGTGGATTGTGGTTTGCGTGCTGGATCAATGTGTGGCTATGTCTCTTGGAGAGCTCGCGTCAAGATACCCAACATCGGCAGGACCTTATTATTGGTCCTTTCAGATTGCGAAGAAAAATGCCAAAATGCTCTCTTTCACTACTGGGTGGATCTGGCTTCTCGGGAACTGGACCATCACACTCTCAGTGAACTTTGGATTTGCGTCGTTGCTGTGTGCTAGCGTTTCTCTTTACCACCCTGATTTCGCAGCCAATGATTGGCAAGTCCTTCTGGTTTTTTATGCTATATGCATGCTCACATTCTTGATATGTGGCTTGGGGAATCGCTTTCTCCCCATGGTTGATACAGCATGCGCTGCCTGGACTGCTATCAGTACCATTGTAGTCCTCATTGCGCTATCTGTATCGGCCAAGGCTGGTCGGCATGATGCCTCATATGCCCTTACTCACTATGACAAATCGTTCGCGGGTTGGGGTGACTTCACCTTTTTTATTGGTCTCCTCCCCCCTGCGTTTGTGTTCTCCGCTATTGGAATGATATCCTCCATGGCGGAGGAGGTTAGCGACCCCTCTGTCAAAGTGCCCAGGGCGATGGCACTTTGTATTCCTGTTGGCGGAATCAGTGGACTCTTCTATATCCTCCCAATCTGCTTCACCATCCCAGCACTCGTCGATGTTGCTAGCGCTCCGAACGGACAACCGCTGCCATATATATTTAGTACCGTTATGGGGAGTCCTGCTGGCGGTGTTGGTCTGATGTCACTCGTGTTGGTTATTGCCCTCTTCTGCTCCATCAGCATCACGAATGCAGCCTCGCGATGCACATGGGCTCTAGCCCGCGACAAAGCAATACCTTGCTCCGGCTTCTTTTCCAAGATCGATAAAGGACTCGGCATTCCACTCAGGGCACTAGGACTCGTCACGATAGCACAAATGCTCCTTGGATTGATCAATCTGGGAAGTACAAGTGCATTCACTGCCTTTATTTCAGTCGGAGTCATTGGCCTTGCGGTAGCGTATGCCATTCCAATCGCCATCTCCCTGCTGTGGAACAAACGTCAAGAGGTATCGCAGGCGAGATGGAACTGCGGTCCCATTTTTGGTATCATTTTAAATACCTTAGCGTTGCTGTGGATCGTTCTCGAGCTGGTGCTATTTAGCATGCCTATGGCCTTGCCTGTCACTGCCAGCTCGGTGAACTATGCCTCCGTGGTGTTGGTCGGATTTATGGTGATATCTATTGTGTGGTACTTTGTTCAGGCAAGAAATGGTAGGATACTATTCCCCTTCCTGCGACATTCTTCCTGGAAATAGGACATGAATCTAGGCTAATTCTCCTCCTCATAGTGTATGAAGGTCCGCCCGCATCGGATGGGCTGTGATATTGTGCCTCTTTGTTATTATTTTAATTTGGGTTTACAATAATAGCGTTTTCAATTAATGATCCCCGAACATTGGGAACTGGTACTTCCCGGTGTTGTTCACTAAGATTACGTTCGACAACGTTGCTATCTATTTTCTAACATTGCCTGTTGTTGGACATTGATTTGGCTACCTTGGTTGGCTTTCAGAGCCATTCGAAGTGCGGCAGTTACTCCAAAAAAAAAAAAAAAAAAGAAAAGACTTTGCTTTCCCTCTGAGCCGCTAGTAGCGTTGAATGATGGATGATTTGCACCTCCGACAAACTCAGTTTCAGTAAGAAATTCAAACAACCCAAAAAAACAGTATTATTAGGGTTAGTTAGAAGAAAAAATGGTATCATATTTCTAATCAAATCCAATGATAAGAACGGGATTTATGCTATCTATATTTACGAACCATCAAAATTCAGATACGAGGCTCTTTGACTCTCAACATGCAGCCTTTCTCCAGGATTGACCCCAGCGAGCGGCTGCCCAAAGCCCAGCTCCTCCAACAACCAGCAAGCCGGCCGAGATGGTGTTAAAATATCCTACTCCAATAGATTGCGCGGCGGGGATGGCGGATGCTGATGCTACTGCGCCAAAGATATATCGAATGAAGAAATTTCCCGCGATAAGTTCAGCACTCTTATCTGGCATCACGTCTAAACAGTACGTGTTCAAGCTGGGAAAGCAGAAAAGTTGCGCCACACCCTGGATGAACATGAATACGATAGGGAGGGCAAGCCCCCCGAATTCTTTATCCACTGACCAGCCATAGATAAGCATCGAGCCTGGGAGAACAACCATCATGAACGGGATGGACGCAAGCAGGCGGTCTTCCGCAACAAAGACCTGACCGCGCTTTTCAAACCACCGTCGCGCAGTGTAGTCCGCCCATCGACCCCCGCCTAATGTGCCGACCATGTAACCGATGCCTGGGGCCAAAAACAACAGACCGGACTGAAGGGGTGTCTCGAGGTGAAAGCGGGGGTTTAACACGTACCGAATAGGCGTAAATAGTCCGTATTGGTTCCAGACCAAGGCACCGCTCCCGATCGCTGTGATGAGAAGACTGGGGAATCGGAAGGGGGCAATGACCCGCCAGGGATTTGTCATGGTGAGGAAGGTTTTGATCTGCTCCCACCGCGATAGACCGACGAGAGGACGGGGTGTGCTCTCACTTAGAGTTTCGGGGAGTAGGAAGAATATGCCCAGGAGAGATATCACGGCGAGTCCGGTTTGCAGCCAGAAGATGACGCGCCATGTGGTGTATGTGACAATCGCACCAGCGAGGAGTGGTCCAATGGTCGGGCCAACCAGGGTTCCTGTGTAGAACCATGAGAGACTGGTGGCTCGTTCGAGAGGACGAAATAGATCTCGGATAACAGCTGGGCCAATGACAAGAATCGCCGTCCCGACAAAGGCTGTGGCCATGCGGAAGATCATGAAGGATGTAATGTTGGGACTGAGGGCCGTCCCGATAGACGATCCGACAAATATCACGATGCTGGCTAGGCAAGACTGTAGATAAACGCTCAGTCTTACAAGCGCTCGTCGCAGTAGTGTTGGGGAGGGGGAAGGGGGCTTTCTGAAAGGAGATGGAACGACAGAAACTGAAGGGAACTTACTAGTCGTCGACCGAGAGTCTGACACCATGGACCCCAAAAACAGGGACTCAGGGCCATGAATACCAAATACAACGCATTGCTTAAGCCTATGACGGATCCAGATGTGTTGTAAGTCGCCGCAACGTTGGGAATCGCTGAGAGAACCGAAGTACTGGCCATAGGGGACAGCAAGCCCGTCCATGCCAGCACCATCACCATGATTGTTTTGCGGTGTTTCGGGAATCGACTGAACTCGTCTATGATGGCATCATCGCTGATGTTAGCCTTAGCGCACTTCTCCGAATTATTGTCCCCCATTGTTTTAGCAGTGGGTCACTTCGACGATAAGAAGAGACGGGCTGGCTGAACATGTCAGTACCTCAGTGACAAGATGGTACAACAATATATATCTATGATTTTGGGTAGAGGGCTGGGGAGGAGGCAGGAATGGCTAATGACTCAGAAGATGGATGATATAGAAATCCGAGAAGGAAAAATAAAAGTTAAAAAAAAAAAAAAAAAAAATCAAAGTTCAAACCAGCGTGAAATCATTAATTTCCCTCGGGCCGATTCTGGAGAAAGAGAGAGAGAGAGAGGAACGGATAAATATCCGAGGCCGGATTCTTCTCAGTGTCGCTTCTCCAATCACTCCAATTGATAACAGTTTTCGATCACTAATTTCCCTCAAGCTAATGCAGGCACTGGATAGCTGTGAATCATGCTGCAGAATCAGCTGTTGTAGCCTTTGAGGTGAGGTATTTGACCACCTCCAGAGTAATTCGATGCTGGGTTTGACTTTCCAAGCCAAGAATAAAGGAAGAAAGGTAGTATTTCCTTGGAAAAACTTGGACTGAGAAATAACTTGGAACAAGGCTTGCAGCTCTGGAGAAAGTGCCGGGGAACTATTGCAGGGTTCATTGGAACGAAACGTTCACCTGGACCTTGACATGGGCAACTCTGCCTTCCAAAATAAGGATTCTCCAACATCGATATCTCACTTCTCCAAATATTTTCGTCTCCAACTGCGCTGATTGATGTGCTTGACTAGCTCCATTAGGTCTCACCGCTATCTTTATTAATCTCTCTTTGAAATAGAAATTATATTTAATGGGCGTTCTGCATATTTTTTGTCTAATTGGATTGAACAGAAAACCTCTCCGGCGTATGCACACCCTGGACTACAACTGCATATTTTTTGATGGATCATAAGTTATATGATGGCTGATTTGACAACCGGATGGAACAGTGGAGTAACAATAATAACCGGGCCAATCTGGCTAAGAAAAGCCAACCAGTTCTAAGTCACTGCGCCAGTCTGGAGATGATATCTGCGCTCAATTGGGAGAGACTCTTCGAAATCATATCCTTCAAAGGAATAACGACGCCAAGTTCTCTCTCTATCCATCCCTGGAATTCCATCTCGATCATTGAATCAACTCCGTTCCACCGAATATCCTGCGTCTCATCAATATCATCCTCGGACACATTGAGTAGGCTCGATAACTTTCGTTTCATTTCTCTTGAGAGGATTGTTATAGCGTTTCCATCGTTTCCAGTGTCTTGCAGAAGTTCATAAACATTTTTTGGGCTATGTTGCTGAGGATTATGTGTTTCTGTGGAAACGTTCTCATTTTGGGAAGCCTGCAATTGATCACATACTGGGTGGGAGAAATATTCTGGAATGGGTTCTTCATGGCCCGCATAGGACACCAAGGTTGGGAAGTTGCAGATAATCTCACATGAGCCCGATCGGGAATCGCTGAGCACATAGTCTATAGCTGAGAGGAGGTTCTGCCTCTTCATGGTTGGGATAGTCAAACTCGTACCATGCAAGCCGAGCGAGACTCGATGGCGCGCCATTGCAGCCTCAAAGTTATGCACGGCATAAGGATACATCGACGTGGAGGACGGAGAATCTGTAGTCACAGTCGAGATCATGACGAAGAAGTCAACCTCCTGGAACAGAGTATGGGTATTTACGATACCGCTTTGAAGAGTACGAGTGCTATCATTGTTACTTAGACTACCGTCGCCTATTACTTGGCCGTGGTGAATAACCCCCTTGACTGTGGGAAAGTTTCGTTTCCACTGGGTAACTAATGACTCGAAATCGGCTTTGTTGGATAAATTGCACTCAAAATGATAAGGTTTGCATCCAACCTCGACTAATTCGTGGATCGTTTTCTCGATCTGTGGCTTGTTGGTAACGGACGATGGGGACACAAGAATAAGGTGTCTGGCACCCCGACGAGCTATATGCAGTGCTATATCAAGACAGGTATGTAGGGACATGTCTGCAACCAGGTAGGATGCGCTTTCATCCAGAGTAGGCGGTTGGAAGGGCTTAGGAACAACCTGGATATGGTCGTTCGATGGGCGCAGGACAATTCCCCCAAAGCCCTCAATCAGCTCTGGTGCCTGATATTGCTGATTCAATTGTCCATAGGTAAGCAGTTGGGTAGATGGCTGCGGATGGATTTTATGCTCGCACCATAGCTGTACGATGTCCTTCAGGATCTCCCGAATAATCTCCGGTCGTTTTTCGACTAGGGACCCCTGGTCGAAGGTGGTGATAATGACGTTATCGGGATCATTTAGAATGGGGAGCACCCCAAAGGGCTGGGACGCAGAGTGGCCAATATTGACAAGGCGTCCAAAAGGGGCCATGCATCTCCGCGACTCAAATCTGGCAGCCGACGAAAAATTAAGGATAATATCCACTCCTCCTGGAGCCTTCTGTAATAGCGGCGTAATAAAGGAGCCATCCTCGGCGGGGAACACATGATCTGCAGGAATATTATATTCTCGAGTGATGTACTCCTTTTCCATGTGGCTGGTAACCGTGGTGAAAAGTGTAGCCCCGATCATCTGGGCGTACTGGATTGCAGCCTGTCCATTCCCTCCTGCACTGTTGTGAATCAAAATTGTTTCAGTTGGGGCTAGGTTGCAGATATGTCGCAAGGTATAAATGGCTGTTAACCAACAAGATGGTATTTCTGCTGCGGCCTCGAAGCTGAGCGAGTCAGGGATCCTGGTGACCATGGATGAATTGACTTGAAGCATCGTGGTTAGGTGTCGATTTCTATCTGATTGATTGTTGTTAATGATGCAGACCACACGGTCACCGAGCTGGAGATCATTCACTATTGATCCGACCCTTGTGATAATTCCAGCGGCTTCTTGCCTAAGCGGCATTCGGGAAAGCCCTTCTCTAGCTTCTAGAATACTACAATCGCTGAGACCCACGGCGTGAATTTCAATCTCAACACTATTCGCGTCAAGCGCCTGATTGAGATAGTGTGTATCGTACACCCAAGCTAGCTCATCTGATCGATGATTGATAAGTTTAAGCGGGTGTGTGACTTCATCCCCCTTCATTGAGACTGAATTTGTCGTTGAAATTACTCCCCCAGCGCAAGTCATGACTTCGCAGCTGGGAACTATCCGATTGGTAAGGATAACTTCGTTTTCAAGTCGGTAGTCTGAATTCTCCTCTCTTAGAGTCCCTTGTGTTAGAAATTGGTGCTTCAGAACTTTTGTTATTGATTTTGCAAGCGACTCGTAACAAAATCCGTGGCCAGGAATGGCGAATGTGAGAAAATTGGTCTTGTTGCCAACTTTCTGACGCTGAATATTTCGAACCAATCCCTTTGATGTCTCAAATGCGGGGTTTTGCTTGGGATTCCCTGTAAGCCATAGAAGTCTGTTACATCTGGTGATAAAGGTATGAATCTCTTGTGATGCTGTTACGCTCAGCATGGGTTCGGCAATATCTGTCATGGCCACAACAATCCTGTCTGATAGATCGATCATTGCCACTTCAGACAAGGTCGATATAGAACATTTGGAGTCCGTTGTATCCATAATTCTTCTCTTCAATGTTTGCGATAAGCTATAATCTCCTTTATCAACTGCACAAATGACGATGCTTGCCTGACTGGCAGGAGTTAGATTATTTTTGCCCTTCGCTGTTGACATCATGAGACTGATTTTCGACAATTCCGGATACGGAGAGCTAGGAAACTCAAAGTCAAGCCCCGAAAACCCAGTTTCTTCAAGGTATTGACACCAAGTCACCGTTGGTACGTATGGACACCATCGTCGTTCGGGCTCAACACTTAGCCACCAGCCTGGCAGAGGTCCAAATGAAAGGTTGGTCCAGATCGTATCCTGGCGCACACCTTCATGAAAAATCAATTTGCCTCCTGGCTTGAGCAGGGTATGGATATTGCTAAGGGTTTTACGGATATCAGGAGTAGCATGAAGAACGTTGCTCGCAACGACCAAGTCGAACGCTCCAAGGTCAAACCCTTGGAGTGCGGGATCAACTCCAACATCAAGTTTCTTGTATGTGATCACATCACTCCATTGGGCAAGACGTTTTTTTGCCTTCTCAAAGAAACCGGATGAAATGTCAGTGAAACAGTAGTTCGTGACCGAACCCTGGGAATTTTCTCGGCACAGCTGGGAGAGAACCCGCACGGTAAAGGATCCAGTGCCAGCACCAATTTCAAGAACTCGGATGTTCGATTTGGTCCACCGAATGAGACCAAGGAGATGTGTTAGTTTTTCTTGGACACTCCCCAGCTCAAAGTCGTCATTATAGTAACGTGTCATCAATTCTTCTTGTCCAAACATCACCTGCAAGGGGTCCGCTTCACGACGGAAAAACGACGCAATATGGGACCCAACCCGCACTAACAGCGTACCGTCACTATCTCGTGCTTCCACTCTGCGATAAAGAGCGTATTTAAGCTCGGGGCTCTGCACATACTTTTGCCATATATGAAGTGGCGCCCCAGGAATCAAATCGGTTATAATGTCCGCCGCAATCCTCTTGAGATATTCATGGAACCGTTGGAAATGTGAATCCAAGCCCGTTAGATCATGATCTTTGAGTTCGAAAAGGGCATCTGTTGCAAGAAGAGCAGTTGAAAGCTGAAGGTCCATAAATATTCGATTTTCTGCATCGTATGTATTTTTCGACGAAGAAGAAGTTTGGATGATACTATCAAAATAGGAGTTTGTCAAGAAGTGAATGTCAGGTTGCCACTCAACAGAGTATATTGCCAAAGCGTTGGAAGCCGTGGAATCCTTGATCGTGCGGTTATTTCTCTGGAATCGAATCCCTTTTAGATACGCTGCATTGGATTGGGATGCACATTCTGCGCGCACATCACAGGAATAGATTGTGTCACTCCTGCTTGCGGTCGCAGTGGCTAAGCAGTGAAACTGTGTCTCTTTCTCGTGTGAAATATCTGTAGAGACCCTGACATATTCTATGAACGTGGGAATATACATGTCCATCATATCTTCTTTGCAATGCATCTCGCCGATGGAAATGAGGGCTGATTGAAGGATACTCTCTAAGGTAGTTGGATGTAGTAGGTGAGGATGCATGTAACCGTATGGCATCACGGATTTGACATCAGGAACTCCAACCACAGAGACAGACTCTCCCCTTCGAGTGCTGGATAATACAATATCAGATAGGTTCCGGAACAAGGGTCCTAGTTCGAGCCCACAATTTGCGAGCTTCTTGTATATATGCTCATGGGCAATGAAGGTCGTGCAGCTGTCGTGGAAATCACTGAGGGAAGTAGAGGATTCATCCAATCCGTCCATTCGCTCCCCATATTCCACTGACACATAGCCTGAGCAATGTTCGGTCCATTTGTCACATGTATTATTGTATGAGCTGATTTGGAACCGCGTCCATGGGCTGCTCTCGTCAATCGGAGCATGGGATAAGCTGACCTCTACGCCTTGTGTGTTATCTGGTATCACAAGCATGGTTTCGATACTGACGTTCATCAGCTGTAGGCCAAGGACAGGTCGATCATGGTCGGCTATTTGCATTGATGACTGGATTGCCATGACTAGATAACCAGCAGGCGGGAATACGTATTCAGAATAAATCTGCATGGGCATTAATCGAGAGCGATTGATAACTTGAGCGCGGGGGAAAGAATAGAGCAAGTGGAAAAAGATTTAACGAATACGGAAACAGCCTATCTATTCAGATTGGGGGCTGCGTACCTTGTACTGTTTCAGCCATGGGTTTTCATTGAGCCGTAGGAAATGCCTCCACCTTGGATAGCGAGGATCCCAATCGGGCACTGGGGCGCCAAATAGATCATGTCGAGGAAATTGTCGTAACCTCAGATTTTTGGCTAGCCGGCTTTCATAAATGTCATGATTGTCATGGTTAAATGGGTAGGGAGGCAAGTCAACAAGCAAAAGTGGGGGTTTGTTGAAATTGTCTACGTCTGTACAATCAGAATTGACCTTTGCTAGATTGACTGGATATCCTCTGCACACAAGCTCTGCGACAGTACGGAGGATGGTCTCTGCATCGCTGATATTCCGATCTAGTGTCGGATGGTAAACGATTGGCAGCGAAGACTGGATTGTTTCACTGATGGCGCTTCGAAGCGCCCCATGGGCTCCAATTTCTAGCAGCTCATCCACTGTGTGAGATTCTGATTCGGTAAATTGGCCAGATGTGTTCCCCTCCTCCAAGCGGTCATAGCATAGTGCCCGCAAAGCCTCCTCAAATCGGACGGGGCCGACCATGTTCGCGCACCAATATGAGGGATCTAGGCTCGGCCTATCCAATAGTCTTCCTGTATAAGTAGAAAACATAGCAATTGACGGATAGGGAGAGTCGATGTGGCCTGTTTCTAAGAATCCCATGGAATATCGATATTTCTCGGTGAATATTTCCATATGAGATGAGTGGTAGGCTTTCCCTACATTCAGCTTTCGACAAAATATACGCCGAGCATCTAGCAAGTCCTTTAGTTCCTTGACTAGGTCATGATCCCCTGAGACTGTCTGGTTCTTGGGGCTGTTGAAGCATGCAATACTCAACACTCCATCTGGACGGCCCTTCCTTACCTGTTTCAGCAACACCTCCAGAACATCTGCAGATAGTGCCACTGCCATCATCGACCCGGGACGAATTATGGACTCATGTGTTACCTGGCCACGGAAGTAGGCAACTTTCCAGGCCGCTTCACGGGAGATCTTGCCTGCGCAGTACGCCGCGGCTATTTCTCCCGACGAGTGGCCAACCACCCGATGAGGGAAAATGCCCCAGCTCCTAAGAAGCTCCACGAGAGCAATCTGAATGGCTGTCAAAGCTGGGTGCGCCAGAATGGGCTCGTTGATTCTGGTTTCTTCTTTACCTCGAGCAAGTTCCTCTGCATCAAGGTATTAGTATGCGAAGTGCCCTTGAGTGCGGTGCATGCAAGACAAACCTAAGAGCGACCAGCTACTACCAAGCCCACGGAAATATTCATCCGCTTTTTGTAGGGAGTCCCGAAAAACCGTATATATAAGTAGCTGTCGTCCCATACCGGGGTATTGCACTCCCTGCCCGGTGAAAACGAACCCGATCGTTGGACGACTGCGCGAGTGGTAAGGCCGGAGAGAATCTTGAGAAAGCTGTGTTTGAAGTTGAGGAAGTGAACTTGCCAGCATGCACAGTTTCCAATTGAACCGAGTTCGTTTTGCCAATGTATAGGCGATGTCGCTTAAGAACGCTTCGCTGTCTGAGTCTGGTCGCCTTCTCTGGCGTCGCAGATATAATTGAAGGTTTGCGCTCGACTTTCTAAGCGCATCTTCATTGAATCCAGATATAACGAATATTTTTGGAGGAACGGTTGAGCCTATCCCCTCAACATGGTCATGATCGTTTAGGGCTAGCCCTGACTGGGCTTCTTTGGTGTCCGGACAGTTATGATTTGGTGGCGTTCCATGTCCGTTCGTCGCCTTATCATTATTGGGAGGTGTCGAGTGCCCGTTAACAACAGAGGGAACCGAATCTGAAAAATCAATTTCCTCCTCGGTGGGAACACCAACCTTGGTTCTGTGACGTCCTGGCACTTGGTGAATCTTGAGAAAATTATATGCATCGTCGAGAATACAGTGTGAGTTGGTGCCACTCAGTCCAAAACAACTCACCGATGCCCTCCGGAGTCCACTCGTGGGCCATGGGGTCACACGCAGCGGCAGCATCAAGTTCCATTCTTCTATTGGGATGCGCGGGTTTGGCTTTTCGAAATTCATGTTTGGTGGAATGATGCCGGTCTCGAGGATTTTTATCGTCTTGATGACTCCAGCGATACCAGATCCACCCTCTAGATGACCGACATTTGTTTTAAGAGCTCCAACAAACAACGGCAGGTCTCTTGAATCAGTGCTAAATGCCTTTCTGATGGAAGAGGCCTCGACGTAATCCCCCGCTTGGGTCCCCGTGCCATGACTCTCAATGTAACATGTTTGCGATGTCTCTAAGCCTGCAGCACAGTATGTCTTTCGAATCAGCTGCTCCTGGGATGATAGGCTGGGGTAAGTTAACCCTGGTGTATGACCGTCGTGGTTCACCCCGGTACCACGAATGACTGCGCGGATGATGTTGCCATCTTGTATAGCATCCGAAAGCCGCTTCACTACAATCGTGCCCACACCTTCGCCTCGGGCATAACCATCTGCTCTGTGGTCAAAGGTAAATGATTTACCCTCTGACCCCACGAATCCAGAGTAGCTCATGGCAACGAAATGCGGGAGAAAGCCGATTACATTTACGCCACTCACGATTGCCTTCGTAAAGAGTTAGCTGCTGTCAACTAGCGCCTTTTGAGTTCCGCGGATAAGCTGTGGCATAAGCCCATACTGACCATATCGCTGTCTCTAGCCCTCAAGCTTTGACCAGCTAGATGAAGACCGACAAGACTTCCTGAGCATGCTGTTTCCACTGTTACGCTAGGCCCTCGGAAATCATAAAACCAACTCACGCGACCGGAAATTAAGGAGCTTTCGCTCCCGGTTGGCTTATATTTAAGAATTGTCTCGGGGTCGGTATTCAAATTGTCTGCATGATCGTGATTATATCCATTAACAAACACCGAAGTATTGGAGGAAATTGCATGTTCCATCGGGATACCAGCTATCCGGGTTATTAGTGGGATTGTCGCCGCGGTTTTTTACGGACAGAGGAAGGGAATTGATAGTTACTACCATTTTCTAGTGCGTGGTACACGCTTTCCATAACGAGGCGCTGCTGGGGATCTAGACTAAGCACCTCCGTCTTGCTCATTTTGAAAAATGCTGCATCGAAGCCCACAGGGTTTTCACCGAGAAAATGCGCGCGCTTGGCGTGGAACTGTCACAAAGCACACGCCTATTAGAGAAAAACAAAGATATGTCGTGGAGTGTTGTATACATATACATACCGTCCCTCCATGATTCGGATCCGGATGGTAAAATACCTGGGAACAAATGCGGTCCTCAGGAAATACGGTACTCGCCTCTCGTGCCTGCAGGAGAAAATCCCAGAAGCGCTCTGTGTCACTAGCATCTTGCGCGTAGCGAGCCGCATAACCTATGATCGCCAGCTGCTCACATTCCCCTCCCGAGCCACTGGGACTTTGGTCACCCATGAGGATTTTGACGTGTGGAAAAAGAGGCAGGAGATAAAAAAAAAGGCCTATCAAAAACTAGATCAGATGTGAGTTGCTGAAGTGTTCTTCCTACCAATGCCGACAGAAAGCAATATTTATCAAGTTGTACAAAGAAATGTTAGGGTGACGCGGTGTAAACACTTGGACCAATTAACAAAGTAACTCAAACCTGGTAGGTCAAATTTCTAAGATCTAGTGTTTTGGGAGGGTCTGCTTTGGTCCTAAAGGAGGCTTCTCTTGCATCTGGCTTGCTGCACGAAGACGTTTTGGTATATCCTGGATAGCGTCATGTTGTATCATGACGTATCCAGCGTGAAATACCACCCTCATACAGATTCCACCTGATTGCCGAAAAAAAAATAAACTTTCCTTGTATCTCTGAAGAGGAGATGAAAAAGAAGATACGTCTGCTCCAATGACGTATTCTCCTTTGAAAGCTTAATGAAGGGTATCTTTTGATAGCGGTGGTAGAATCTCCTTCCACCTGACTCAATATGACTCGCCCTGTCGATTCTATGTTTGATGAATTGGATGGCAAGCGAGGGGGATACGCCTTTTCTGTAACCGGATTTGGCATTATACTCATCGGGATTTGCTCTCGTTCTACCCACCAATATCGAGAAACAAGATCCTGCGTCTTACATGGGTAGCAGAGTTTCTGTTCAAGTCACCTGGACATCAACATCTACAGGTCGCTTACAAGGGGGAGCAGGAAACAAGACATGACTCGTTGCGATGAAAAGGTCAAGAGAAATCCTTCTGGGCTACCCCTCCACCACCTATCCCTAGACTAGGGATCAATCAGCGTAGAAGCTACCACTACTCCGGACGCAAGAGACGTTTCTGAATAAGCTCAGTCTCCCCAAAGGCTTCCTTCACTCCATTACTTCGCACTGTCCGGAAATACCATTGCATAATTCGGGGATACTGGGCACGCATATCGGCATCAATCACAAACATAAAGCCCCAATACAAGGCCGAGACCGTACAAATATCCGCCAAACTCAACTCATGGTCCGTTGCCACCCAGGTCCGATCCTCCAAATGACCTTCCAAGCAATTCAGTCCTCGCACCAGCTTTTCCAGGCTAATATCCTCTATTTTCTGGTCGAAGGTTCGGCGCTGGATGCGCCACAATACACACGGCAAAACTGGCTCCATCAGCTC
The DNA here is from genome assembly GCA_027569235.1 of Aspergillus sparsus. Taxonomy (NCBI): domain Eukaryota; kingdom Fungi; phylum Ascomycota; class Eurotiomycetes; order Eurotiales; family Aspergillaceae; genus Aspergillus; species Aspergillus sparsus. Next base: position 156,765 of record JAPDES010000029.1, read on the forward strand.
GTTGTTCGCCATACATATCCACTGACGTATGAGGGCCCGCTCAACCGCACCATGACCGAGAAGTTGGTCGCGAGCTGGTCCACACTCAGCAATATATTGAGCTATGGCGTCTGATTCGAAGAGTTTGACTCCATTTGTGCCCCGAAAGGTGGGAACTTTGCCCATGGGATAGTCAGTGAGAAATTCTGGCGATTTGTTATCGCGTCGCAAGACGAAGTCGGGCGTGAGATCAAGTTCGATCCCATTCATATTGGCCACAGCGATTATCTGGAAAGATTAATAATTATCCATGAAGAGAAACGTGAGGAGGTGCAAACCTTCATCGCCCGTGGATTAGGCATAAAATTGAAGGTGTAGAGAAGGCCGAAAGGCGCCATCCTAGAATCATTAATAGGGGACCAAACAAAGGAGAGGTTTTTGATGCGACGATGAAGAGAAATTTGTTTATAAAGAGATACCTGTTCTCTGCTGATCTCAGTTGTTCTCTCGAGGTCTTAAAATGCCGGCTTCTCAACGAACAAACTCTAGTGTAACACAATTATCGCCATAAGGTTCCGGCACCGGAATATAATAAGGTTGGAGCTAGATTAGGGTACTGTAATCATTATGTCCTGGTGCCCTGTCACTGGATATCAGTGTCAGTGAATGACTCGCGCATTGATCCAATACATTCCTTACATTCCAACCTCCCCCCCCCCTTTCTCAACGCTTGAGAGATTATACCCCAGTATGAAACAGAAGTAATCCTTGCGTTGTGCACACATCAGGACGATAGATAATCCCGTTTTCAATAGATCATATCCTATGAAAAGCTGTATCTGGTCCTCTTGACTCAAATTCTCTCGTTAACTGAAGTGCAACCCTTCCGAATACTACTACAGTTGAATCTCCCCACCTGGACAAATCAGAGACTAGGTTACTTACCCGAAATGCGTTTTCTGTGTTTGCATGGAATGGGGTCGAGCGCTCAGGTCCTCGAAACTCAACTTGCCGCTCTCCGGACTGGACTGGGACCTCAATATGAGTTTGTCTTTCTACAGGGTGATTTACCAGCAAAGGCAGGACCAGGTAGGCCGGACAAAGCTAGTACAAGAGGTGAAAGCATTAAAATTAAATTTCCCCATAGGTGTGCAAGGGATGGCAGGTGGGCCATACTACTCGTTCTTTGCTCTCCCAACCAAGTCGCAGTTACTGGCTGCATTTGACTCGATTGACCAAGCTCTTGAAGCCGAGGGACCCTTCGACGGCATTATTGGTTTCTCGCAGGGGGCTTCACTGGCAGTGTCTTATCTTCTGACGCACTCTGAACCTCATTATCCTTTTGCATGTGGGCTCTTCTTCTGCTCTAGCATGCCGTTTGACATCGAGTCCGCTTCGTTTTGTGCCTCTGAAGATGACACATTCATGGATGAGGTGACAGGTGAAGACGTCACCAATGAAATCCGGTCAACGGTGCCAGAGATACTGGACCGCAAATCGTTTCCTAGTTTAGAACAAGAATCTCTCATTCGGCGTTACGTCGCTGACAGGTGCTCGATAATCGACCTACCCTCGGTGCACATCTACGCGAGCAATGACTCGTACTTCAGTCAGTCTCAGGGTGTAGGTCAGCTGTTCTCCTCCTTCGAGAAACAGGAAGTTGTCCATAATGGTGGTCATTCTATACCATGGGAAGAAAGAACTACTGTTCAAATTGTGGAATGTGTTCGACAGATGGTGCATGCGGCGGATCTCCAATAGTTGGCGAGTTTATGTGGTCTGCGAATTTGGATTGAATAATCATTTAATTCTATCGATCGATGCTCTCTTAATATTGAAGTTATCTCCGATCTAGTGTGACTTATGGGTCATGTTGCAACCCCTGCAAATTCCTTCATGAGCCCTAGAATGACAATAGACGCAAGGGACCCTCATAATCCAGAGAATACCCTACAAATATACCATAAACTCCTCCTTCCTATCCACTCACCCTCTCATTGACCTCACTACCTTATCTTCTCGCCAAAAATATTACGATTAAACCATTTCCAAAGTGAGAATATTCCTAGATATTGACCTCTATATTTACCCACCACTAAACATATAGGTGTAGATGGGATCTCACCATGAGGACATCAAGCAATCCCTAATCGGGTCCTGGTCGCTCATTGAATATAGCTCTGAGCTAGCAAACGGGGCTGGTACCAATTATCCTATGGGTCCAAACCCTCGAGGGATTCTAACATACGCATCGAATGGATATATGTCCGTACAGCTCATGCCAGCATTCAACAAAAAAGTGAAAGAAACCATCCACGACCTCCTTGCTTATACCGGTCGCTACTGGTTTGAGGACGAGGGTCAGTTGAAGGGACGTCCCATTATTGTCAAGCATCATATGCAAATCTGCTCGGCACCTGATCATGAAGGATCCATTCAGACAAGGGTGGTCACTCTCAAAGATGACCAATTGACGTTGGCGATTCCCGACTATGTTCTTTTGGAGGTGAGTTGTTCAGAGTCCGTATCCGGATTTCTGCCCAACCTTTTGGTGCACGATCCGGTTTTTTTTTTTTTTTTTTTTTGTTGCTGTTGTCATGGCTCTCCGCGCTAAGATAATCGGATCGGATCAACAGGGCGTGTCTCAAAAGCCTAAACTGGTTTGGAGACGGATTCTTTAGTACTGGAATAGGCACGTTGCATGAGTGATGCATTAGTTAGTCGAAAATTAGCTTCATCTGGGCGTCCAGTCTGCCATGACGTGAATAAATTCAAGCGCTGATTATTTGCCCAACTAACTTTTGTCTTCTTCCTCACACATTCCATTGGAGACGCTCCCTTGCGTACACCAGTACTGGGGATCTGTCTTTTAACGCCTGCTGAGGTGTGATTTGTCAAATAGGGTCAGGATATATTTAAACTAGATTCACCCCTTGCATTGTGCATCAACTGGTGATCATGGTGTAACATTCCAATAATGATTTAGTTTATGAAACGTGTACAGACCCAACTCCTTGGAACCCCGATAAGACTAGGCTGCTGAAGATAATGATGTCAGGGAGGACTAGGTGGGCGGGGTGGGCGGGGTGGTGTTTAAAGTGTTGGGAGAGCCTTTTTTCCTGTGCAGATTCCCTGACATTGAAGTTTAACTTGGAGCTAGTAAGGAACGATGTGGACTTTTGTATTTACATTCTCATTACGGGTAAAGCAATGCTGTAAAGAAATGAAGGTGAGATTCAGCAAGTGGAGGAGCAAGCGCATTGAATCCTAATCTGAACTGCGTGTGTCATAGCCCCGGGTTTAAAAAGTATTAGAACAGAGAAGAATTGTGCAGTAAAAGCAATTCTACACGCAGCTCAATATCGTTCTGTCTGCGATTAGATATAACTACTTATTATTGGTGAAATCAACAACTGCATCAAGACAATATCCAAAATGTCAGACATACCCGAGGATCGGGTTATGCCAATTGCCATCATTGGCATTGGGGGTCGATTCCCCGGGGATGCATCAACCCCTGAGAGGCTCTGGGAACTCCTTTTGCAAGGAAAGAGTATGCTGGGAGAAACACCGAGGGATCGGTTCAACGTTGATGCATTTTACCATCCGCAGCCGGATCGACAAGGCTCTCAGAACTTCCGTGGGGGTCATTTCATGGAGGGTCCAATTGATGTATTTGATGCGCCTTTCTTCTCTATTACGCCCTCCGAGGCAAAGGCCATGGATCCTCAACAGCGGATGTGCCTAGAGGTGGCCTATGAAGCGATAGAAAATGGTGAGTATGTCCCGCGACATGGATGGAAAGCAATCCCTCTATTCGTCATCCACACAGTGCTAATGAATGGTTTCCAGCTGGAGTTTACCTGGGTAGTGTCTCTGGATCTGATACCTCGTGCTATGTGGGATGTTTCAACCACGATTATCAAAATCTTCTCAACCGCGACCCGGAAAGTCTCCCCACATACAACGCTACCGGCACCGAGGCATCTTGTCTGTCAAATCGCATCTCTTGGTGTTTCAACCTTGCTGGACCTAGCATGACCGTGGACACCGCATGCTCTTCTTCCCTAGTTGCCCTACATCTAGCATGTCAAAGCCTTCGGCTGGGTGAGTCTAAAATGGTATGTGACCATCCATGGGGTAGTGTTGCAAGAGAAAGGAGCGCTTTGCTAACGATTGACCAGGCTCTCGTAGGCGGAGTGAATATCATGTCCTCGGTAGAAATGAACATGCAGCTCTCAAATCTCCACATGATATCACCAGACAGCAAATCCCAGACATTTGATGCCAAAGCAAATGGCTATGGACGTGGTGAGGGGGTATGTTTTGTACTCGTTAAACCACTGCGGGACGCAATTCGAGATGGCGATGTCATTCGCGCCGTCATTAGAAATACTGGGAGTAATCAGGATGGCAATACTCCCGGACTCACGCTTCCTTCTAGAACTATGCAAGAGAGGCTCATTCGGCGTGTGTACGAGGAGGCTGGTCTAGACATGGCAGACACTGGATACTTCGAGGCACATGTAAGTTATCACCACTTACCAAAAGCGGTTGCAATACAAGAGGCTCATGATAATACCACTGAACCCAGGGCACGGGAACCGTTGCAGGCGATTCAACTGAGACCAGGGCCCTAGGCGAGACAATCGGGAAGTCAAAATCCTCAGAGCAACCTTTGTGGGTTGGTTCAGTGAAGGCAAACATTGGCCATCTCGAGGGTGGGAGTGGATTAGCGGCCCTCATTAAGACGATCTATGTACTCGAAAGAGGCGTTATTCCGCCACAGGTTTGGTTTGAAAAGATGAATCCACGTATACGGGCGGAAGAGTGGAATCTAGCTGTCCCAACCAAAGTGACTCCGTGGCCATATGAAGGACCGCGGCGAGCTAGTGTGAATTCGTTTGGATTTGCCGGTGCAAACGCACACGTTATTTTAGAAGATGCGTTCTCTTTTTTGATGAGTCGAGGAGGTCACGGCCGACACAATGTGCGAGAGGGAGATTATCCCAAACTGGCTACTGAGCAGGTCAATGGATCGAAGGCCCTGGCGGCACCACCGGATCTGTCAGCAGAGAATAAAAGCTCAGTGGAGCTTTATCCCAAGCTTATAGTGTGGTCATCTCATGAGCAGTCAGGGTTGGACCGGATCTTTCAGTCCTGCAAGAAATATATAGTTGGCAAAGTGGAGCAAAACTGTTCATCAGAGAGAGGGAATCTACTGTCCGACCTTGCCCATACCACAGCGATAGGACGGACGAAGTTCCCCTGGAGATCATTCACCGTGTGCGCACAGATAGAGCAAATCATGCTGGGGTCGGCAACAGCAGCGGCCCCGGTTCGATCATCCCAGCGACCTAAGTTAGCCTTTGTCTTCACTGGACAAGGTGCACAGCATTACGCCATGGGAAAGAGTTTAATGCAGTACGAGGTTTATTCCCACAGTATTCGGGCGGCAGACCAGTATCTCAGGTATCTGGGGTGTTCGTGGTCCCTTGTTGAGGAGCTTTCTCGCGATGCACCGTCGTCTCGTGTAAACTCAGCTGAATTTAGCCAGCCACTCTGCATTGCCTTGCAAGTCGCCCTAGTAGACCTGCTGAAAAGTGTCGGTGTTTGGCCACCGGAGGTTGTCATCGGGCACTCTGGAGGGGAGACGGCGGCAGCCTATGCCAAAGGAGCCCTAACCCGCGAAGCGGCGTGGACTGTCGCGTATCATCGCGGTCGCGTTTGTGCAATGTTACCAGAAGTCAGTCCTGAGCTGGATGGCGATATGCTCGCCGCTGGCATTAGCGAGCAAGAGGCACACACCTATATTAACCGCGTGTCGACGGGGACGCTCGTAGTTGCCTGTGTCAATAGTCCAAGTAGTGTTACCCTATCAGGCGACGTCCCAGCCATCATTGAAGCGGAAAAACTTATCAAGAAAGATGGCCATCTCGCCAAAAAACTGGGGGTCGGCCAGGCATACCACTCTCGCCACATGGGCCAGATTGCAGAAATCTACAGAGACTTGCTCAAGAATGTCCATGGTACGCCGGAAACACTAGACTCGCCCAAGATGTTTTCCTGTGTGACTGGAGCTGCCATTGATAATGCTAGCTTGGGAGGAGACTACTGGGTAACGAACCTTGTGAATCAAGTCCAGTTCTCTCAGGCTATGAAATCCCTCGTCACGTACTCTAGCACTGGTAGGAAGAGACTGCCGAAGGGATACTGTTCCGTCAACTTGATGGTGGAAATTGGTCCACATGGCGCGTTGCAAGGGCCGATTAAACAGATACTCAAGGCGGCAGAAGCACAATGTACGAGTATTTCCTTACTAGACCGAAGAAAAGATGCTATTCAGAGTTTGCTAGAAGGGATAGGTACACTCTTCCAACATGGTTTTGACGCAGATATCGACCTCATCAATGATCATGGTCATCCTAGAGAGCCAAAACTCCTTGTCGACCTTCCCCCTTATCCCTGGAATCATTCTAGTCGATATTGGCACGAATCAGCTCAGACCTCTGGCTACATGTTCAAGAAGTTCCCCAGAAAGGACCTTCTTGGGGTGAGGGACAATGACCGAAATAACCTCCATCCGCGGTGGCGACATTTTCTCCGTTTGTCTGAGAACCCGTGGATGGAAGACCATCAAGTCCAGGGAAAGATTATTTACCCTGCTGCTGGGATGGCTGTAATGGCTCTGGAGGGCGCAAGAGAGTTAGCCGATGAAACGAAAACTGTCGAGGCATACGAGATATCTGATATGTCCATCAAAAGCGCAATTATTATCCCAAAAGGAGAGGAGGGAGCGGAAACATCGCTCCACATGCACCCGAAAGCGGGTGAATCTCCTGCGTTGAGTGATATATTGCAGGCCGAGTTCTCTATTTGTTCAAGAATTGGCAATTCTTCATGGATTGAAAATTGCTCGGGTCATCTTAAGGTTAGATATAAGACCTCAACGAAGAGGGACTTTATTACATATGGAAGTGAGCAAGAGAATACTTGGTATAAATCGGAATTTGAGCGTGCCTGTGTTAGCTCAATTGAATCAGTACCATCAAATACATTCTACACAGAGCAAGCAGAATTTGGTCTCCAGTTTGGAGATAGTTTTCAGAATGTCCGAGACATCCGAAAAGGACAAGGCCAGATGGTCTTTTCTATCCATACTCCAGATATTGCGAGCAAGATGCCTCAAAGTTTTACCCACGAACATCTGGTGCACCCGTGCACTCTTGATCCGATCATTCATGCCTCACTTGCCATCTTGAATGACGGTTTTGCTCAAAAAGGACCTGTTGTTCCAACGTCGATTGGCAGACTTGTGGTGTCAGCGGATGTTCCATCACAGCCAGGCGCGGCATTCGCAGTACACTCTTCTGCCACACCCCGCGGGCTGCGTGATACGGAGTTGAACATTTATGCCTCGACAGAGAAATGGGAGAAACCTCTCTTAATTCTGGACCAGGTCAGAGTCACTAGACTTGAGGCTGGCTTTGGCTTGGGGGAAACGGAAAGCCTCGATGAAAGTTCTGCTGCTCTCGCTAGCAAAATGTGCTGGCAACCGGACATCTCGCATGTAAGAGGTCAGGATCTTCAAAGCCCCGACAGACTTCATAACCTCATGAAGATTCTTGGGTACAAGTATCCAGACCTCAAGGTTTTGGAACTGGGCGCTGGAGATGGTCAAATAACCAATAAGGTCCTGGCAGCTCTCCAAGCTTTGGATGATAAAGGGATCGCACGCTGGTTGGAATCGTATACGGTATGTGTGGAAAACAAAGAACAGGTAGAAACTCTTCACCAAGAATTTCAATCCTGCAGTCCCTTTTTGAAGGTAGTGCAGGAGTCTCAGATAAAGACTCTCAAGTTGCAAACATATCACTGTATCCTCATCAACTGTGAAGGGGGTGCATCTGTGAATCAAGACATGCTCGCACAAGCACGGCCACTATTGAAAGACCATGGGCTACTCATTCTCATCCCCGGGCAAGGGGAATCCAAGATCTCACAAGCTGCGCCTCCGTTGGCTGAAGAGCTTAAACAGCTTCAGCTGACGACGGTAGACTTGCTATCACAGGACGACCAGAGCATATCCGGCGCGTCATCGGCTTCCTTTGTCTTTAGGGCTGAGTCGAAGCCGGCCGAACCAATCCTCAAGGAGGTCCTCATCGTCGGTCCATCGGTTTCTAGTGATTTATGTGACAGTCTGATAGAGCAATTCCATCGCCAAGGGGTCTGTCCAAGTTATGCCACGCTATTTGAGACCGCGGAGATGGATCTCACAACAAAACACTGCATCGTGATATCCGATCTAGAAAACCCAATTTTGTTCGACATCACAGCCCGAGCTTTCCTAATTATAAAACGTCTTCTCTTAGAGTCACAGAGCACAACATGGGTGACGGCTTGCGCTACTCTCCGATGCAGTAACCCTAGAGTAGCCTTGGTGATAGGACTGTTTCGAAGCGTTCGACATGAGCATCCAGAACTCTTCCTAACAAACATTGATCTCGAAACAACCCATCCGTCTGCCAAGAATGATGCGCGGACCATCGTGGAAATAATGAATTCTCGTATAACTGGTAATGTTGATACCGAGTTCGCAGTCCGCGACGGTAGTGTCCTCATCCCACGAATTCACCCTGATCAACGGCTTAACGGGTCTTTGTCGATACTTCGCAATGGAGCACGTCCAGAGCCTGGTCAATTGACTCAACCTGGCAGGCCATTGACATTCTCCCTAGGTGTTCCAGGCTCCTTTGAGTCCGTTTTCTTCAAAGACAACCCAGCGTTCGAGGAGCCACTAGGATCAGATTGTGTAGAGATCGAAGTCAAGGCAGCGGGACTCAATTCCACAGATGTGCTCTCAGCTCTAGATCAAGTCTCTGAGCCTTCGTTTGGTCAGGAATGTAGTGGTATCGTGGTGAAAGTGGGAAGAGATGTGCACAGATACCAACCTGGAGATAGGGTCTTCACGTGGAGCCCTGGGTCGTTCGGCAACGTCACACGAAGTCCTGAATGCATGGTACATTCTATGCCCGTTGGAATGCCATTCCATGTTGCAGCCTCACTCCCCATGAGCTTCTGTACTGCGTATCATGCTCTAGTTCAGTGTGCGCGTCTAGAAGAGCAGGAGGCGGTGCTCATTCATGATGCAGCTGGAGCAGTCGGTCAGGCTGCCATTATGGTGGCACGAAATCTTGGGGCCACGATCTTTGCCACGGTAGCATCTGAAGAAGAAAAGATTTATCTTATTGAAACATATGGAATCTCAGACGACCACATTTTTCACCAATACCATTCCAATATTTCAAGGGGCATCGCTCATGTAACCCAGGGCTCGGGTGTTGATGTTGTGCTAAACAGTCTAGCAGGGGAGGGCTATAGACGCGCTCTCTCTTGCTTGAATCCTTTTGGAAGGTTTGTCGATTTGAGTTCAGGGTATGATGGTACGTTTCTTGCTTCATCTTCTTCATTGAGTGGTATTCTGACCTAGAGACAGCTGTCAATACACCTTTCAATCGTGGCCAGATCCCCAGAAATGCAACAGTATACCAAGTCGATATTCTATCCATATACAAAACATCTCTTCAGCGTGCATCAAAACTATTGCAAAAGTCGATGGAATTTTACTATGAGAACAATTGCCAGCCCGTAACCCCTATTCATCTAATGGATTTTTCCCAGATTGCGGACGGGCTCCGTCTTCTGCGCGGAGGTAACAGGATGGGGAAAATTATCTTTAGACCCTCAAGAGACGATCAAGTGATGGTTATTCCACCTCCAATCAAGGCTGTTAAGTTCAGCACTGACGCAACATATATTATCGTGGGTGGCTTTGGTGGACTAGGACAACACATCGCCAAATGGATGGCAGAAAATGGCGTGCGAAACCTAGTATTTCTGTCACGTAGGGGTGCAGATCAGGAAGATTCGAAAAGGTTTTTGACGGCTATCCAGGCAAAGGGCGTCAATGCGGTCGCGTACAAATGCGATGTTGTTGATGCTAAGCAGGTCAAAGATACAATGAATCAGATGGCAGTAGATGGTCTACCCCCTGTTCGTGGGATCATACAGGCTGCCATGTCCCTCGCAGTAAGCCCAACTTTCTTTATTTTTTCAAGTCATCAAACTATTCCTCGCGCTATTTTTGTCTAAAATCATGCGTCATAGGATGCTACCTTCCGACAGATGACACCAAATCAATGGGAATTAAGCACGAACACCAAGGCTCTGGGAACATGGAATCTGCACTGCACGGCACCCAGGGACTTAGATTTCTTTATCATGCTCTCGTCTGTCTCAGGGGTAGTTGGGCTGCGTGGCCAAGGAAATTACGCAGCAGGTATCATTTCTCTCTTCTTTACTAAATATCTATTAAGTAGTCTAGACACCATTCAGCTAACAATCTTCATAGGAAATACGTTCCTCGATGCTCTTGCTCATTATCGCCGCGCACAGGGGCTACCCGCCTCGTCTATTGACGTTGGTGCCGTTTTTGACGTCGGATACATGGCCGATAAACCCGAGATGAAAGAGACCATGCGATCGCTCGGGTTCATCGGTCTCAAGGGAAGCGAGCTTCTTGGGGTCATTCAAATGGCGATGAACGACCAGACTGATAATTCTAGTTCCATGGAACCCCAGGTTATGCTGGGTCTTGCTACAGGCGGCTACCTAGCTTCTGGCCAAATTGATATACCCTACTACTTTTTCGATCCGAAGATGGCCCTGTTGAAACAGCTGGGAGCTGCTGAGCAGCGTGATGGTGGTCAGGCGGAGCCTGGGCTATCGGAGCAACTCACGAATATCACCAGTCGTTTGTTCGCGGTTGAAACCGTCTCATATGCACTACGTGCCAGACTTGCCAAGCAGATGATGGTTGACATCAGCGATGTAGACGCATCGAAGCCTGTCAGTGGATATGGGGTAGACAGTTTGACTGCGGTGGACATCCGGGCGTGGAGTCTCAAGGAGGCTCATTCTGATATCTCTATTCTTGATGTGGTGAACAATTCCTCGATCACAGCGCTTGCAGAGACGATTGTGGGAAATTCACGGTTGGTTTGTCATGAGAAACTCGAGGATTGATGGGGGATAGCTGGTGAGAACTACTAGGTAATTCTGGTCGTGTTCCAGGCATGTAAATATATGGGGGGGTTTATTTACATATAAATAAACAAGCCCATTAAATATATCCAATGAGAGAAAAAAAAAAAAAAAAGAGAGAGAAAATCAAATAAAATAAATAGAAAGGTTATTATTGTAATTAGAGAGCAACTAGTCATCCTCTGCCATAAAATGAGTCTTCACCAAATCTCCCTCAGGCTTCAAATTTGTCCTTGTTTTGCTGCAACCACTCGGAAAGCCTCATCGGGGCGCGTTTGAGATACTTTTCAACATTTGCCCGTGCCTCATCCGATCCTGGCATTTTGATAAATCCCTCTGGGTCATTCATGTGCGCAAATTGCTGGGTCAAGACCTTGGCCATTGGCTCCGGAACGCCACACTTCGTCATCATGATCTGTAGATGCTCCTCCTCACCAACCTTGGTCACCTTCACTTCCTTTCCAATAGCCTTCCCAATGGCTGCGATCGCATCGTAAGTGGTCGCCATTTCGGGACCCATGAGGGTGACAACATTCTCGCCGGGACTTCCAGACACAAGAATCGTGCCACAAACAGCACCAATATCATTGGGTGTGATGTAGTCGAACTTCACCTCCGGAAACCCATACTTCACTTCCGCGTCTTCGATGATCTGTTTTGCCCACCAGAACGAATTGCTCGCAAAGAAAGCCGGGCGCACAGCCACATATCCCTGAACCCCAAATACCTCCTCAAGCGAGACCTCCACCTGTGCGTGTTTAAATCCAATGAAGTCGGCTGGTGGAATGGCACGAATATCACCGTAAACGCTCATGCTGCTCAATAAAACGACGAATTTGATCCCAGCGGCTTTGAGTGCCTCCACGCTAGCCCGCATATGGTCCGAGCTGCCTTGCAGCGCCACATAAATAAAGGCGTGGGAAGCGCCGCTGGCGGTGACAGCCGCACGGAGAGTATCCGGCTGTGTAAGGTCAGCGGTGACTCTTTCATATCCACCGGCGATTTCTTCCTCCTTCGACAAGTCCGGGATTGCTTTGGAGGTGTCGCGCATTGCAAGGTATACCTTGGCCCCATTGGCGTGCGCAGCACGAGCGGCAGCAGAGCCGACTGAGCCTGTGGGGCCAAAGACAATGACGGTTCCGGCTATCATGTTGAACTCGGGGATTGCGGTATGGGGATTGAGAGACTTGAATACGAAACGATTAGGTGAGAGTTGGACTTGAGAAGCCTGGTGGTTTTCGTTCTTGCTAGTTATAATGATAGTAGTGGTGATGACCTGGAATGGAGATGAGAATGATGGGATATCTGGCTCTATATATATGTCCAGTTAACGTCCCCTTTCCCCTTCTTTCGTCTTATTCACCCTCTCACCACAATGTTGAACGGGGAGTGCAAAACTCCGTCCGTTCAAATGCAATATTCTATTCGAATCCTTTGTAACTCTGGCATACGTTCTTGTTTGAGTATGAGTATTGGTCAGCCAGATCGGTGGTCGGCATTCGGATATCCGACCACCGAGCTCGTATTCAACCTTCTTATAATTCACAAGGTTCTGTCCTGATTGGATCCTCCGTAAATCCCCTGTTCTAAAGTAAGCTTGAAGCGGACTACCCGTCAATCCGTCGCTTCCAGGGAACTCGCATATCCACTTTGAGATCTGCCGATATTTTACCCATCTGGAAACTGGTCAACTGGCCTTTGCATATGATACCTCTGCAGTTGACAATAACTGTAAGAATAGGGACCGGCCACTGATGCTCGATCACAAAGCCTTTTACATGTCCAAAAATTACGTTGATCGCTAAATATGCGAGGAACCCGACGGTCTACGGAGCCGCAATGCATCCTGGGCAATGAATAACTCAGTGTAGATTGAAAATTGGATGAGAAAATATTTAATTTTCTGATATTTCTAAGGAAATTTATTTTATCATGTTAATTGCAACAAACTCACGCCCGGTCAAGGGCCTTTAACAGAAAGTCAACCTCCGAATATGACTATTTGCTGCCATCGTTGACCAACTAACTCGGTTGTCTAACGTCTGTAAAAATTATATTGACCTTAAAAAAAAATGCACATAGTGATCACCTTGAATAGAAAATAGACGACTCGTCTCCCTTTGCCTAAAAACTACCCATATCTCTTAAACTCAAGATGCGCTAGGCGGGCACAAGCCCCATCCGGGCCATCTTGATTGTTGCGTATTCCCGAAGTTTTGACAAAGGCAAAGAGAATTGATCGTTGGCATTCTGGCCCGCAACTAAAAACTGACCGAATAGTTGCTGCCGTGTCAGCATGATTTGATCGTTGGCAGTTCGGGCAGTGGGTGGCGAGGGGAAAACATTCTAAGTTTAATATTAACATCAAACCATTCTATTGCAGAAGTGGGATGCTTGCCATGGTCTGCACAGTAAGACCGCCCGCACCCCGACCCCAGATTTCGGCGACCCCTTTAGCTCTATTCCTTGTAAGTTTCGACCATTTTAACAGTATTACGAGGGCCACATCGGAGGTTCCACCAAGCCACAAACTTTTATCTTGGTGGAGGCGGGGCCAAGACTCGTCCCAACCACTTTCGATGACAACCCGGGGTAGTGCAGACATTAACGGCCGGATAAATAGGTCCGGTTCCTTCGATGAATTCGCGTAGGCTCCAGTAAACCCTTCGAAGCCTAGTACATATTATTAACCCCCTAGATGTCAGCGGTAGAGGAAGAAACAGAAACATACGGGTGCCTACTCCAATCTCAAGGTTGTCGCTTTCAGCGGCAGTTAGCATCCCAGCTCGGTCCCATATTCTACTCGCGTAAATCACCCAATGCTGGTGTGTGTCGTGTAACTCAGTAGGCATTAGGCGCACCCACAGTGTCTCTGTTAGGGAGTTAAAGTGGACCCTAAATTATAATAACTATAAGACTATGCCAATATGTATCCTACAAGTATCATGTCATACCGAGTAGAAGTTGACTCGGCCACGCTAGACTCCGCGAGTGAGCGACAAACTAACAGCCCCTTTTCGGGGGTGACGCCTCTGTAGACAAGTTCGGTGAACTCTTGGGCGGCGGGAATCCGATTAACGATCTCATTAAAAAGGGCTTGTGCTGAAGGGGTCAAAGCTGTGCTGGTGTTACCACTCCGAAGCTGTCGAGAAGACCATGGGCCAGGAGGGGATGGGGGTTTTTTGTCAAGGGACGACATTTCAGCGACAGGATTTGAAGGGGACATGCGTGGGATCTAAGTGTTCAAGAGAAGTTGTGTTACTATAGTAAGGATTTTGAAATGAAGGGGGGGGTGAAACACACAAGATAAAAATAAAGCTTCTGCTGCCTGGGGCATCAAGATACTACGTCAAGATGCGGCAATCGGGGAAAATAGATCCCAGCAAAGCCGTTCCACAGTCACTATACTTCTCAGGTATCTTGTACCTTAGTTTACTAGTATCTGCAGTCTTCCAACACGAAAGGTCAGATCAGATCTCGCGATGCCCCACTTCCCGATCGACTCCAACTGGTGATCTAGGCGGGGTATGATCGAAGCCGAAACATATCCAGACCTGCTAAGAGAATAGCAGCGAGGGTAAGCTAAGCTCATTTACAGGGGCTTCCTTAGGGCGTCAAGGTGGGACGAGGGAGTAGAGTCTCGCGATTGTTGAATGAAGAAGTGATACGTAAGGCTCTCGGACAAAGGAAAAACGGGTGCTTTTCATATCAGTCACTCGGTTGCAGTAGTAAAGGGAAAGTCATGGTATGAATGCCCAGCCACGAGTATATAGATTTCTGTCAGCCTATAAGTGATTTCGCCTCTTGGTAAAACAGCTAGGACCACCATAGTCACGTTCCGTGTCTGATGTTCTTCGGGCGTACACATTGAGGAAGTCGGATGGTACGAAGACATGTATGGACTCCAATTCTAATAAGTGTCCTACAGGGTAGCGGACCTTTAGCCTATCGCACAAAATGTTGTTATGGCTGACACCCTAGTTGTCCCACTTGATTCTTGAGAGTGTGAGCTTTGTTTTACTTCAGGTCTCCTAAGTACTGCACGCTGACTTCATGTTGAGCTTGAGAGTCAGGATATGTGGGCCCTTTTCAACACGCCAATAGCTATACGGCGTCATGTTGGCAGAAAAATGTTTCAGCGAGTTGAGATCACATATCCGCCCTTGAACATACCCGGCACGCTGCGAAGGAAACTCTTACCAGCGACAAGCATATACAATACCTTGGGCGAGTGGCTCTCAGCCATCTAAGAGATACATGTATTCTGCAGTCGTGCTGTTGCGCCCTGCATCTCCTACTTGCAGTCTCGTAAACCTAACGTCAAACAATGTTGGTAAGAATGGCCTGACGTATCAATTTTGCTAGGCATTTCACTGATGCGGATCGAAATATCAGGATCGACTGCGGAGACATTAGCAAATACTCAAAGAGCTTAAAACGAACAAGTGACCAAGCTGCCCCTCCGAGGCTTATTTCTGTCCAAAGATGTTCCAGTTTTCTGGCCCCCGCTCCCACCATTTCCGTCGCTGCAAATGCTTAGAATAGGCCCTTTATCTGTTAGTACGTCAGTAATACCAAAATTGCCGGCACTTTTGGACCTTTCTATTGATTTCGATATCGATCATGAGTTTAAGCGGGACTTGCGCACCGTCAATGTAAATTTTTCCAAGCTACCCTTACTTTCCAAGCTGGTTCTGTTTAACATCGACCACGGTAACCTGGCTTTCTGTTCGGAACCAGAATTTCTCAGGAGATTATGATTGTTGGATCACGCGGGCACTGAGGTCAAGATGACCAATGGCGAGGGTTTGTGGGATTTTGAGGAGTGCATGAAGTACCTGGCTCAGTCTGTCCTCATACCCCGCTGCGATCCTGCAAGAATCCCATGGGGAGCTGTCTAGACGTACCTCCATTGACTTAGTTGGCTTATGTCTATCCAAATCTATGTGCTGTGGACGTTTACAGAGAATCCATCCTAGCTGGGGTTACTATCGTAACAAACAGACCTGTTCTTTCTGATTCCATTTGTATTCACATTGGTGTCCGAATCGGCATATTTTGTGCCATTTTCTCTCCCTCTTTGAGCTGGTAGTATTCGATTTGGAGTGTTTTGCCGCATTTGCTGGACGGAGGCCTGGTTGTGAATATCGCAGGTAGGGCCTATTACCTGGGAGGCTAGGCATTATCCAATATGGAACGATGCACTGAATTGTTTAGACATAGGAAGCAATCCTGTCGGCATTGCTATGTCCTCAAGACCAACTCCTGCCCCCCCCCCCCCCCCTCTGATGTGCAACCCCCCACCATCCACGCTGGCGATGTCGCCCCCTCGTAAGTGTCGCCACTCTAATCCTGAAGCTACGTATTCAGGGTGGATGAATCGGCCCAAGGAGACCCTCCTCCATGACGTGTCCATTGGATGCCTGAGGTCTAGAATTGGCTCGGTAGCCTTACGGTTGGATGTATAGGCTATGAATGCCATTCTCAACAACAAGAAGCGCTTGGAAAGTGACAATCCGAACTAACGTGAGGGTTACCTAATTGACAAACTTCAAAACCAAGTAACTGCCCATTTCAGAGTACATATTTAAGCTGCTGTGGAAATGAGGGGTTTCCACCAAGGTTGGCGTCGTGCATGCAGTATAGTGCATACCTAACCAGCTCCCAATGTTGGCCAATAAATCATCATGTGAATATATCGATCGAGGCCACTGGTCAATTGCGTCTCACTTCATCAGCAGACGTGCACAGGAACATGGAGAGAGCTGATTTAATAATATAATAGATCAGTCTAGAGCCAAGTACTTCCCTGCAATGGTATATACCGATAGATGAACATGCATAACCATCTCCTCCCGACGCCACTCCACGCTAAAGATTCATGGGGTCTAGATTTTCCGTGGTATGCAGTCCTTAACTGGTGGATAGAGATGGAGTGGTTTGGCTTGGCAACTCGTATCTGCGCTGCCGGCGCTAATGCAGAATAGAACCTGGTGAGCGGGAAAAAAAAATCTTTAGGCAATGCGCGTAAGCTGTTAGCAAAATTTCTATCCTAGGAGAATCGGGAGGTTCAGGGGCCTTGGTAGTCCCGGCTAGTAGCTGGGCTACGTGGCTGTGAATCGATGGATATATACCAAGTACGAAGGTTGCGTGTTATATAGAATTATTCACTGGTGAATTAGAGAGCGTACTGTAGAGTCAGTTACTAGCTTCATTTTACCGAAGTAATACCGACCACTCAACTTTGAGGCTAAGGAAGGGAAAGACATGGCGTAATCTACTAACCACTAAAGCAGGTATGATGCGAATACTATTAATACCTCAAAGTGCCAAACAAAGTACGGTGGCAAGTTGACAATTTACTGAGCAAGGGAGGGTTGCATGTGGTTGTGTTGAAAGAATCAGCTTTACCCCGCTTCCATAAAGTAGGGATGAGGACTAAGATCTGCGCAGTGTACGTACGTGCTGCCAAGAAGATTAGATTATTCGGTACTTTGGGCCGGGAAGGCCATAAATGTATACTCCGGAATATGTTGAGCATGCATGAGTTTAGTGGGTATTCTGGACGATCCTGGGGCGCGGAGGATTAATTTGCCTGATGCTTGCTTTTTTTTTTTCACGGAGAACCTGGACGTGTTTCTGGGTTTCTGGCCAAGGGAGGTTTTGGGTGATCGTGAGTGAGTGTAGCACGTCATGGATATCAATCATTCGATCAGGAAAGAGGGAGGCTACTGCCGAATGGAGAGCATCATTGTATTACCGATGATTCGATTTCAACAACTAGATCGTAGTACACGGTTTGAGTAGTAGATCAATCTCTGTCCCAGTTCAGCTTTGACTACGTTCGGACCATAGCTAGGAGCCTGGCTCATCGGTTCACTACGCTCGGACCACAGCCAAGAGCCTAGCTCATCGAGATGTTCTTTTAGTTCACCACGCTCCCTACCAAGTGCTTCCAGGGTCCCATCATAAGAACTATGATTTCAAGTAACAAGTATGTCCCGTCAGGAAATGGACTGATGATCATCCATTAAGTCCTGGTGGGATTAATAAACGCAATCACATAAATGACAAGTAAACATCATGTTACCATTCTTGAAATGTCAACACAGCGGAGAAAAGTATGAGACGGGTAAGAGAAAGGAGAAGGAGCTTCTTCTTTTCCTTCTTTCAGCCCAACTAAAGTCTTGAACGGATTGAACGATCCCTTCTTCCAATCTCCACAGTGACATTGCCAATGGCACCGCCATATGAGTTCCAATTCCCAGTCTCCACCCAGTAATCGTCAGAAATCCTATCGACACGAAATTTGTTGGTCTTGGAGCCCCATGGGCAGTCCCAGTAAACGTAGGCGACTCTAATAGTCCCATCAAACACATCAAAACTCCCCTCCGTCCCAGAGCTTGCGTTTGATCGACCACAGGCGAAGACGCTCATAGAGCCGCCTGGAGGTGCCGTGAGAGTGCTGATTTCTGCAGCCGATATTTCAGCGCCCTTATTATTTTCCTTGTGGAACTTGCCCCTGATGCCGTGTTAGGAAAGATGCTAGCTACAATTTGGCAGATTTAGCCCCCCTCTATGGTACATACCACTTGGCCGAAGCATTCTTGATACTCAGAGTGTTGGAGGACATAGAATTGACGATACGGATACCGACCCACTGTGCATACGCTCGATCTGTCATGTTTGAGGATGGGGATTGAAGATCCAGGGATAGGGTATAAGATATTGCAGTGGAGAAAATTGATATTCTTAAGAGACCTGATCAGTTGAAGATTGATTGTGGTAGTCCTCTGTGCCAGGCGAGCAGCAGGGTTTTATATCCGAATAGATGCAGGAGGTCTGTAGTCTTCATCCATGTCAGACCACGCCACTGTATAGTGCTTCCCCCCGGCATATGATGCAATCTATAACAGAGGGAGTTATGGAGATTATCTTTTCGGCTGAACCGTGAGGTTGCACACAACAGCAGAATATTATGGACAGGACCGCTCATGTTTCCCATTCCAAGCTGGCGGTTGGACTGAGAATTGAGGTTCGATTCGCTCTCGGCGACCCCGAAAGAGCCACTGTGAATTTAGACATGAAGCGGGGATACATGGATAGATTAATCATGTGTAACTTCTACATTAGCACTCTCTACTCTGTACATTTCCCACCTGGCCCTTGTAGCGACGGATCCCTGTCAATGAAGAGGGCGCTAAACATTGTCCAGATCTTTGCCCCTCTTTCGCCCCGTTTTCGGTTTCCTTTCCAGGGTAAAAATGTTGTTTACTTCCTTGGCCACATTGCTGAAATTTTGTCACAGTTCTCTGGCTAGCTCTGCATGATGTCCTTCGGTGAACACATTTCATGGAAACTTGGCAGCTTGCTTGCTCTTGCTCACTATGTTCGTTAACCCCGGGCTTTGCTCCGACGTTTGTACGTCCATCCTTGTCGTTAAACCATGTATACTTCTCAACCTTTTCCTAAACTACCCCAGTCACTGCTGTGGCCGAGAGACCCAGCCAGTTATACTACCACAGTAGTCGAGAAGGGGTTGAGCATCCTCGGGGTTTGGATAAATCACGCCACAATGTACCCTCACACCCATTGATTGGATATCATAGGACGCTTCAATTTTCAAAGAAAATGCCTCATATTGAGAAATATGTCCTGTGAATTGCCACTGCGGGGTTGCGTTTTGGCAAGCATCTTATTGGGATCTGTTGTCGATGATGATGATGATAATGTGATCCTGTATTGTGGCGAGAATTGCTCGTCCGCCGGGGCTCCAGGATATAAAACCCCAGCTGTGGTCGAGGATACGATGCAACTTACCAGTCATCTTCAGATTCCCCCCTCACACTTTTTCTAATACCACGGTAGTTAGTCAAAACAACCTGATAGTCCAACATGGCCGAACTTGTTCCATATTACGATGGGATGCAGCAGGGGCAGGGGTATGTTCTCCTGAGTCACAGCTGCATTTTTTTGCTAACGTTTTGGATGGTTGATATTTCATCTAGCTACAACACCTATCTTCAAGAGATTGGTGTCGCAGATGCTGTCAATATAACACCTGGTCCAACAGAGTCCGACACTTATGACCTCTACTATTGGAGTGAAAAAATCAGTGAATACACGTCAGACAACCGCATACACACCTTTTACCCCCGTTCAGAGTGTAATACTGACTTCTTTTCTTTGGTTGCTGCTTAGCCAACTTGCCCAGTCCTTGGACATCTCCGCTGGCGCTGCTATTTCCGGCTGGAAACAATCCGCCAGCATCGATGTTGGCTATCTTGACCGGTTGAGGTGAACACATCTGTCTTGTCTCCTTGCCTTGGGAGTTAGGCCTGGTTAACTAGCTGCTTATCTTCACATCCACAGTTTTGAAAATAGTACGGTCACATACCAAGTTCAGGTGTCATCCAGGCAACAAGCATCAATCGGGAATACATATTCCTTCAATCAGATTAGCACCAATACGCCAAATAAACTCTACGGGGACCGCTTCATTGCAGGTGAAATACTGGAAATATACTATGTCCTACTGTGGACTACATAGTGCTAATATTACCGTACTTAGATTTCATCCGAGGTGGTCAATACTTTGCCCGTGTCTCCATTACCTCCGTCAACCAATCCACCAGCGAAGAGATCAGGCAAGCGTAGGTTACCAGTCTTATGTCTCCATTCATTCTCTACTATCTGACATCAGTCTTAGATCTGAGGTTGCATTCACAATGTTCGGAGTTGCCGGGACAGTGACAAATGAAGTGAAGAAGGCTGTAGAGACAATAAACCAACATTCTCGCGTCACAATTTGGATCCATACCTCTGGAGGCGGGGGGCGGGCTGGTGTTATTCATGCAGAGCCTCATGACGGTGATGACTCACCTCTCTATGATATCAAGGAAGGTGCGGATAATTTTTATCAGGAATTGAAGGACGGAAAGCATAGATACAGAAGATAGTGAGTCCTTCGCTTCCCATCGGTTTTTTTTTTCTTTTTTTCTTTTTTTTGTTTCGTCTCCTTGCTAGAAGTGCTACTTACCTCAAGGCAGCGCTCTCTTGTGGAGATATACCAACGTCCCGGACTTCAGTGATGCATTCACACCTTTTGACTACAGTGCTGCGAGCCGGAAGGTAAGACCCCCAATAAATCTGATCATGGCATGCAACTCTAACTGTACTAGAGCTGGTACCTATTTGAAGATTTCACGCAGTACGATGCTTACCTTGACCTTGTCAAGCAGAGTATGATAGTCCGCACCAAGGTAATAGCAAGGGGCCAGCTAACCTTTCTGTTCGATGTAGTTCAAGTCCAAAAGTTCGAAAACGGTAGAGAGCAACAAGCTGAGGTGTACGAACAAGGAACGGACGTACTTACGGCGATCCGCAGCAAAGTGAGCCCAAGTAGTCTCGTAATGAAGTCAAAAGTTAATACTCACAGAAAGAATAACAGGTCCGCGATATCAATGAGAACCCCGATGAAGCGGATACCCCATTTTCATATCCAAGCCCGAGTGAGTATAAGAGGGTCGTTCTGGTAAGCTACTATCACGCCATAAGTTCTTTCATACCACAAACTAATTAATTCGATAAAGCTGGCCATTAAGACAGTGACCATGATAGCTCAAGAGAGAACTCTTGAAAGTGGCAGCATTACTGACAGTAAGCTTCCACCAGTCTTTGATCGGGGCCATAAGTAGGCTAATGACATTATTTCTACAGTTGCACTATCATATCTCCTGGGGAATGGAAGATCGCTCTTCAAATTCCAGGCATACGACTTTGACACTGGGTTCGGGAACACGGTTGTGTCCTTTGGAAAGAGAGATTCGTCATACATATGCCTGGACGGCCAGCGAGTATCCGATGGCTACCAGGAAGAAAGCGCATTCTGGGCATTTTCAGTCCCTGTAGAGGGTATTTCAGAGCAGGAAGTTCATGTAGCAAGACTTCAAACGAGGGATCTGCTGCGTTTGAGCCGTACCGACACTGGACCCAGGCATTTATTCACCTTTTATGCCAGAAGCACTTGGTAAATTTGGGGTATGACCAGACTCTGCAAAGTGTTCTTACATTGTGCGAGGCCTTAGTCCATTTCTTACTGCTGCCCAGGGGCCTTTGTGTGCTTTTCTCGCTGTATACTGGAGTCTGAGATAACTATTATGTATACTGTGCCTCACTGATTTAGTTGGTCTAACAGAATTCAACATGTCTGATTGGAGTTATTGTCTCAGTTGTTGAATCAGAGGTTTAGAACCCCTGAGTGACGGCCTTACTGTACAATTCTTTAAATGCAAATAGTGTCTGACTTTTGAGGATGGTGAGCTAGTGGATACCTGTCGTGAATTTCTAGTTTTTTTTTTTTGTTTTTTTTTTCCCTTTGTGGATTTTGGACATATCTATTGAAGGCGCGTTAAACGGCGTCGCCGTATGGATGGGTACCCAAAACCCGGGCATGAAACCCATATCCGAATACCAAGGTACATAGTAGTTTAATGGCATTCTTTCCGTACGAATTGGAGTGTCTAAATATAGAAGGCCCATCAGGACAACATTGGTGAGTCTGAACACTTTTATCTGTTGAGGAATTTGGGCGCGCATCGAGTATACTATACATGCATGAAAAAAGTGCGGCACGAATATATATATTTGAACCGAGAGTTCCAGGAAAAACATAAGTTGGTAACTTGTAATGGAGTTATATTACAGGGATAGGCAGAAAATGGATATAGAGCGTACAAAACTATCTGCAGGTAGATTCTTCAGAAGCTTAGAGTTATTCAAAGATGGCCCAATCAGTGTACAGTACGTACAAGAACCATCAACATGTGCAGAGAAGAGGTACGAGATAGACCGAAAGCTACTGGACGAAGATGAAGAAACAGGAAACAAATACAAAAACAGATGCATCAAGGTACCTAGCAGCGATACTAATATAGGACTCCATTCATGATCCGTCCAACATTAATGAGGTAGGTAGGGCACTATTTCAATGTCGCAGCCAATAGTAGTCGATCTTGTCTATTACAAGAAAACCCCTCAGTGCCCTCTGAGGTACGAAAATATCTCAAGTAATCATGGATGATCATGGAGGTACCTACGTACCTAGAACCTAGTACCCATCCAGGCCGAGGCACTCTTGATTATCTGGTCCCCACAATAATAGTGAAGCTCTCCTCTTCCAACCTCAACAGACCCCCACTCAGACCACTAGCAGAGAATTCGTGCTCCACCATCCACCGCCCATCATTCAGGGGGCAGTTTGGTTCTCGATAGGTACTGTTATACTAGAATTATTTCTACACAGGATGCGAAGCCTTTTTTTTTTTCTCCCCGCATTGGGCTCCATGGAACAAGAAGCAAAGGCTGAGTCCGGGCAGTCGAGAGAGAAAGCTCGAAGAGTGGGGGTCGGTCCCTTAGCATTAGAGCTTGTATGTGCGAGGGATTTCGATAGGAATTTTGATTAAATTACTCTTTGTTGCACCAGATTAAGATAAAAAAGACTTTATCATTTGCCGCAGTCTCGGCTCGGGCCAAGTCCCATAGGTGATGTGATAAGATTAGACCACCCCTCTCTGAAGCGATTTATTATTTATTTATTGGTTCCATGAACGGGAAATGGGGACTTTTGGTCATTTAAACAAATGTTGAAGAAAAAAAAGTTTCAAGATCAAAGGATATACAGAAGGAAAGTAGAGAAGAAAAAAAAAAGTATAGCCTTGTTGTAAACTCTAGCCTACGATCCCTCAGGTAAGAAGAACCCAGTCCCGTCCCTCGTGTGACTGCCAGATTTCTTCTCCTTATCTCATTGCGCGTTTAATTTAATTGTCTTTCCCGTTATTAACATTATATTTAATCCGACATGGACTTTGGATCCATCTTGTCGGCGATAAGAATCAATCAAGCTCTCCTCCAGCTGAGCTTAGCCTTTGTTGCCCCACAAAGTCAAATCCCCTCCCCCCTCAATCCATAGAGTCTCCCCGAAGTACCTGCCTAATAAATAAAGGTAGTATTGCTTATCATCGCTCATGCACCAGTCCCTGTCCTCTTTTGATTGTCAACTTCCTCCAGTCTTATTCCTATTAGTCCACTCTTCTTGATTTGAGAACCGATGTCAGCCCGCTGTAACCTCACCCGGGCCCCTCATTCAAAGCGATACGAACAGCCATCATGACTGGTCGAGGATCATCACCTAATGTAAGCCCCCCAACCTGTCTCTCCAATCAAAATCCAACCCCAATTATTTTGCCAAATGCTTATGCCGTATGATGATAGCGTATCCGATTTTATGCTCCCCTGAAAGGGATGATCACTGCAACGTTCCTAAAGTGCTATTCGGGGTGAGGGGGCGCGCAAAGAGCTGGTTCCTAGTATTTTGCAAAGCAAATTTCCCCGCTTTTTATTTCTAGTCCACCCATTGCGTGGTAATGACTCGAAGAGAGAATGGAATAAACAGGCAGAAGGAAAATAGAACAACAATAAACCATGCACCTATATAAATATTGCCATGTATCCACCAGCCCCTCCCTCACTTGGACAATGAGTACTGAGAATAACCTCAATTGCCTTTCAGCAGTTATTTTTCCTTTTTCCCCCTAGTTATTCGTCAGGATGCGGTTTAGTGTTTCCCTGTCGGCAGTCCTCCTCACAGTATCACTGTGTGCGAACCATGTCGTGGCAGCAAAGCATGGTCGTTTCGGACAGAAAGCCCGAGACTCGTTGAACCTAGCTAAGCGAGCCTCACAGTCTTCCACTCGATCTCACAAGCATCCCAAAGAACAATTTCGGTTCTTGAGCAAGGGGACTTCTCGTATGTGTGCTGGTCGTTTCTATCATTGACTGGAAACTTGACGTGCTAACAGGGTACCGTACCCCTTGAATATACCAACAGCTTACCTTGTGGAGAGCCTGCCTGATGTGCCATTCGATGTGGGTGAGATGTACTCCGGACTAGTACCCATTGATAAAGGTGATGACTCGCGGGGTCTCTTTTTCGTATTTCAGCCAAAGCTTGGTGAGCCTGTTGACGAGGTTACCATCTGGCTCAATGGCGGGCCGGGTTGTAGCTCTCTCGAGGGATTCTTCCAGGAGAACGGCAGATTCACCTGGCAACCGGGAACCTTGGCGCCCGTTGAAAATGCTTATTCTTGGGTTAATCTCACAAACATGCTTTGGTATGTGGATCACCAAAGCCCTAGCTACTTGTTCCAACCTTGAACTAATGTTATTATTCTAGGGTCGAGCAACCAGTCGGAACGGGCTTTTCCATCGGTACTCCCACCGCCACCACGGAGGAAGAAATTGCTGAAGATTTCATAAAGTTTTTCAAAAACTTCCAAGAGACCTTTGGAATCAAGAACTTCAAGGTCTATGTGACTGGTGAGAGTTACGCAGGACGCTACGTTCCTTACATTTCCGCCGCAATGTTGGACCAAAAGGATAAAAAATACTATGACCTTTCTGGTGAGTGACGTCGCACTATCGCCGGATTTCTTGACGGAAAGGGAGTAGCTAACCTCTTCCGTACAGGCGCGATGGTATACGACCCATGCATTGGCCAATTCGACTACATCCAAGAAGAGGTTCCTGCCGTCCCGTATGTTTTGGAGAATGCCAACCTATTCAACTTCAACGCCTCCCTTCTAGCGGAGCTAGAAAGCCTGCATGAATCATGTGGCTACAAGGACTATCTGGACGAGTACCTTGTTTTCCCACCCTCTGGCGTGCAGCCAACCAAGCACTTTGATTACAACACCGACGCTGCCTGTGATGTCTTTGATATGATCAACTATGAGGCCATGAGCATCAACACCTGCTTTGATATCTACGAGATTAGCCTCATGTGTCCCCTGCAGTGGGACGTCCTTGCGTTCCCCACGGAACTGGTCTACCAGCCCGAGGGCGCTACTGTGTACTTCGATCGGGCCGATGTGAAGCGCGCTATGCATGCTCCTCAAAGCGTTTCATGGGCTGAATGCTCCAATGAAAATGTGTTTGTGGGTGGGAATAAGGGTCCTGAAGGAGAAGGAGACCTTTCTGCGAACCCGATCGAGAAAGTCCTGCCTCAGGTGATTGAGGCGACAAACCGCGTCCTCATCAGCAATGGAGACTACGATATGATCATTCTCACCAACGGAACCCTGCTCGCCATCCAGAACATGACCTGGAACGGCCTGCTCGGTTTCCAGAGTGCCCCCAGCACCCCAATCGACATCAAGCTGCCGGATCTCCAGTGGGCTGAGGTATTGGAAGAAAATGGCTGGCCATGGGATCAGGGTCAAGGCGTTATGGGCATTCAGCACTTTGAGCGCGGACTTATGTGGGCTGAGACCTTCCAAAGCGGACACATGCAGCCCCAGTACCAACCCCGAGTGACGTACCGACACCTTGAATGGTTGTTGGGTCGCACTGAGACCCTGTAGGTCAGTGTAACACCTGTAAATGCCTCTAGAGGAAATGATTAATGTGAATATCTATCGATCGTGTTGGGTTAATTTGGGGGACAGTAATGGTCATGGAACTGGAGAGACACATACAAGAATGGTTTTAAACATAATTTGCACTAAAAGGTGTTGAATATGAAGGTAAAAAAAAGAACAGACTGTCCAGAAGCATTCATCAATCGTCCTTGATGGGTGGGCTGTTTATGTAGGAGATTATACCTAAGGTTTTCGATAGGTGGATTTGCAGGTAGAATTGCTAGTGGGGGAAAGCAAGCAAGTCAGCTTCGCCACTCGCTATCATGATATACCTCTTATGCAGCTATGATTTGCGCAACACACAAGCAATAATAAACGCTCAGAATTTCGCCAAGCCTTCCGACCACTAGCTAGCCAGAGGTGTCTCAGATAAGGTTTGAGGAGGTTGGTCCGATCCGCACCGGTCGCACAATTTAATAACAACCTATGCTTGGGGGACTAAAAACGGGTTGACTAGTGAATAGGAAGTTAATCCTAGGTTCATAGCATAATATGTAGAACAGGATATAGAGTTGTCTTTTGGGCAGGATAGAGCAGTCATATGTTTGGCAGGGATCTAACATGATGAACCGCCCCACACCCTTTCGAACTGTTCGGGATGGATGGAGTTAGGAGGAAAATGGGTGGGCGAATTAAGCGAGTGGGCAAGATCCCTGACTCGATGGTGATCTCTCCAGTCCGACGGAATTGAGCGGGAAGAAGGAAAGAAAGGGTGACAGCGCCAAGGCTGGTCTCATCTCTCTCTCTCCTTTTCACGATTCCTCTTATTTGGATTCCTTTGGCGATGGTCCACTGGAGACACCTTGAGTGGCTAAATGTAAAGCATACGTATGTGCGGCTTGAAGTCACTAACCGTAAAGGGAAGTGGACAAGAATATCGGATTCCACACGTGGTTTCACATTTCCTCCCCCTCGCATCGCATGGCACGAAAGAATGGGATAGGAAGTCCATGACGACTTTGACATTGTCTCGATGATGAGGCCTCCTCGAGATTGCATCATCTGAGATGGAAGAAAGAGAGGAATCAATACAATGCATTTTCCCTGATGATTCATTGAGTGAGAATGGAAATTGAATCAATAATGAAACCCGCTGACGCTAATCTCAAGCGCCCCCGCTTTGCCGGTCCAGATTTTCACAGGATCTTCCAGTTTTCGCCCTCTTTGTTGTCGCCATTTCCAACCCATAATAATCAATCATCTCGTACTAGTGACTAGGTCAACTATAATCATGATATGGAATAATGCCTCTCAATTTAGAGTCCCTTACTATGCTCGCCCCTGATTCACATGTCTCCACCAACCCTTCCCCCTCATCCTCTCCCTCCTAACTCTTCTCGTTTCTTGACTTCTATCTTTTTTTTCTTTTTTTCTGTTTTTCGTTTTCCCCATCCATTACTTTTTTTTATAACCTTCCACCCTCTGTTGCCTCTCCGGACTGGTCGCAACTTTTCCTAGGGCGTTTCTTTTTTTTTTTTTTTTTTGCCGCCAAGATGCGCCTTCTCCCGTCTATATGGCTTCTTGTCGCTGGTTTCTTCAATAATGCGGTCGCAGGGCTGGCACCACCGCAGGAAGAGGAGCCAGATTTGCTCTCATTTGTGACTGTACTTTTTCCCCGGTCGCCCATCATGACCTGATATTGAATAGTTTGCACAGCTAACATCTCTCCGTTTATTCCAGCTCCCCAATATCCGGGCACTTAAATATAATGTCGAATACCACGATCGCAAACGCGTCAGCCCTGGGTATTGGTTTGTCTCTCCGTACGAAAAGATGGATCCCGATCCGCCAACCCAAAGATATCAACCGTATCAAATTGGTCCATATATCTATGATGCCGACGGGGTAGGCGCTCAAACTATATCCTCCAGGAAGAATATGATTTGTATTCATATGAAATTCTTGTGTTGGCTCCAGCGCTAACTTGTTTGTCCAACTTGGTAGGATCTCATCTGGGCCGGTTCGGACATCTTTAACAATCGCAACATCTTTGATTTTAAAGCCGTTCATAGCATCGGAAATAACCCACACCTTTCCTTTATCCTTCAGCACTCCTATGATGGTTCCGACAGTGGCAGTGGTATCATCTTAGGAAATAATTACGAGATTCAAAATCGCCTCTCCTACCCGGAAAATAAGGGATTGGGCGCCTTCGATATCCATGAGTTCAATATCCTTGACGACGGTAAAACCGCTCTCGCAATCGCTTACCCGGTCCACGAAGTGAGCATGGCCGACTTTGATCGCCCCACCGAGAAAACCCACGTCCTTTCCGCCGGGTTCACGGTACTCGATATCAAGTCCGGGGACTTGCTCTACAACTGGGAGAGCTATGATAAGATCAGTCTGACCGAGTCGTACCGATACGATGCTGGTTCGGGGCCCTCAGGACCCCCAGGATGGGATTACGTGCACGCCAATGCAATTGACAGGAACGGCGACGGCGACTATATAATGTCCATGCGATTTACCAATACCATCTACTTTATCTCTGGAAAGGATGGGCATATAATCTGGCGTCTAGGTGGAAAAACCAGCGATTTTGTCCAAGACTTCACGTTCTCCCGGCAGCATGATGTTAAATTTATCGAATCCAACAGCACCTATCACGTTATTTCCCTCTTGAATAATGCATCCGATGAGTCTATGAACGACGAGGAAGTTTCGTCTGTACTGATCATTGGCCTCGATACAGCCGTTTCTCCAATGACGGCTAAGGTTCTCAGACGCTACAACCGTCCCGATGGTGGTCTCACCCGGCTCCGTGGTAACGCGCAGTTGTTGCCCAACAAAAATATGTTTGTAGGATGGAGTGAGTCCGGCTATATAAGTGAGTTCTCTGAGGATGGTAAACTCTTACTTGATGCACGGTTTGCCTCATCTCGTCTCAACACCTATCGGGCATACAAGTTTCAGTTCACCGGTCTCCCCAATACCCCGCCCGACGTCGTGGCCTCGGCGGTCGGGACCACCGAGCAGGATCTCACTACCACCTTCTATGTCAGCTGGAATGGGGCGACGGAGGTGGCACATTGGCGATTCTATGCGCGGGCGACAGAAAAGAGCAAGCCGGTACTTGTAGGGGAGACCCCTCGCTCCGGTTTTGAGACGGTTTATACCAGTCGTGGCTACCTGGACTGGGTCACCGTGGAGGGTATTGATCGTAACGGCAAAACACTGGGCACGTCCCTTGTTCAGCGAAGTCGCACCCCCAAGAACTGGAAAGCTGCCGGATTCCAAGGCAAAGTGGAAACACTTGGACCAAGCGACCCCAGTGCGCTGGGTTCCCTGACGGAGGAAGCCAATGTGAATTTTGGCAACATTACATCATCGTCCTATCTAGCCCATGCGCAAGACGTGAAAGATGCTTTATACATGGCTGATGAGACGTATTCTCTGCTGCAAATGACTGCGGGGCTGTTGCTCTTCATTCTGCTCATTGCCCTCAGTTATGTCCTTGTGTTTGTGATTTACCCAATGTTCCGCCGAAGACGACCGCGAGACTACCAACAGGTCCGGGGTAAAGAAGATAGTGAGGAGTCTATTGGCCTCCGATCTAGCCCCCCACAATAATGAATTTGGTGTGATGGAGTATTATATTAAATTTTCTTCCTGTTCCCTTTTTTTTTTCTGCCTGTATATGAGTTTCTTTCTCCTGGTACATACAGGGCGTTTTTCCGATCGCATTATTTTCCTATAGAATTTTATGAGTGTATTATGATTGTTATTTGGAGATCAGGTCGGAATCATTAAATTACGATTCGGATTTAAGCTATAGCTAAGGATTTGTTTCTTTAGGCACTTAAACTGGGTAAAAATAGAAGAAAAAAAAGGATAATGGCCTACTTCTTTTTCTTTTCAAAACGTCACACTGTTGTCTGAAACCAACGTATCAACATCATCCAAGGGAAGTCCCATTTCTTGTTTCAGCTCGTTAATGAGCTCGTAACGTTCCCGAACCATCTGGTAATATTCCTCTTTCATCATTTGGAGCTCCTCCTCAGTTATGCCAGTGCTGTCGACCACGGGGGGTTGGGAGGAGGACTGGGGGGAGCGACCGCTGACGGTGAGGCGGATCTGAGATTTCATATATTCGAGCTCTTCATATCGTCCTAAGTCTTCCTCGGCAAAATCAAGCCCGAGACAAACAGGACAGGAGAGATCTATCGCGCAGCTTGCATGTAGGGTTGGGAAGAACTTATTACATCTATAGCCGGGACAGAACCAGGTGGTGTGGCCGCAATGGGGACAGTAGCCCCGGAAGTAGTGTTCGAGGACTTGTCTATTGTTGTGTCAGTTCTGTTTCTTTTTTCAAGAAAGTACATAAGTCCGTAAGTAAGTAGGTACACACCTGCCATGGGGGTTAACAATCAACGTGACGTCTTTGGCGCATGTGTCGAGGATCGTTTGGAGAGTGCGGAATTCACACTCTGGGGAGAGAGAACCAGTAGATATAATCGTGGAATCGTCGTCCTCGTCGTCGTCATCGTCCTCCTCCTCCTCCTCCTCCTCCTCCTCCTCCTCCTCCTCGCTTCCGCCAGGGTTAAAGTAGCGGACTTCGGGCCCGTTGAGCACCCAATACCCCCGATGATAGACCATGCTCCAGGGAACATGTTTCACAAGGATTTTTAATGGAGATTGTTCTGTTGCAGACTCGACGTGGAGCATTCGTCGTTGCTTGGGTGTGTAGAGGAGAATTAGGTCTCCAGGTTGTACTTCTTGAGCAAGAGGGGAAGACATCTTTACTTATTTCCTTTTTGCTTGTTTCTTTGCTCTTTGTGTGAGGGAGCCGAGAATTGAGGTATAGGGAGAGGAAGAATGCCCTTGATTGTCTATATAGTAGGCAATAGGCAGGTACCTCGCGGTGAGGACGTTCCTTCTTACCCAAGGATGATGTAGAGTTTAGTACTAGGTATCCAATCGATGTATACGTCAGGAAGTATCATAGAATGGATTGCATTTCCGATGGATAATATGCTTCCCTATTTAATCTCAGTGGACAGATTGACCCATATCTAGACGCTCAAGGGGACTCAAATGATACAAACACAAAAAAAAAAAAATCTAACTTGCAAAGCCAAAGAAGCCCCCAAAGACAACGAGATAAACGAACAAGCCAAAAAAATAAGAGAGAAACAAAAGAAAACTCTATTTACTCGTAATATCTCCTCTCCGTCACAGGTATCCGAATAAGAACTACAC
This sequence comes from Aspergillus sparsus, assembly GCA_027569235.1. Taxonomy (NCBI): domain Eukaryota; kingdom Fungi; phylum Ascomycota; class Eurotiomycetes; order Eurotiales; family Aspergillaceae; genus Aspergillus; species Aspergillus sparsus. The sequence goes on from JAPDES010000029.1 coordinate 188,525, forward strand.
ATAAGGCTCACGCTGACGACGAGACTTATGCGATCGCGACTGCGACATCTCTTCCATCTCCTCTGGAGCTAGGTTGGCAGCGTCCTGTGTCATGAAACCCGTACAAATATATGAGATTGTAACGATGACTTCGGGCAGGAAGCTGAGTAGGACGCGAATGGTGAGTGAGCCGTTGATGGGGCTCAGATAGGCCTTTTGGGTGCTGAGGGCAGCGACACTGTAGAAGACGCGGATGCCGATGAAGACGAGAGCAAAGCAGATGGTGGTGAGTAGCTGATAGGGCAAGCAACATTAATACTTAAGACTTCCAATTTGTCTACACTGGGTTGGGAACAATTTTGACAAAAGGGAAAAAAAAAAAAAAAAAAAAAAAAATACATACAGTTTTCCCCGCACTAGCAACAGAGGAGTTCATCACACGAGGAACCAGGAACGATTGCACCGCCCATCCAACGAGGATTCCCCACGCGACAGCCAAAATGGCAATTCCGACCTTGACGATCTTTCTCCCCTTGTTGTAGTCGTCTGGATTATCGAAGTGTTCGAGTTTCACAGACCCAACGGCTGTTAGGGCGAGACCCGCCATCACAAGCATATGATAGAAGAGTGCTTGAACCCATTCGAGTTTCTTGTCGATTCGGTGGATAAAGTAGAGTCGTCTGTAATAGATATCTGGTATTAGTGATGGGCTTGAAAGTGGTTTTCTTCAGATAAACAAATAAACAAATCTGAACAAGAAGGTAAAACACACGCTTCATGAAGAATGCCGGCGGTCGCAAGTAATAGCGGCGACAGACCAACACTAGAAATAATACTGGCAGCTGAACTGGGGGGGGTCTTCATGGCAAGGGCGCCGCCTATGATACGGATTGTGCAGAAGGCGGAGAGAAAAAGCCATCCAAGGAAGCCATTCCGGCGATGTCGGACAATGAGGTATAGGACGGGGAGGATGAGAATGACATAAATCGCCAGGGAGGCTTTGGCGAGAGCGTTGGTCATGTTGTGGTTGGAGTTTGTTGTTCTGGTAGTAATGAATGTAATAGAAAAGTTGGATTGTACAACAGAACAATAAAAAAAAGAAAAGAAAAGAGTAAGGAATCAGAGAATAAGAAAGAAGAAGAGAAGAAGAAGAGCAAGGAAAGAAATCCGGGAAAAGGGCCAATAAAGAAATGTTTTTGCAAAGGAATGGACCCTGCGAGATGAACCTGAACACGAGAAGATCGGCGCAATCATTTGCATTTGTCGCTCAGCCACCATCCATCTTCTCACTTCACACCAATCACCCCGCGTCCAGGATGTTGGAGACGAGAGATCGTCGGGGAAGCGAGAGCTAAGCCAGCCGTCTGACACGAAGCATTTTCGTACGGCGCCTGGGCATGAGCTTGTTTGGCCCCCCAGGGATAGCCTGTCTCATAACGAAGAGGAGGATCTGCAGTGGCATAACTTAATTCGGTATCTAGGGAGAGAAAGCCAGCCACGACGACTGCATTCCTGTCAGCCTGCAAATACATTGAATTGGGAAGGAAACATGTCGATAGATCTCTATTCCCTTTTTCATTCGCGGAATTCCATTCTGCGATATTTTTATATTTCCAAACGCTGCTGCTTCACGAGTTTGAGAGAGAGTGGGACTGTGTGGGGGAGGCCCTATCTCGTGGCTTATTGAACAATCCAAGGCACTCTCGAAGAATGAATTATCTAAAAATAATAAGTCTGGGGGAGGAAGAAGCTTGAAGAGTTTGGAGAGATGATAGGTTGACTTTGTAGTTACTACTTACCACTGGACTAATAACAGCAGATGGAAAAGACATCTTTATGAACATAATCAATGACTAATCACAGCATTAATGTGAATACCTAGGGAAAGGTAGGATTTAATGTAGCAGACCAAGATTAAGCAATGTAAGTTATTTTATGAAGGAGGAATCATAGCGTGGAAACCAACAATGAACTCGAGGTATCTATCTCCCATATCACCTACTGCCCCTTTGTCACACGCTCCACCTGTAGTAACGCATCCCCAATCAACTTCCTCGTCTGCGCGTCCGCACATGCCCCATGAGCCGCCCGCAGACCATCCACCCACAGCTGCCATCGATCCTGTGTGAAACCCATCCAGTCCTTTCCTCCGTACTTGGTCCCGGGTCCGGCGCCCGACTCTTTAACATAGGTGCGGGTATTTTGCAAGTTCTCCCAGAGGCGGTCGGCCGCATAGATGAACCATCCGCAGGTCGCTTGCATGGCTGCCGTGTCCACCAGGGTCTCTGGCGCGCTCTCGTTCTCGAGAGTCATTGCTAGAGTCCAGATAGCCCGGAGCGATTTGTCCAGTGGGGAGATCTGGAGTCCTTCGCTTGGAGTGGTGTAGTGCACTGTTGCGACTTGGGTGAGCTGGGCAAGGAAGGCGTTGAGTTTGACCCAGCGCTGTTTTTGTGAGGGGTCGAGATTGGGATTACAGGGGTCTATGTATTGTCAAAAAGTTGTTCTAAATTATCTGCTCGACAAAAGAGATAAAGAAGACTCACCTTTATACCCACCCCCAAACTCGTACCATGTTTCAAGCTCAGTGTATCCAAGAGACGGCATGTCTGTCCATAGAATCTGCTTCTGCACGCGCAACGGCTCCTTGGTGGACGGGTCAACAGCCACTTGCTTTTGGAGCTCCGCGACAAACTCAACGAGATTGCGATGCTCTGACGGCTCCAGGCGCTGCGTAAGTTCCATCAATGCCAGGGAGAGATTGTAGTCTGGTGTGCCGATTCCACCCTGTTTGGTAGGGCCGTGAATGGCTAGAGCTGTCATGGTCTTGTCGACCATCTGGTGGATGGCATCTTCAACGGTCGTGGTTTCACTCACGACGTTGCTGAGAAGTTTGAACTCGTCGGAGTTTTCGATCTGCTTAATGAATGCTTTTTGGCCCATAATGATAACTTAGATAATGGGTTCAAGTCACAGTGATGAAAAAGTGATGAAAGACGATGAATCAGAGTTGATGGATGGAGGAGTGGAAGGAGGGGTGGATGGAGGGGTAGTCGATGAGAGAAGTAGGACTTTAGAGATGGTAGTGTTTTTGTTTTCCCTGTGGTAGCCCTACGAAAAGATAATTTTATCTGGTCCCGACGAGGCGGAGTCAGCCCATTCAAGCAATCCTCGGTTGAACGGTCGAACACCTGCAGGCTGAGTGCATGGAGCTGAATGAAGAGGATGAGATGAGATGGAGTTGTGTAAGGATTGGCGTTGGGGGCCAACGCAGATCGTTACCCGCCAAGCCTGGCGTCCCTTTGGCCCTGCGCCTTCACGTTTAAACTATCGGGTGGCGCACAAACCATTGTCTTGGGGGCTAATATGAGCGCTTCCCCCAATATTCTTACCTAAAGCTTCGACTTGGGGGCTAAATATGTGAAGTGTATGCAGACATTCAACTTCGGAAAGGACCAACATTGCATCTTCACGCACACGTACCCCCTCCGTTTAGGGCTTCACTGCCCACCCATCCATGCCTCCCTCTCCGGATTGTTACATTGACAAGTTATCCAAAAATAGACACCTGTCAGACACTGGGTTCTCTTGCAACGACAGAGATGTAATTGCAAACATATAAAGGATAGGGTGATTGTCTTCCAACAGCTTCCAATTCAATTCATCCATAACCTTCCTCTTCACTCCCAGGACAACCTCAGCTCTTCTTTCTATCTTACGACAATTATCATCTCATTGACTCCCTCCTCTATACTACAATGTTCATGAACATCAAATCCATCATTCTTCTGGGTCTTGTGGCTATCTCACAAGCATCCCCCCTCCCCCTTAACGAGCTCAGCGCGCGAGCTAAACTGGGCGGCGACTACCAATGCCCAGATGGAAACATCATCTCCGAGAACGACATTCGCGAGGCATTTCACGAGTGTCGTCGACTGGACGATGGTTCTATTGGAAAATACCCGGCCTATTTTGGAAATAGAAGCAACAACCAGAAGGTGTTTCCGAATATTCCCGATGACACTGATCTCCGGGAATTCCCAATCATTCCTGGGGGAGTGTATAGTTCGGGTGAGTCAAACCCCTCTCTCTCTCTCTCTCTCTCTCTCTCTCTCTCTTTCTCTCTCCTTTCACCTTTCTTTCTGCCCACGTTTTAGGATTCCCTCGTGATTTTAATATATATATCTTGTTCAATAACAACTAACACACTCAACAGGCGAGCCCGGTGCCTACCGCGTCGTCACCGACTATAAAGACAACCGCGGGGACTTCCGCGGTGTCATGCAACACACTGGCGCCACGGTGGGAGGAGCATATACTGCCTGCACCCGTGTGTGATCAATACCAAGCGGGATGACACCACGAGCGATGAGGAGTGAGCAAATGCTGGTTGTAAGGATTATTTGAGTCGGCACAGCATCTTATCTTCAAGGTTTTGGAGAAAGAAAAAAAAGAAAAATGTTACCTTTTATAGGAAAGTTGTTCTAGTGATTATCAGTTTATCTCTGTACGATCAAAAGAAAAAAAAATTAAATAATCTGAAAATAAATCAATTGCAAACGCCACCATATTATATATATACCTATACCAGGTAATCAATAACTAACCCTAAATAGAAAAATAATAGAAATCAGAAATCACAGTCTATGCTGCACTACCTTCTATAATTATTGCAATAGAATGTAAATTTGATTTTAATTATCCTGCAAAGTGCAGTAAATGGATTCTGATACTCTACCAGCCCTTCTTCTTGAACTAAATGGTGAGTTTATTGTGAATTCATTTAACAAGAGATCATATTGAAGCTAGTTGTAGATTATCTTGCTAAATAAAAAAGAAAATAAGAAATACCTATTAGCGACCTATTTATTTACATATAGATATGTGGATACCTATTGTTATTTGCTTTTATGGTATTGCAGCAAAAAGGAAAAGTCTAAAATGAACATTTATATAAGGGGCCAACATAGTAAGCACACTACCTGAGATATAACTATTCATATTAGAGCTGTAAAAAATAGGCAGTAGGTAGGTATAGAGTCTGTTTATGCCTATAATAAGCTACTACAGATAGTTGTGCGAGTTACTTTTGATATTGTACAGAACATAATTTTAAAATATATAAATTCACGATTTATCTAAAATCTATTCCCAACAATATATCACAATAAAAAGAAACAAAAAAATCCAAAAATCAAACCAAACACCCGAGCTCGATAAAGGTATATCAATCGCAAAAAGAAGAAAAAGGAGAAAAAATAAATAAAACGGAGCCAAATTTAACGAACCAAAGTCAAAACAGCAAAAGCAAGCAAACTGATCCCAATAACAACCAACCAGAGAAACACGCCCAAAGCCATAGCAACACGCTTGTAATATCGGAGATGACCGGCCTCATTACCATGGGGGAAGGGATTTGGTCTCTGACGGCCTAGGAATTCACATAAGGGGGCCCATCCATCCTGACACTTGAAAACGAGCAAGCGGTCCTTGGGTACGATAGACTGCACCCAGGAACTGTGGGCATGGTAGAGAGACTCGGATGGCTCCGGGGCGAGACCGAATCGCTCCGCAGCTAACATCATCCAGCCACGATAGAGATCGTGGGCTGAGACGACGCCGGGTACCCAGTATCCCACGCGACGAAAACAATCAGAGCGTAGATCGACGCCAAAGACGCGCCACGATCGTAGCCAGACAGCGGCGGAGGTGCGCTCCGTGAGCACAACTTTGGCGTCGGGATACATCTCTAGGAGGTCGGGGAGACAGGCGCTCCCGGGTACCTCGAGGGTGACTTCGTGGCCTTGGAGGAGCTCGGCGAGTTTGCGTCGTCGGAGGACTGTGTTTCTGGTGTGGACGATCTCAGCGCTGCGTTTGAGGTTTGTGAATTGGCAAAGTGGCTCAGCGAGATGGAAGCAGTTGCGATAGCCGAGCTCTTCGAGTGCTTTCTTCATGCTCATTGTGCCGGTTCGAGGGAGACCGGCCTGGTAAGGCGTGAGATGAGTGTGATTAGTTTTTGTTGTAGTTAGGGGTTGACAATAGAGGTAGGTAAAGGAAGGGAGGGAGGGAGGGAGGGAGGGAGAAATAGAAAATACCACGATGACTTTGATGGTTCCTCCATAATGAACACCAGATGGGGACAGATACAATTGTGCATCGGCTTTGGGATCAGGACGCGAGATGCTGATCCCCGACTTGAGCATCAGAGCGAGTACATGAAGACTGAGTTTGTAGTACACTTGAGGACTGGACTGGTGAAGGTCCATGGGCATCTTTGAGACCTGCATTGCTTGGAAGGGGGGCAAATAAAATGAAATAAACAAAACTTTAGAAATCAATAATAACAATAATGAGAGGGCTAATTCTAACTGAGACTTGAATAAGGTAGACTGGAAATGAGAAATGAAGGATTGAAGGTAATGATAAATGAGCACAACACGGTCTGTATACAAGAATTTGTACCTTTTGTATCTCTCTTTACTCCTCTTCACGCCAAAAAATGAAGCCCAAGTTGCATCTTTATTCGATCTACCGCCCCACCAAACCCAAGACACACACAGCCTGGGGGGGAATACGATGCAAGGCAAGCAAGGGAGGCTTGGCTTGGCGACAGACCATCATAGGCTGTAGATTAGTCGGTTCGCTGATCCTGCAAGTTGGGGGCGAACGCCAATCAGGACAAGCATCGCCAAGTCATCCTGACGATCTTGCTTCTTTCGAGTGGCCCCCCCTCGCAGCGCGTACCATGCATGGCAATGCTGACATTCGTTTGATGCGTGGAGACCTCGTGTTGAGGGCCCTGAAATAGTGATTTGTTGCAGATCTTACCATCCTCCACTACCCTTACTACCTTAATTTAGCCTTTTCAACGTGGGATTCTGAGCTGACGGCCTGGATTGAGCCCTGCAGACGTCTTCCATTCGCCCCAGATACGAGATCCCCCATTGGAAGGTTACGCAATGACACCAAGTGTGATAGGCGTCCTTCCGTGGGTCCTTCTCGTGAAATGAGTCAAGTCGACGATATCTCGACCCGAACACTGCCCCCGTTCGGGATCGACGCTGGAGGAACAGGAACCGTTCATTCTAACCTGCATGTGTCCCCATAAAAAGAGTCAGTGGGGAAAGAGAGATAAGAATAACTAAGACATGGCCCCAACTTAAACTAGATTTCCAGGTCGATCATGTCTCTAGCTTAATGTAAATTTAGCCCTCGTGTTGGATTTCCAGGAACACATTTCTTTTACTTTTGTGAGCCCAAGGCTACTGGGGACTTTTGATCCAATCATGCTGCGTTTAGTATCTAGTTCTGACAAGGCTGATTTTGCCCAGCGCCTGATGTTACTATTCCAGTGTTGCGATTTGGGGGTAATGGAGAGTCAAGCTTAGGACGGTAGACACATCAAGTAAAGTTTGTAAAAGTATGAGGGTAGTATTGCATGATCCAAAGGATTCAGTAGAGGAGAAAATAGCACTTGGGTGACATCGCAAGATAGAAGCCCCATTTCCCGAAATAGTGAAGAGGAGGAATGGGTGGAAGTTAGGTAGGGGAGATTTATCTAACCTGTGTTTGAAACAGGGGGTACAGCTATCCCCCCAAGTATTCCTCTACCATTTACAGCGTAGAGCTTTTGATTCGCAACAATGACTCCGCGTATCCTATCGATTGGGTTCAACAGGATAAATGAGAGTGAACTTACGTGTCTAACATGCAACATACTATCTAAGCATACAATCATGCTTATTGTAGAGATAACCCAGTGCATCTCGGGACGGTTATCCGGACATCAAGCACATCATTAAGAATAGGCCCCAGCATATCCACGAGGATGAAGGGGTCTCTTTTAAGCTTGGAGTGAAGCATATACTTAAGCATAGTCCACGCGGCCGTGTCAAGCATGTATGTACTGTAGTACGCAACGCGTCATCGTGGGTCTGTTGGCATAGAATTGGATGCGATATTTCTATGGCAGAGGGTACCTATTATTACTGGCTTCCGGATATGATAGCCTCGTAACCACTCTTTTCTCTCCAATGTTAAAAAATCATGGTCAAAAGAGGACAAAATCACTATAACAAGGTTATACTGCGCGCTGGAGTGAAGCTTGAAAGCAAAAAAGTCTAATTTATAGCAACCTAGACTGACTAACAAATAATATAGGAGAAAATGGAAAACGAATATAACATTACAAATTCATCATTAAAATTCCCATTGCCATTGCTCTCTCTTCCACTTAGCCCAATTACGCATCCTCCTCAACTTTCCCAGCCGTCAAATCCACCACCTTCCTCGCCGTCAGTGCGACTGCAGTTGCTGACAACGCAGGTACATACTCCATCACAATGACCATAAGGAAGTGCAGCCAGACGGCTGTCTCTCCCCGAGTCGCTGGATTCAGCAATGTCTGATCATGGAAAAAGACTGATCCAGCGGAGTAAATCAGCCGAACAGTCATGAACGGGACACACATGAACACGCAGATGGTGGCCATTCGCTCGGTGCGATAGAATTTGACGCGGACCCGAAGCAGCGTGAGGATGGAGAGAACGATGGTGCTAGCGAAGATACCGATAAAAATCGCAATCCCTGCTTGCATTAAACGAAGGTCTTTGTCGATGTTATCCTGGCTAGTGTAGATGTCGCGTCCTCCGTACGCAGTCATCACGGTGGCCGCGATGACGGTTAACTGCAGAGGAATAAATATCCACACGGGTAGACCTTGGTAGGCCGGAGCATTGCTACAAAACTTTATCAGATTCTGAGTGTATTCAATTTCAAATCGTAAGGGAAGAAAAGAGGGGTGGATGGGGAGAGAGTTTTACGCTCGAATTAACAACCCAATGAGCACACATAAAACCGGTGCCAGCCCAATTGTGTCTAGCAACATTGCGGTCTTCAGTAGATTCGATTTTCCAGGTTCCAGGGCAGCGAGTCCCAGCGTGGGTCCTGCAATCCGTAGACCTGTAAGGATGAAAAGTGGGAGAATAACGGGACGCCATGTGTACGGGCCTTTGCTGCCATGAATCAGAATGATGAAGACAATGGCGGGGATGATAGGGCCGTAGAAGGCTAATTCAATGAGATAGATGGCGTCTTTGAGAGTAAACATTGTGAAAGGTATGTTGTTGATGAGGACGATGGAAAAGGAAGATTGTGGGAGGTGTATGACAAGTTGAGAATTTGAGAGAAGGGGGATAAATGGACGATGGTACGACGGAATCTTTTGCAAAATTGAGCAGATTTGCTTTAAGAAGCAAGGCCGTGCTGAAAATACTACAGAATGGCGATGCCGTGATTGTCTCAGATTCGTGAATGCTACGCTGCAGGGTGATACGGAAGGTTATCATTCATCCCTTTGTGTTGGGTGTGGGATGAATCTTGCACATCCCTCTACTGTCCTCGCGATAAATTTAGATCCAAGGCTGAGATAACCTGATGGATATGCAATGTGAAAGGAATGCAGGTGAATGGAGATGAAGATAAGCTAAACGAATGTCGATCCTCGTAATCCGCCGACGATCTGCTGCTGCTTGGGGGCCGCTCAAGTTAGGGTTTGGCTTCAGCCCAACACAGCACTGCCATCATGACCACGCGGGGGCCAAAGCGAGACTCTCAGACACCAAAATAGAGTAGATTCTGAACTATGAATGTTGCAACATATTATGATTTAAGATATATAAAGAGATCCAAATTCCCCCATCTGGACAAGAAAAAAAAAACATTACACAACAACAACCAAAACAACAGCCTTCCCAATCTTCCTTCTGTTTGACTATGCTTGAAGCCGAATACTTGGCAACCCTAGTAATTTCTTCTCCTCTCCAACTTTGCATCTATTCTACCCCAGAAGAATCCTGGTCTTGGACTCCCCGATCCCCCTCCTACACTCAAGATGTTTGTCCCCGTCGTTCTGCTCGTCGCTCTTGTGAGCTACTTCCTCTGGAGAATGCGCCAGCAACGCAGCATGTTCAAGGATCTGCCTGGTCCTCCCCATCACGCTATCTGGGGACACTTTTTAATTATGCGCGACATCGCTGGAACACTCCCAGCGGATGCGACGCCGCAGCTGTTCGCCCATCTCATGCGTGAGCGATATGGCCTGGGTGATTTCTTCTATCTCGACCTCTGGCCCCTTGCTCCCCCACAGCTGGTCATTGCCCACCCTGAACTTGCAACCCAGATCGTGCAGAAGATCAACCTGCCCAAAGAGTCCGCCGTCATGCAAAAGTGGACGGGTCCCATCCTAGGAAATAAATCTATGGTCACGGCTAACGGACACGACTGGTTTATCGCGCGCAAGTCATTCACACCTGGATTCCAGCCTCGCAAGTTACTGCAGCATGTCCCGGAGATCGTAAACGAGGCGGTCGAGTTTAGTGACGTTCTCAAAGGCTATGCACAATCGCAGATAATCTTTCCGATGGAAGATCTGTGTGCGCGGATGATTTTTAACATCTCAGCGTTGGTGATCTTGTAAGTCACCCTCTTTGTAGAGTCGTAAACGGGATGAGAAATCTGTGACTAATTGATGATATATAGAGGAATCAAATGCAACGCCCAGCGCGATGACGATGAATTCCTCGAGCTCTTCCGACGACAAGCCGCTCTCGCGCCGCAGGACTTCTGGTCCCGATATCTCTACGATATCAGCCCGCGTCGAAATTACCTGAAATGGAAGAATGGACGGGCGCTGGACAGCTACGTCGGTCGTCTCGTGGACCAGCGTGTTGAGAGCGGTCCCACAGCCACCCCGGATACAAAAATGAGATTCTATGCCATCGACGATGCCATTGCCACGAATAAGCGCGGTAAACTCTCTAAGACGGCCTCTGCGATGACCGACATGGACAAAGAGACTCGCGACATGCTTATTGCCTCTGTCAAGACGCTGATCTTTGCCGGACATGACACCTCAGCCAGTACGCTTTGTGTAAGTCTCTCGCCCTCCTCATGGTCCCCAGTAAAGCCAGTCAATAGCCATCGTATCTAACCAACAACAGTACACATATGCTGCCCTCAGCAAACACCCCGAAGTCCTCCAGCGGATCCGCGAAGAACACAACCAACTTTTCGGTGTCACCCCATCCAACGCCTCCAAGATGCTATGCGACGATGCCACCCTCGTCAACAACCTTCCCTACACCCTCGCCGTAATCAAGGAGGCACTTCGTCTCTGGCCACCTACCGGCGTAAGTCTCCGACGCGGCCAACCAGGCGAAACCCTCCAAGCGAACGGACAAGAATGGCCCACATATCCATTCGCAGTACTTGTCAATAACTGCGCTACCATGCGTCGCGAAGACCTCTTCACCGACGCAGAACGCTTTTATCCCGAGCGCCATCTAGTGACGGATCCTGCGGATCCCTACTTCGTGCCCAAGGATGCATGGCGACCATTCGAGAAGGGTCCCCGCACTTGTCTTGGACAGACACTCGCTTTGATGCAGCTTAAAATTACCCTTGTTATGACGGTGAGGAGCTTCGATTTTGATATCGTGTATGAGAATGGTACTTTTATGTATCAGACATTGGATGTCACGGCGAAGCCATCGCAGGGGCTGCCAACGAGGGTGAGGATGGTGGATGCATGATTTAGATTTTTATTTTTTCTCCACTTTTTTTTGGCTATGGCATAGATAATTTGGCTTTGTATATAGCGGTTTTTTATTTATTTTTTTTTATTTCCTGTCCTTTGTTTATTTAGCTACTTGGCATTTTTTTTATTTATTTATATTTTTCTTTTTCGTTGATATTGCATATCCTCATAAATAAAGTATTTGACGCCTAATTGCCTTGCGAATTCGTTTTTACATCCTTATCCCGTAAATACATATATACATACGATGTAGCGAGACTGGAAATAAAGAAAATAAGGAGAAAAAGACAAATCAACTGTGCTGGGTTTGTGGTAGAGAGTGGCATAGAAGTACGGTAAATATTAGTGCAACAATGAGTATTTCTCGAAACCAAGGCACTCGCATCCCACATACTCACATGTAACATTACTAGGGCGAAAGGATAGGGTTTCAGACCAAGTGGGTATTGAGAGGCTTCCTTGAAGCTACCACTTTAGTTAATAACCTGTGTTATTTAGGTTGAGTCTATTCTGCTGGTTCAGAGGCATGAGGAACTACAAAACACAAAAATAGGGGAGAATTAGAGGCAGTGTGGCCACAGCACCTCCCGAGTTTCATTATGCCTATTAAGTGTGCATAATAGTAATAGCTATAATCAGGACATATTTCGATTATTGATTAGTATATTGCTACAGTATGTAGTAGAGGGAAAACACTAAGTAAGATCTATGGATTGACCTATTAATGGATATTTTAGAAACATCCTGGGGACACTTCAAACAGTTTGCTGGTATTCATTTGTGGATGATTCTATATTATTTTAACGAAGCTTGAATTTCCTAGGGAATCAATCTATGTGACGCTTGAATAATAGCTACCCTGGTCACAATAGTAAAGTTATCCTCCCACCCGTACCGATCACCTATCTATAGTAATAATAATCAGCATAGAAACCTAGCCACTACGCCCTCATCCTCACCTCTCTCCCCTGCTCTACTCGCCGAGTCCGAAAACACGGCGCACGGACCGTAAGCTCCAACCTAGGAACTATGACGGCGTTTTTTAACTTTCTCTGCCTGAAGGGGCTCAAAGGTTAATGTTGTTGGTGGAGATGCCTGTTCTGCGGCTGCGTCTATGATATGGGTTAGGGTACTGATAACGGCATTGTCGTTTTCCTGACTTTGACCAAGGGACAACATGTGATTTGTATACTATTATTGTTAGATGGTATGATGGAAAGCAGCTATATAGCAGAAGTATTTACCTCCCCAGAGGGCGCCATCACACAAAACAGAAATTTATAGGAATCGGTTGAAATACCAAACATTGGCTTCTCAATCTTCCCCATATTTCTCCGCTGTTGTTGGATCATTGCTTAAGAGGTCAGCTTAAGTCTACTATTATTTGGGGAAGATATTACCCATATATGCCAGCATTTGGGCTTCTCCCAAAGAGAAAGCACCAGCTCTCTTAGCCTCAACAACAACACAGTTTGTGTCCATTGTCCAAGGCTGGCCATACCACAGGGTATGGTCAGCCCTGCCGGTAAGCTTTACAACCCGGTTGCCGCTCTTCATTGGAAGCTCTAGCTCCTTTTCTGCCTGCCATTGTACTGACTGTACTGCTGTGAGAGGGTACCCGTCTATGTCACCTTTATATTTTTCCTTGCTGGCCTCGTTGCGTTTCTTAATATGGGACAAGGTAAGAAGGAGCACAGCCCCCAGCCGGCTCCTGATTAGTTCCTCTTTTTGAGGCGAATCCCTAGTCGCGTTCTCGTACTCTTGGAGGACTTGCACTGGGTTATGGTCATACCTTATTAGCAAAAGTAATCCGTACAGGATGAAAGGTAACCAGCAATACTCAGCATAGGAGGCATGTCGTCCTCATTAACAACACTCCAAAAAGCATCACCTATGACATCCTTATTGACAAGCCGAAAGGCTTTTTGTACTTCTTGTAGGGTCATCGTTCCCACTGCACGGGTGGGCGTGTCACTACTCATTGCTTCGTACTCAACGAGGTCCTTCTCGTGCTCAGGCTTGCCCTTGAGCTTGTTCATGATATGTTTGAGGAACTCCTTCGTTTTATTGCTGGGCATCGTGTTGGGTTGGTGCCTTTTTTTTTGTAGGGAATATGCTTCTCTTGCCGTGGAATTTGTTATGGTATTTTACTTAAAAGCAATCTAAAAGCGATCCGACAAAGTGTGTATGCAAAAATTAACAGAAATACATTGTTTACGAATCTATAGATACGGGAGTGCGCCTGCTTGAGGGGTGGATACACAGTTTTCTTATTGGGCAAGTGTCTCTCACAACTCCTTCCCCCCCAAAGCATTGTCTTGAACACTTTCCTGTGTTACTTCCTAGGTGTTTGTCTAAGCACCTCCCATGTCTCCTTTTAGGTGGGTGGCTCACTAACTGTCTTTCTGGGTATATCCATTATCTCGAAGCACCTCGACTTTGGAGCCTGCGAGATGCCGAGTCAATATTTGTATTCTAGATTTTCGACGCTGAACATCCTGGCGGTATAGCAATATCTTACATATTCGACTTTTTATTTTTTTTTTCCGATTGGCATTACTCCAGACATGGTGTCGCCCTACACACAATCATAGGTACTTGGGTAGAGTTGCGCCCTTTGTAAATAGCTAGTCCTAACCAACCAATGCATTTTTGAGTGTTCCTGGTAGTACATGTGACGAGTCCAACATGGTCAGTAAGCTCCACAGTTATAGCCACTTGCATCGTCAAACAGTTCTCAGTACCCTTCATCGTTCTTTCCCTCGTAGTATGTCGAGATGCCTGGGTGCCTTGAACTTCACATGATCTCGCTTAGCTGACATGCTCGTCGTAATAGTACACCCGCATTTCCTCCATTGTGCATTGGCCCTCACCGATCCGTGCAAAAAATCCCTTTCTCAGTTGTCCCCAGAGGTCACCCGGCGATAGTATAAGATTACAATCTGACTTAAAAAGTAACATATCATAGCCTTTAAGATGCGCTAAGATTTTGGCTATATTTGCCTCAGTCAAGCGTTCAGCAAGGTCCACGGGCATTCGTGGAGCCCAAAGAGAAGGTGGTTGCGACTTGTGCGCCCTCCGCAGCCCACCAAATTGAACCCCATGGTCTAAATGTCTCATGCGTAGATGATCTCCATCGGGTGCATATTTCCACTGTTCTATAGTCGCGTATCGTCGCCAGTTCCACATTGTAACAATGGCGATTTCAGAAGTAGGCGGCTGCTGAAGTAGCATCTTTCTCCAGCTTGCTTCTGGTCGACCGCATATCTCTTGTCGCCCAGTATAAATGAAAACCCGGTAATTATAATAAGGGTGGGTCACACGTCTCTCTCTCAGATATAAGCAAGGCCACAATTTACTGGCCAACAGTGGGTTTCGTATTGGAGCTCTTCCGGGTTGAGGCTTCATGGCCTTAAAGAACAGTTTCTCTTGGATAAAGATGGAGTTTCGAACGACAAAATGCCAAAATCGAGACACACGTTGGGCAGAGGTTAGCAGTGTTTCCATTTCTACATAGACCAAGATACTCTCCAGAACCTCAAAGATAGAAAAAACCTTTTCCTTGCTGACGCAGGAGGACATCTTGGATATATATCTATGGCAAATAGTTGTAGTGTTGAGAAATAAAGTCCCCGCAGATTCACTCGGAAAAATTTTTAGATTACATTGTGACTCATACATCCTGATATCATTGTGTTTCAACTGACGTCGATATAAGAGAATCGCGGAGCCCCTTTAATATTTTTCCGGTGCATGGAGGGTAGATCTATCTTATTATGATTACCACCACCATTACGCATGTCCCCCCAAAACAAGACGACGAAACCCTTCGCAACAAAAGACTAGCCACAATTAAAATATCCAATTAAGGGGATTGAAATGCCGTGTCGACAGCCTTAATATGTGGTAGATGGGTTGATTTGGTTTTATTATTGCGACATTGTGACTCCCTTGGTCGTGATAAAGGTGCATGGGTGTGCAAATATGAAGTAGTTGTTGTAGAGGGTAAGATAATTGAATAATTTGTTTATTTCTTCCCTTGTCTCCCCCTCTGTGGTTTGGGGTTTTTAGTTACCGACCTACCCCCAATATTAGAGATAGGGTATATTATATTTATTTCATTCCTACCTTTATAAATAAGTAGAAAGATAGCAAAGGAAATGCATCCTTTAACAATATAGTACAATATACAAATGGTATAGGAGATTATTATGTATATATAAGAACAGATCAGGCTTCTTTCTGCTTTCTACTGTTTTAAGAGGGTACGCATCCGTGTCCTTTGTAGCTTCATCTGTGTTGGCAGTGTTTCATTTCTTGATTAGTGATAAGGCATGAAGAATCACGGCCCCCAGCTGATTCCTAATTAACTCCTCATCTTAGGGCGAACCTCTTGTTGCGTTCACGTATTCCTTGGGAGCTCGCACTAGATCAAGGACATACCCCATTAGTACAAGGAATTAGTTATTGGATGAAAGGGGATTATACTCAGCATAAAAAGTAATGACATCACTCCAGAGGGAATTGCCTATGTTGTTTATGTATTCCTCAGTAGCTTGCACTAGATCATGGACACACCCCATTAGTACAAGGAATCTGTTATTGGATGAAAGGAGGTTATACTTAGCACGGGAATTGTAGGGTCTTAAGTGGCATCACTCTATCGGAAATCACCTATATTGTCAATTTTTATTGGACTAAAGGTTATTCGTGCTTCCTACACGGATATCGATCCCACTGTTAAAACAGTTTGTCGTATTGAACGAAAGGCATAAAGATATCTTGAGGCTGTATAAAGGAATATATAGAGCTAGAGACACCCAGACAGGATGACTATAGGAATGTACTGGGTGCTGTATCGCAGGTATCGAATTTCCTAGGTAGGAAGGCTCACAGCACCGGCTAAGGAGGGGTGCTGACTAATCTGGCTAAGCGAGTAGAGGGGCGGCATCATGCCTGGAGGCCTGGGGCACTCCACAGAACTTAATGGAGGTGCATAGGTGTGAGGATCCGGAGTAGTTGTTACGACTATGATGGACTGAGGGGGCGCAGTAAAGGATGCAGTTCTTCCATAATTTAGGCTATTTTTCGAGGTAGGAAAGGAATGAGTATTACATTCCCCATCTCCAATATCTAAAATAGGTTAGTACTTTTAACTCTTAGAACCCAGACAATAGAGGGAGAGAAATAGAGCCACTATTCTATCTTTAGTTAAAGGATAAATATGAATCGCTGATGAATAATTAAAGATACAGAACTGACTTGTCCCAATAGCCATAATTCAATAATGCTGATTAGATTTCTTACTCTAATCATGCTCGAGCTTCTTAAAGAATAGGTAGAAAAAGTGTCTCTTTCCTACATTTATTATTGAAACAGTTTGTATCTAGGCAGCATTAGATATGTATGGTACAGTATACAAACAGCACGGGTATGTATTATATATGTACAAGAAAAGATCTCCCCACCAGCCCAAGACGGCCTAATACCACGCATTTATTCCACGTTTAAGCGGAAGCAGGGCACAAACGACCATTGTTATTCCACGAGTAAGGAAGAGGATCAGTGACCTGGACCTCCCAGTCCTCGGCACCGACAGCGGTGAGGGCAAAGAAGAGACCGGTGGGGTCATACTTCTGCTTCATGGCGTAGAGGGTGGGGTAGTTGCATCCGTAGAAGGCCTCCTGAAGGTTGGGCTCGATGAGATCACCCTCACTCATGTAGGAACCAGAGTTGGGCGCAATATCACGCATAACATCCATCCAGTTGGTTACAAAGACAGAGGTGTCGTAGATGGTATCCCAGCTAGCGTCAGAAGTCCATTGACCACCCACGATGATGTGGGCGAGGGCATCACGCCAGGCAGGGAGGACGGAGTTGTCGGTGGGGGGTTCGACGGCAATACCAGTACCACTGATATGGAATCCGGCGATGAAGAGGCCCTAAAGGAAAATTTTTAGTGGGGTATATATCATCAACTAAAGAAGAGGGTAAATACATTATCAATGGCGTCCTTGTGGGCGTCCTTGGTCCTCTGGAGAAGAGTCTCATTCTGGAAGACGCTGCGGGGCATCAGGCGAGAGGCAGTCTTGACCATGGCAGTGCCGACATATTCCTGAGGGAAAGCCTTGACCCAGGTATCATGGCTAGAGAATGCGAACCACGATATTAATGAGCAGGGTGTTTCTAGGCTGGAGAAGAATAGGAAGAGAGGAAAGGAGCAGACTCACAAGTTATCGGCGTAGTTGTACCACGGAGTGTAGGTAACGTTCTGGCTATCCAAAACAGCAAACCAGGGAGCAAGCAGGGCCTTGGTCTCGTCGATCGTCATGTTGGGTGCAATGAAGGACTCCATGCGGAAATAGTAATCGGTCGAGCCAGCGTAGTCGGTACCGATCAGGAAGGCAGAGGCTCCCAGGTAGTAGTAACCATAAGTACCGGCATCGACGTAGGTCTCAAAGTTGTCCAGGTAAGCCTGGACACCCGTCCAGAAGGCATCAGTGCTGGGGCAGTCATTGATGGTGAAGTTGAAAGTGACAGAGGTGGTGGGCAGCTTGGGCCAGGCCTTGACGGTCAGCGAGGTGACGACACCAATAGTGCTGCCACCGCCACCACGAAGCATCCAGAAGACGTCAGAGTGCTGATCAGGGCTGGCGGTGATGAAGCGACCATCAGCCAAGACAACTGCCAGAGGGCGTCAGATTGAATCCTAGATCACCATAATGAAAAAAAAAAAATAAAATAAATGGATGCCATACCTTCCATAGAAAGAACCTGATCGGCAGCCATGCCGTAAAGACTGCTCAGGGGTGAGTGACCACCACCAGCAGTGTAGCCACCTCCCAGACCAACTGTAACAGCCTCTCCACCGATAACGGTGACATCGTGGGCCTTGGCATACTCATAGGCTTCCCAAACCTGAACACCAGAGCCGAACTTTATAGCGGGACCAACATAGCCGCTGGAGGAGCGGTAATTGGCGTAGAATGACTTGTCCTTAAGCCAGTGGGTCCAGATGGAGAGAGCACCCTTACCAGCGGCCTTACCATTAAAGTCGTGGCCAGTGTTCTTGACGACAAGACGCAGGTTGAGATTACGAGCAAAGTTGACGGCCAGTTGGATCTGGGCAACGTTGGACGCATTAACGACATAGCTGGGGTAACCACCCATCTCGCACGTATCGGTATAGTTGAAGCCAGGGGGCATACAAGTGCGGCCCTCGTAAAGAGGACACATGATGGAAGTTGGGTCACCCATGCTGTCCACCGGGTTAGAGGAAATTGTTCTCAAATCATGCTGAGGGAGGCTCATAATGCTATAGAATTCGGGAGGGGGGGCTCACTGCGCATCTGAAGTCATCCAGGCGGCGGAAACGCTGGCACACTTCGCGGCATTGTACTCGGGCCGGTCCGGATAGCAATAGGCAGCCAAGGGGCTGGCCTTAACCAGGCGTCGACCGACGAGGATATCAAAAATCTCCCAGAGCAGGTTGCTGGGCCAGGTGCGATCTCCGGGCATGACCTTGCAGCTGTGCAGGCTGCGCTTGGCGAGGGTAGAGTTGCTAGTCTCGCCAAAGTTGAAAAGGTCTGAGACAGTAGAGTTCTGGATGGACGCGGATACATTAACCAGAACCTCATCGGTCAACTGGACGGTCTCCAAGGGGAACAGGGTAGCCACAGGAGAGACGGTGGTGGCAGCAGCGGTCAGCGTCGACGTGACAGTGGAATCTTGGGCCACGGCCACGGATGCCACAGCCAGGGTGGCGAGCGCCGAAGAGGCCAAGTTTTTCATGGCTCTCATGGTGGTTACGGGTGGACGCGAGATAGTTTACAGTGACATACACCGGACAAAAGGAAAACGAAAGGAATGTAAAGGGAGTGGGAAAAAAAGGGGGGCGAGAAGAGAAAGAAATATAATATAATATAAACAAAAGAGTGTCAGGGCAGCGCCAAAAAAAATTCAGCAAGCTACTCGGGAGAAAAAGAATGGATGACTATGGAAGTATGGATCTACTTAAAAGTCCTGGGGAAATCGATATCCAAGTCCCAACATACGAGTCAGGAGAAGATTGTGGAGATAATGGTGCTGCTATCCGGCATGGACCGTTCGTGAGCGAAGACGCATGGCGGCCACGCGAGAAACGGTTGCCCGTCCACTCTGTGAGAGAACGAGCGTCTCTCCACTCGATGCGAGGACTGAGATTACAGGCTCCGGTCAGCAAGTGTCTCTTGGAACGGGGCGATGCGTGCGTAGCGTGGCGACTATTCGTTGCCGGTGCCCTTAGTTCCATATATGGGGCGACACCAACGCTTGATATGCTCAGTCTTCTTCTTCTTCTTCTTTTACGGATGATTCGGAGACGAAGTCTCCGACCTGAATGGGAATTAGGGCTAGTGGCATCTCCACTCCGAATTGGAGGGTTAGTGTAAAGGAGCATCTCACTAATATAACTAGTACTTCCGGCTAAGCTTCCCTAACCATTGGTAAGAATCCTGGCAAAGGTAATTTGGGCCCCCGGGACTAACTAACCTGCGGTCGATTACCTCTCGGAGAAATCCAATCTATTCTAGCCACGAGTAGGAGATTGCGAAACTGTCGTCCGGTGCTATTTATGCGCAACCTCGTCCCTCCTCCTTGTCGGGGCCATTCTTCTAACTTTCCTGCTAACTTTTCCACTGAAACTTTGCTTGAACTTTCTTTCTCCCCCGAGTTCCGCTTAGATAATCGCTTTGTTTTCATTCAGGGGCAGTGAGACATACAACCTCTATCCCCAGCCGAAGCCCTGGAAATCCCCCTCCCTGCTGGACAATGAACCACGATTGAACAACAATTTATTGGCTTTCCAAGGTCGCCACGTGGGTCGCTCTACATTATGTGTGAAGAGCGTGGTTAAATTGCGGTGGGATCGCGATTAATCTAAGTTAGATTAATTTTAATAACTCTGTTCCACTGTGCAGAGGCCAAGACTAAAAGAGGAATCGCCGAGGCCAGGCTCAACCGTGGCGCCACAAGCGAGTCCAATCGTCTTCGGGTTAAGGCGCCAAAGAAAAAAAAAAAGTAGTTCCACTATTCCACTAGGGCAGAGAAAAAAGAAAACAAAAAATAAGCAAAAAGAAGCAAGATAGAGAAGAAAACAAGGGAGAAGAAGAAGAAAGAAGGAAAAAGCAAAGAAGAGTCCAACGGCCCCAATCCCGAATCCCGGTGCCGCCACCCACAACTGGTGCAAAATTATTAACCGAATAGACGTAGTTACCAGGTAGTGAGTGATTAAGAATAGGAATGCATTACCTATCACGAGGAGGCCCGGATCCGGATTACCAATGCTATGAGAGAGTTGTTAAAGAAGGCCCTAATTCGGTGGAGATACCTATGATTCTTCCTGTCTCCGGTCCGGGTCCCTGGACCAAACTTGACTGTCTTGTCTGTGCTCCGGGTTGGTTTCTATTGTGCTGTTTCTCTTTTGTTAGAAATAGAGAGAGAGGGAAAGATTGAAAGAGAGGGGGAGAGAGAGAGATAGAAAAAAGCAATCGTTCATCTACCACCCTATCCATGGTTCCAGACTGAACCCGAGAATCCAAAAATCCTGGCAAAGATTAAAAAGTCTTGTCGTCGTGAGCAGATCTGGATCGTGGAGAACAAGCAATTCCCAGGAGTTCAATAGATTAATTTATCCTGCTAAGACCTAGAAGAAAAAAAAGTCCATCCTTCATAGTTAGTCGGTCGTAGTATGTCTGACCATTAGCCCCCCCCGGAAGTAAAGTAGACTTTAACTTTCCTTCCCTCCATATCCTGACTCGCCTCGTTCTCTCCCTCTTAATACTGACAGGTCCCTGACTTTCTTCTCTCTTTTCCATCTCTTCTTTCCTAAAGGCTCTTGACCCTCCATGACGCGGCCGTGATTGATCTGTATTTTTCGATTCCCCTTCCCCCCCGGCCCCCCACTTTCTCTCGGCTCTTCTCTCCTTCTGCCTCCATAAAGAGCTGCTGCTATGGTTGAATCTTTGCAGCCCCAGGCGATCGGCCTGATCTTCGGCTTCCCAGCTGTCGCGACGATCGTGGTGGCTCTGCGGGTCTACATTCGCCTGTGGACACGAACCTTTGCAATTGGTAAGAGTAGCCCTGAGTGATCGACATGTTTGGGCGAAGACGGTTGTGCTAAGATCTGCAAGATGACTGGGTGATTTCGTTCGCCCTTGTAAGTTTGTCCATGATAATAGCAATTTAAGCTGTATTCATCTCCAGGTTCTAACCGTTTTTCTCCAGCTCCTCTACTGGGCTGAGACCGTTACTTCATATTATGGTGAGTTCCTTTCTTTCCCCCCTCCCTGCTAAAGCCTTCCTTTCTTACTCATCGAATCACAGTTATCAAATATTTGTACATTGGTTACCATCTCTGGGATATTCCCAATCCGATGCCCAATGTGGTGCTCGGGTGGAAGTTCAGTTATGCGGTATGTCATCATTTACTCTTCAATGTCTTCTTCTTCTTCTTCTTCTTCTTCTTCTTTTTCTTGCTTTCTCATTTTGAAAACCCTGGGCTAAATAAAATGATAGACCGAACTACTCTACAACCCAATCCTGGCCTTGATCAAGACCTCCATTCTGCTCTTCCTGCTCCGCTTAACCGGCCAGAAGATTGCCGTCCGGAGGGCCATCTGGATCATCTTTACCATCAATATCCTCGCTATGATGGCCACTTTTCTCATCACCACCTTCAACTGCATTCCTATCGCTTCCAACTGGAACAAAACTGACTATCCGCACCCGAAATGCATCAACTTTGCCGACTTTGTCACCGGTACCGCTAGTGTCTCCATCTTCACCGACGTCCTGGTGCTGATCTTGCCCACCTGGATTGTCTATAATCTCCGTATGGCCCGGAAGCAAAAGCTCATGCTTGTCGGTATTTTATCCTTCGGTCTCATGTACGTCAATACTCCCTCATTCTCCCTCTCTTTTTCATTAACCCACCTTTGAAAACTCCATCGTGTAATATCATCCAATGACTCCCAGTTCTAACTCTCCTTTCCAACAGGACCGTTGTCTCGGGTCTGGTGCGAGTCATTCTGCTCGACAGTTACGATCGCCATATGCCTGCAGATTACAACTATTCCGTTCTCTTCTGCCTCTCCACCATCGAAGTCGGTCTGGCCTTTGTCGCTGCATGCGCTCCAGCCCTGAAACCCCTCTTCGTCAAAATCCTCCCCAAACTCTTCAGCACACGCAGTCGTAGCGGAAACCAATACAGTCAGGGTAATGGACAAAGTGCGAGACGAGGGTACACGCTAGATCCGCTCTCCCGATCACGACGCACGCAACAAGGAAATAATATCACCTTGGTCGAAGCCGGCGAGGATGAACTGGATTATCCTACTAGTGAGAGGCGCACGAAACCGGGCATCATGATGACCACCCAAATGGAGGTGAAATGGCAAGATTCGGGTTCAGATACCCAGCACGGTCCGACGCACGATGGAAGCAGTACGGAGAGCCTGGTGCAACCACGTCGATGATATTGGCTTGTCTTGTCTTGTGGACTAATTTTTTCTTTCTTTTTCTTTCCCCACAGCATAATATAAAATCAAAAAGTCAGGGAGAGCTTGCGATGGCATCGAAAGGCGAAATTTGATGAATGACTTGCAATGATCTTGGATCTTTTGTATCCCACAAGGGAATTCTTTCCTTTTTCTTTATTTTTACCTTTTTTTTTTTTTTTTTTGCCTCACTTTCTCTCTCTCTTTCTTGATTCCACGTCTCCTTTTCAGGGCCGTTTTCTTCTTTTTTTCTTCCCTCCATCTTAATTCTAATGTTGCTACATGTACCAAAAGACACAGTCCTTGACTCGGGGATAGGGGCGAGCAACCTAAGAAACTCCCAAAATTGGTTTCCCTTCTTTTCTTTTACTCCCTCTATCTCTTACTATCAACTGTCACTCAATTTACCTACATAAAAGATGATATCATACATATTCAAAATACCCAGTTTTACATCCGGTTAGATCTCCGTAATTTATACGCACAGGAGTAAGAGAGTCCTAAGGAGAAAGAATAACAAATAATGAAAACCAAATGAAAGACCTACGAAGAAGGGACCCCATCACTAACCTGAAACCCGGTCGGGTACGTGCCAAAACAAGCCTTTTGATACTCCGCATTAGCCTTGAGGGTCGGAATGCCATGCAAGAATCCTTCAAGCGGGCAGAAACCGTTGACGGCGTCTTCACACCCGACAAGACCCTGAAGAGGTAAAGGAGCACCATTCAAGACGAACCGGATATGCTTCGATATTGACGTGTCTGTGGATCCTTCTTCTTCGAGACGTGGGTTGGCATATAGTACCCGATCCAGGGAGGTAAAAGTGGTGTTGCATGGACATGTCCAGACCTCTGACATGAGACGAGCACCGAAGGGGGTCATATCGCTCAGCGAAAATGTACGATGGGGCGCATGATCAACAGTTCCGGGCAGGCCATGAGGACTGAATTTGAAGTACTCCAGGCCAAGGGCGGAAATAACGGAGAGCAGAATATCGTCGTGGGACATATCGAGGTAAAAGGGCTGACCTAGGGGGAAGGTAGCTGTGTTTGCGTCCAAGGTCGCATTGATGCTGGTATCGCTGGATGTAATCAGCTCATGCTGGAGTCGTGCTGCCAGTTCAAGCACGTATCCAATCCCTTGGGCACGACCGGTGGGAGAGCCGTAAGCGTAATCGCCGTAATATTGTACATCCACATTGTAGGCAAAATCTTTCCATTCCTGCTCAGTGAACAGGCTGCAGAATTCCGACTCCCCGAGACTTGTGTATTCATACGCGCACAGATTCTGCATCGCTAGCACGTCGAACGCTGTGAGATTGAAATCCCCCGGTAGGTAGGCCGAGAGACGAGCCACAGCATCCTTAGTATATCGCGGAATAAAGTCTCGTGCAGAGGCATCACTGCCCGCGCCCTCCACAGTCAGTTACGGATGGAAATTGCATGGAATCGCATTCATACCTACCCTTCAGTCATATCACCCGGACACGAGTCATAGGAAGCCAGAGTATTATTGTAACCAGTCTCTTCCGTGATCACCACTAGATCATACTGATCGTACGAGCTGTTGGCACCACTGTTTCCAAAGAAACCACCTAATTAAAAAAAAAAAACATTCTCCATCAGTTCCACAATCAAGCGGGTTATTAGAAGTAACCTACTCAACCACCACCTGGCACTCTCCAAGATGCGAGCCTGCGATGTCGTGCGAAAGGCTGGTTTTGGACGCGCAGTACCGTTAGGATACACATTGAGAGATTCATCCCAAGCGGCCAAATGGTCTCGATCGGCACGATAAAGTAATCGACCGTACTTGATCCAAAAGTTTGCGCCCGCGGTGGCCTCTGTGGAAGCGCCAGTCTCCATTAGCACGTCTTCCCCCAGGATGTATTCCCAGTCGTTGAAGAACTTTAGTGGTCCTGTGGCTACAGTCTTGGTCTGATGAGTCTTGGAGTAGTTGGTAAGCTTTTCCGCGAAGTCCCGCATCCCCTCACCATCTAGGGGGTAATTAGTTGGGTATCGCTGGGCATGGCGATGCAGGACATGAACTTGTGATAATTCGCATCCCCGGGGAACTCCTTTGGGGACTGTGAAGCTCGCCGCATCCCTGTATGGACTGAGATTCGCCCAGCTTGTAGTGATATCAAATCCAGAGGCATAGCTAGCCCCAGTTGGAGCAGGAGCAGACACTGCAAGGGTAAGCCCTGCGAAGGACACGGCAAGGAGAGGTGTCCTCATAGCACTAGAGAGCAGAAACAAAGTAAACAAGGATAGGAGGGAATAAAGGAAGGAAAGACAAGGCAAAATAAAAATAATCATGGGCCAAGTGGGAATATTTATTTCAAGCGTGGCCCACGGCTTGGAATGTGGCCGATCACTGTTCCAGATTCCACATAATTAATGCCGATCGATCTGTAGTCAAATGCTATAAGTGGAGTGGAGCATAATATATTTGACTACGTTCGGCCGAGCTAAGCTTTTTCTCTGGCGATGCAATAATATGCATTCCAATTTCCGTAAGGACACCCCGCTAATAATCACCCGGAACGGCGCCTCAGTGATTTTAATATATTCAAAGCCAACCCTGGGTCCTCTCCATGCATTAAGCGTTTTAGCGACCCATCCCCAACTATGTCAGAAAGATAGACCTTCACCTTCTTCCTAATTAGTTGGGAGATACGTTGCAAGGGGTTTGATTATTGATTGATTGCCCTAATTCCAGACTTTGCCCCAAAATGGACATTGCTTGAAGATCTAAATCCGGACACCGAAATAAATCGGCTGACTCATTCTCATTTCGCGTCCGTAACTCCCCGTCTACCGCCTGCCTCTTCCGGCACCGATCCCCTCATGCACCGGGAATCGGCAAAATATATTTTTGCCAGCAGGCACGACTCCGCTCCGTGTGTAAGGTTGGGTGGTCTAGAAAATACGAGATACCTATGTTGAGGTAGTTATTTCTTCTCCCCTAGCTCCAAGCCAAGAACTACTCATGATGCCTGATCGTCGTACCTAATCATGCGGAAACGTTTGCTTACGTCGTAAACAAATTCTTCTGTGGACAAGCTGCCAGCGCATCTGCAAACTTCACTTCTAAAGGTGGTGAAGTCAGTGAGAGCAACAGCAGATAACGATTCTCGCTGTACCGACTCCCATAGGAGAAGTCCCCAGCGGCGAGACCCTTTAGCGACGAAATACCATAATCACCAAAGGCCCAGTTGCCAAAAGTCGCCAGTTCCTGTGTGGCATTCGGAGGGCCTCCATACCTGGGATTGGCGCCCCAGTTGCGGAACATGCGGCTATGGACCCCACATTGTCGGATATGGAGGAGCTCTAGGGTTGTCTTATGTGAGAATGTGGATACAAAGTATCGCTGGTTGTAGTTGATTAGTACGCTGTTTCGCGGAGAAAACCCCAAGAGAATGAGGCAGAGAAAGAAAAAGAAAAAAGAGGAGGTGGGTGCTTACTACTTTAGCGGGAGGGACGCTCAGCCCCAAAAACTCCAGTTCGAGGCTGGCCAGTGGATTGGCAGCCGGTGACTCTGCTATCATCTCCATTTCCTGCGGTGTAAAAGGTAGTTCGGGTGGTTCGAGCAAATCCTGGCCGTGTGACATGAGAGGTCTATTAGTTTCATCATCGTCAAAGTTCGGCAGTCGCTGGTTGTGCACGAATGTCTTCAACGTGGCTTTGTGGTTTAGCACGGCTCTCCAGATATCCAATGTCCCAAAGGTTTCATTCGTGGAGAGAAACAGGTCCCGAAGCCCTGTGAAGGCATGGAGAAACAAAGAGATCATATTAACTTCTTCCCCCGGGGACGCTAAATATGCAGAGGGCTCGATGGTTAAAGACGTTAGTTTAATCTGCTGTCCTGATTTTATGATCTGATGCAAGAACTCCGCCCAGCCAGAGCAGAAACGGAGATGTAACGACTGTAGATTGGCCCAGTTGA
This sequence comes from Aspergillus sparsus, assembly GCA_027569235.1. Taxonomy (NCBI): domain Eukaryota; kingdom Fungi; phylum Ascomycota; class Eurotiomycetes; order Eurotiales; family Aspergillaceae; genus Aspergillus; species Aspergillus sparsus. The sequence goes on from JAPDES010000029.1 coordinate 215,579, forward strand.
AGGCGTGCGCCATTTCCATTTCAGCTTGCTCAAACGGGATGCCGCAGAGGTAAAGCCGCCGAAGAGACGGGAATATCTGCTTCTTCTGGTTGACCGAGAGGCCAAGGGTGTCCCAAGCGAAGGTGTTGGGCCTGGCTCGTTCTTCTTGGGATTTGCAATGGATTGTAGAAATATCGAGCTCGAGTAGAGAGAGTTGGTGAGAGAACTTTTCCAGACCCGCTGCCAGGGCGTCCAGGTCACCTCTCCAAGTAAGTGGGATTAGTGTGAGTCGCTTGAGTCTAGGAAAACTGGAAAGCCAGTACTCATGTCCGTAACATTGGCCGTCGTTGATGATGCGAATCGACTCGATATTTTGCTGCTTTTGTGGCAGAATGCCATCATAGCCAAGGACTGGAAAAGGACAGCAGATTCCTAGGTCCCAACTTGGTTTGTTAGATCTAGACGCGAGATACAGATACCAGCTTTGGGGGAAAGGGAGGGGTACTTGAATTCAAGAAGAGACCCCTCTTTGCACCGGATTAACATCGCAACAACCCTGTTCTTGATCTGAGTGATTTCGGCTCGGTTCTCAACGTCGTATTCCCAGCGGACATGCCTATTGACATCCCGCTGCTCACTTTCTGTCAAGTCGTAGCCTTCAAGCAGGTCGTCATCGGGATACCTTGTATCCACACTATCCTCTTCGGAAACTTCGTCCTCGTCTTTGGGCTTATTGGCCCGCGATTCATGAGTTCCAGGTCCCCTGTCTCCATTCGCTCCATCGCTTTCTTCTTCTTCATAATAGCTTTCCTCACCTCCGCTTTCAGTGAAATACCCCGTGGGACCCCGCTGTAGCCCAAAATGCGGGCATCGCTTCCAATATCTCTTGCGAAACTGCGATGTGAATGTAATTCTTCTAGCCAGGTGAAGGAAATTCCGGTCGTTATTAAAACTCGAAGCCAGGGCTTTTTCGATGGGAAGATGTACTAGATCCTTTTCGTCCACGAAGATGGTAATATCGCTAAAGAGCAGTGGCCTTGTGTGGAGCTCAAGTTCCTTGGAGACTAATCGAGCCTGCTTCAAGTCTCGTTTTCTAAGCTGTGTCTGAGTTAGGAGGTCTCATTCTCATTCTCGCTGGTATTCTCACTGGCAAGGATGTGTTGCTGTGGGACCTACATTAGAGAGAATGTCGATCACCAGTTCTGGAGGCAGTTCGGACAGCATTTCCCAATCTTTCCCTTGTTAACGGTAGGAAGGGAGGGGTCAAAAGAAGATTAGTTCGTTAATTCCTAAATGAATGAGCGATCATGGCCATTTATCCTCATCGTACCCCGCGCTAGAGTTGAATACGAGATCCCGCTGATGATCTGAGTAGTCCACGTGTCAGTGCATCTGGATGGACGTATTGTTCAGCTACTCATTCACCTACTTACTGAGCCGGCATATAGATACTTGGAGGTATAATAACTCCTGCACGACCTAAACCCACACAAAGTCGCAGTGCATATGTTAGCATCACTGGGCGGAGGAAGCTCCCATCCCATGATGTTTGCAGCTGACGTGCATGAGAACCGCCCGTACCGTTACCAAATTGGCTAGTTGCTTCGGTATTTTGGTCTGGTCGGTCCTGAGATTGGGTTATTTCCATTCATGTCTCTGGGGGGTATTACCGGTGATTCATGTATTTGCTGAGAGCGATCAACCTCGTTCGAGGCAACTACTAGAACGTTAGAGCTCATGGCCGCACTCATGGAAAATGCCGGTGCGGGTATTCTTAGCGCTCGAAACCGGACAACACCTGAAGAGGTGACAGACGCTTTAAAACATTACCACGTTCATGTGCTGACCGGGAACTCAAGCCACATTATCTAATTTATCCATTCTACTTGTACGCTGCGCCCCAGCGACCGTAGCGTATTTCGATTAATAAGATTATGTCGGCGGAATGAGATTGTAGGCGATATTCGACCTCGCGGAGTCGAATGACTCCGAGATAGCGGGCGAATCTACCACAAATCCGAATCCGGGATACCGACATCAACGCCTCAACGCCACGAAGGAAATATTGGAATATCTGGTGACTTAATATAGCAAGATAGCAATCTTCTAAAATGGTGGGAACTACATGATATTTGTGTATTTAAACTGAGCAATCTAGATAGAATAAAAAGAATAAGGCCTTCAACATTCATATTCAAAGCGGATTCGACACTGAGGTGGAATCGTATCCCGTGTAGGATCTAAGCGAAATTCTCCGTCAGACAGATTATTTATACATCACAGGCGCTAACGGGACCACAACGACCGCTTATTTAGACCACATTGGGTGATGATGATGTGAAAATATGCTCTAACATGGGGCAGGCGTCTGGGTTGTGGGAAACCAAGGAGCATGGTTGGACTATGGGAGTCTCCAATCCAAATAAAGGAGTATTTTTACGCTGTCTAGAAGCCATGTTAATGTTTGGCAAAAGGAATAATCAAAATCACCCTTAATCAAAGCTTCAACAATTATGTCTTTGCGATGTATGAGTACATGAAGCAACGCTTGCAAAAAATCATAGGGACAGTGTGGGAGCAGCCACCAAGTCCGTCACCGAGAGGGCTCTAAAGCATGATAAAGGGTTACAGCAAGCAGGTGGGTAATCTGCCCATATAGAAGGATAGCTTTATGTATAGCAGTCTTCTTCCCTACAAATTCAGAAACTGGCCTAAAAATACTTATAGATATAAATATCTAGAGCCCCTGTCTTTTTCTGATTCTATAAAAGATAAATTTAAGCAAGCCATTACTTAGGGATGGAGTAATTTTGGTTTGTTACGACTCCCTAATGGTTTCTAACCCTAATTGCCTGTGAGTGTATTTGGATTGAGGGTGTTAATACTTGCCCTGTCTTCGGGCATACTGGATAGTATAACTAACAGTTCAGAGGGACAATTAGAATATATATTTTCTCATTACTATTTATAATAGGTAAATATGGGCCAATCCTCGAGTCAGTCAATGAATTAGTGCTGACGATGTTACGTCATTTCTCCTCCGGATGTAGATTAGCAATTCTAACCCCGTAACAGTTCAAAATCAGGATATATAGTGTAACCAACTCCACTGAGGCCTCTTCTCCATTCTGGACCCTTCCTTTCTCTCACAGTCACCAAAATGAGTCTTCTCACAGCCGTCGGGCTGTCCCCCGCGCCCCTATCCACCCCCATCCCCAACTACGGACCGGCATGCCTGATCTTCCACTTTCTCTTCGCTTACGGAATTTTGTCCTCTCGCACCCTTAAGCAATACTACGGCATCGACCATAATGTGGCCCCGCGCGACGACCTCGCCACCTATGGTGAAGCTGCCGTCCGGGGAGGCAAGCTGACTCGTCGCCAATTGAACATGCTCCGACGCAACGAGGCTGCCCACGCCAACTCTGTTGAGAACTACACCCTGCTAGTGGCCGCGATCAGTATGGCTACTTGGGCTGGAGTAGAACGGACCACCATCAACCAGGCCGCCTTGACGTATACCCTGGCGCGGGTCGCGTACGGCATTATTTACATCGTCGTCGACCGGCCACAGGTGAGCCAGTTGCGGGGAGTGACTTGGTGGATTGGAAATCTCAGCTGTTTGACTTTGCTGTGGAAGGCTGGGGCTTTACTGGCCGAGTAATCGCACTCTGGATCCTCATTCTTTGAGGTATCTTTTGGGGTTTGCTGGTATGGTGCCCGGCGCTAGGAAGGAAGTGGCTGGGGATATGGGAATGACACTTTTTGACTTTGTATGTTTATAGTGGCAATCCTTTAATACCGCACTGTATAAAGTACAACAATTTAACACACACCCAGATTCTATATCAATGAAGCAAAAATTAATTTTCCACGCCATTCTCATATGCTCGGGAAAACACCGTTTTTGCCTACGGTCCGTGCCGGGTCCACCCTCGGTATAATCAAAATTAGTTTGTGGATGGGAATCCTTCGCTGGGGAAGCTAGAGCCCACACTAAACGGTCTTGAGTGGGAACGCAAACTTCGGCTTTCCTTTTCTTTATTGTTTCCGTCATCATTGGTGTGTTGAACTAAACTACGTTGCGATAAAGCCCCGCACAAAAAAACGGCTCGCTCCTGATTCTCCTTTTGACACCCAGCATGAAGATCCCGTCAATTCAGGAGGAGGGGCGTTTCTCTCCCTTCTCTCTTCCTTTTTCATTTCTTGTTCTCTTCTCTGGAGTGTAGGGCTTCAGGATGGCTTTGGATATCATCTGGACCAGCATTGGCGTCGCCTTCGTCTACTTCGTTGTGAAAAGTATCTACCGCCTCTATTTTCACCCATTGAGCAAGTTCCCTGGTCCCACATTGACGGCCATTACCCATCTCTATGAATTCTATTACGATGGGATTAAAGGGGGCCGGTTCATTTGGCAGATCGAGAAAATGCATGAGAAATATGGTATGATAGGACGCACCTTCAATTAACTGCAATTGATTCATTCATGTTATTTTATCTATTTTTACATTTGTCACTTTGGCCTCATCTAACGTGACGGATAGGCCCCATTGTCCGAATTAACCCGCGCGAGATTCATATCCGCGATCCCTATTACTACAACCAACTCTACACGGGCAAAAAGCTTCAAAAGGACCCATACATTGTGAATGTTGTCACATCGCCCCTATCCTCATTCTCGACCCTCGACCATGACCACCACCGGTTCCGCCGCGGGATCGTCGACCCCTTCTTCTCCAAAAAGGCCGTTATGGGCATGGAGCCAATCGTCCAGACTAAGGTCGAGAAGGCCTGCGAGTATCTCGAGGCCGGCAACCAAAGTGGCGCCGTCATCTCGCTCGACAGCATCTTCGCGGCTGTCACGGCTGATACGGTCTCACACTGCACGTACGGTGAGAGCATGGGAGTGCTCGACTCAAAGGATCTGAAGAACGACTTTCGCGATGCAGTGACGGGTAATGCGAAGATGGCGCATTTCACCCGCTTCTTCCCCATCATGGTCAGCGCACTTGATATGTTTCCAGGCTTCTTCGAGTGGCTTCAGCCCAGTTCGCGCGGTCTGTTCAGCGCGAAACGTATGCTGGTGGCGAAAGCTAAGGAAGCACTGGCGAAGGACCAACCCGAGACAAAGCCCGATGGGACACCAAAGACTATCTTTGATTCTCTATGCGACAAGTCGCTCCCGCCAGAGGAGATCACGCCCATGAGAGTCCGAGACGAGGCCATGACCGTACTTGGGGCGGGCACGGAGACCACCGTGAAGGTCCTGTCGGTTGGAGCATTCCATCTATTCCGAGATCCACCATCCCTAATGAAGCTGCGCGCGGAGCTGCGAGAAGTGATGCCCGAGCCTACATCTAAGCCTTCTTGGGTGCAGTTGGAGAAGCTCCCATACCTAGTACGTTAATGGGGGGGGCTGTCGGTCAAGAGGGTGATGGAATACTGACAATATACACCTAGACAGCTGTGATAAACGAGTCCCTCCGCTTGGCGCACAGTGTGTCCATTAGATTGCCTCGTATCGCCCCAAACACTTCCATGGTCTATCAGAATTATACCATCCCACCCGGGGTAAATAATTACATGACACTTTCACTAGTTTCAACGTCCCTGTTGGAGACTAACCATCGACTAGACCCCCGTTTCCGAGTCCATATACTTCGTCCACACCGATCCCCAGGTATTCCCCGATCCTGAAACATTCCGGCCCGATCGATGGATTGAGGCTGCGCAAAAGGGTGAGCGGTTGGATCGGTTTTTGGTCGCCTTCCAGAAGGGCAGTCGAATGTGTCTTGGCCTGAAGTATGTCCCCCTTTCCCTTTGACCCGTAGTATGGTAATACCATTCTGATGGCTAACCCGCAATAGCTTGGCCTACTGCGAGATCTACCTGATGTTTGCTGCGCTTTTCCGTCGGTTTGATCTGGAGTTCCGTGAGACCACGCCCGAGTCAATCCGGATGACCAGAGATCTGATGGTTGGCCTGCCTGAGTCTGGGGAATTTATTGTGCGCGCTCGCGTCACTGGAGTTGTAGATGAGTGATTAAAGACGTCCACGAGGGATATCTAGTCAGAGTGCTACGGGGCAAGTATGTATCAAGTGGTAGTTGACATTGGGTGGAATATCCGACCGTGCTATGTTTGTGAATATGATGCAATTCCATGGCTCTTTGTTGTAAGAGATTTATCCGGTTCTGGAAAAGCGCACAATCAAAATCCACTAGTCTAGAAGTAGTTAAGCCTAGATTCCGAGATGTCTGTTACGTATTAGTAAATCTTACCGAATCATAGGCAATCAAATCAATAATCCATGGTTATGCAGCCCTGACTAACCCTAAAGTAAGCCACCCAAAGAGGTGGGGAGAATGTGCTGGACTGCTGGATCCGCTACAAAGCACTTTGTCAGCTTTACCTCATCCTGGCCAGCCTGGGGAGTATATAAGGGCTTCCATCGAGCAGACCTCAATTACAGTTCTTTCTCAAGAAATGCATCTCCATCTACCACGATCAGTATCGATATATACCCTACTGATCATCCCTCTCATTCTGGTACTCGTCGCGATTACACTCCGAAAGGCCGATTCTCCTAATCTCACCATGTCCAAGCCACTCACCCACGTCAAGATTGTCGCCCGCCGCTCCGGCGAGCGCGGATACGCCGAACATGGCGGATGGCTCAAAACTTTCCACACATTCAGCTTTGCCAATTACTACGACCACCGTTTCACTCAATTCGGCAGTCTGCGCGTCCTAAACGAGGATCGGGTCGCCGCGCGCAACGGCTTCCCGACGCATCCGCACCGCGATGCAGAAATCTTTAGTTACATTCTGAGCGGCGAATTAACGCATCGCGATAGCATGGTCCGCAAGGGAGCAGAGGGCGCGCAGGGCAAGGACTTTTACCGCATGAAACGCGGCGACGTGCAGTTCACCACAGGCGGTACGGGCATCGCACACTCGGAACAAAACGAGTCCAATAAACCTGTGCATTTTCTCCAAATCTGGGCCCTTCCCTGGAAATACGGACTGAAACCCCAGTACCACACCCGTTCGTTCGATGAAGCCGCCAAGCGACAAGCCTTTGTGCCTATTTTATCGCCCCTCGCAGCTGGTCCCGATGCATCCCCCGCGGAGGAGGCAGCAGCAGTCCCCAAGATCCCAGACACTATCCCGATCCACGCGGATTTTGTCATGGGAGCAGGCATCATCGCCCCAACGCAGTCCTTTGATTGGACGGTCGGAGCTGGAAATGATGTAGTCACTCAGAAACGCAAGCGAAATGTCTATGTTCATGTGCCCATGACGAAGGGTGGCAAGGCGAAAGTGCGCCTGGATCATCGCGAGGATGCTATTTTGGAGGAAGGGGATGGCGCTTTCATCTCGGGAATTAATGCGGGGGATTTGCTAAGTGTGGAGAGTTTGGGGGACGCTGAGGCAGAGGTGATTGTCTTAGACAGTAATTGAGATCAATAGGTACAGAATATTTGGCGTTTAGGAGTATTTTAATATAGTAATCAAGGAGGTTTGTGAATATGAATATTAGATTTGTTGTTTTTATATCAAACAAGACTGTGTCTCTTCCACGTCGTGCATAGGGCTTGCTGGACCCTTTTTGTAACTGGTACAAGTGAGCAAGGAGGTTTAAAGTGGGTATTAATTATGGTAAACGTGATGTTAATATTTAGGCACAAGGGAACTACAAAATAGTAAGATCTGATATCAGCGAGAGCTCTCATATGGTTTTATGATTAGGGCAACCCCTACTAGGTGAATAGCGAGTCCTTCCCACTAGCTAAAGTCACCCCTGTAATTGGGCAGGTATGCCTCGCGTCAGGCTGCCAAAAAGAAAAATTTCTTTCAAAGTTGGCCTGTCGCTGATCGCTCATTGATTAATGTCCTCTAGTATCTCCTAGGAAGTACCGCAATGGTTCAATCAACCGATAGAAGGGTGCCTGGGTACACTTTACAGGGGGGGCTCGGTCGACCAAGGCACTTTTATCCTTTCTAACTCAAGGAAGCAGTAGTAAAGACGGTATCTGCGTTCGCGACAGGCTAGCCTATCGCTTTCAGTCCTAAATAAGTAGTCCGCTCTAGTTTGTGAGTAGAAATTATACTCAGCCCCCCGCCTGACACCTGGATTTCTCTGATTCGGTCATGCAATTTCACATTGATGGCAGGGAAACCAGATGTGGCCTTCTCCAGGTTACCACACCAAGCGACAAGGTTCAAACCAATACAAGAAAAGAAAAGAAAAAAAGCTGCGAAGACTTCAGCATGACCAGAAGGTTAGAATGTCCCCCACAATAAGTCCAGGGAAAAGCTATCGTGGGGCTCTTATGCTAGCATATGAAAAGCTTGATTCGGTATCTAGACATAGTGGAGAAAAGGTATAGTGCGACTTGACACAAACAAGAGATTTGAGGAGCTTGCTAACTCAGACAAGGGGTTCATAGAGAGCCTGCGGCTGGCTATGAGGCTCAAGCGAACGAAGGAGTCACGGAAATGGGTGTGAAATCTCCATTTCTTACCCCCCCCGGACAAGGTTCAACCAGCCACAAGTCTGTACCTATAATTTAATATCCACCCAGAAGACTTCCAATGGTCCCTTCAATTCCAGGCACCTAGCCTCATCCATTTTTAGGCAACGGCATAAGCAATGCTGTGTAATTAGTCTATGTCCCTCAAAGCTGGAGGCTAGCAGATTGATCCTTGACTAGAAGTGGGCTTGTACTAATGGAATGTTGTAGACGCCCCACCCTAGCGACAAAGAACTATACAACTTCCGAGTGTCCGAACCTGAGCTCAAGTCGTGGTTGACTCCTCATCTTCATGTGACCTAGACCTTTTCATTGTTAGAATCCAAATGTATGACACTTGGAGTTTGAGGTAAGCCACTCACTTCTGCCGTCTCGCCCAAACCCCATCCAGATCCCCAACTGGAAGCGTGATCGGTAACCCCACGGCCTCAAAGAGCTGCGCCACCAGTAAGTAGAATCCAAGGAGACTCGCGACAAAAAGGCATGCCCCGGCGCCCTGAGCAGGAAATATACCATTAGCCATTTCTTATTCGCTTAGCTAGTACTAGGCGGGTGGTAGTTACTTTAACACACTGATCTCCAACAACAGCGTCCCCCTCACCCAGCCGCCAGTAGCCAGCCGATAGAAAAAGGAAGACCAGAAGTAGTGTGAGGAAGATGATGGTGTAGACGAGGTTTGTCCTGGTAGCACAGATTAGGAAGATGAGCATTAGGATGGCCATTGTTATGAAAAGGAAAGCTATTGCCGACGATTTATTAGCACAGTTAGGGCCTAAGGATTGAAGCTGTTATCGGGAGGTGGGGCTGGGACGTGCCGTATGTATTCATAAAGTTAGCACTGGCAAGTCCAGCCGCTGTATCGGATGAGGAGGAGTAGGGAGCTAAGCCGTGTTAGAATACAGATGATATGGTTTGGTGGGAGAATGCTGACCAGCTGCATTGAACGAGGGTATCATTGTAGCGGCAAATGCGAACCAAAATCCACCTGTTAGATACGTTGTCAGCGACAAAGCCCATATAAAACGTATGCTTTGTGGTGGAGGACTCACCGATAGTACCGAAGACGACGCAGGGGAAGGTATTTCCGAGCACGAATTCGAGAATACTTGTGATAAGCAAGAGAAGTCCGCCTAGGAACACGATAGGACCACTATTGTCCTTCATCAGATGAAACTTAGGCACTCACTTGTCTGGGACTCTTACATGAACGCAACTCCATTTCCGCTCGCACCTCGCCACGCCATTAAGCAGCAAGACAGCGGAGTGGTAGTGATGACAAAGCCTCCAAGCGCTCTTGAAGTCAAGGATTGGGGTTAAAAGAGGCTTTTCAATAAGGTGCGAGAGAGCCTATATGGGTATAACTCACAAGGGGGTAGGGTTTCCCACTGACTTGGCCAGCGCAGGCTGGCGCCGCGTCATCGGGGCCAGGTACAGCCTCTCAAATTGCTCAGCTGTCAGGGTGACTGAGGTAGGGACTGCCGATAAATGGTATGAGCTGCCCCTGCTATCGGAAGCGTCCTTTGCCTCCCCAATCTGGCTGATATCGGACATTGTGACACAGGCAGTCTCTGGCGATACGAAAGTGATAGAAAATAGAAAGGAACAAGACAACGAACAAAAGTCCTAAGATACTTGACAAGGGGCAAGAGAGAAGTTATTATAAATTAAATCTCAAAACACAGATTCTTCCCCAGATTCGGCAGAAAGGAAGCATAAACAACCCCTAGTATCAAACACTACCTGTCTTTTCCTCAATGCGGAGAACTAGAAATAGTACATTCCCCTACAGCTCCCTACAGGCGCTAGAGAGTGGGCTAATAGAAGGTGGGGAAAGCTCCCCGATCCCAGCTTTCGAGTGGGGTTTACGCAGCTGGGCCCTGTCCCAACCAAATCATATGTTTAGAGACTGGGCTCTGTTTTTGATTTTCCTAGCTCGTAACTGCTGGCTCGCTAGTCGGACCACGCGGACCCGATGTCCATGCGGAGCCGCATATGATGAGATCTACTGTGCACCGTACTTCGTATTTACGGTTAGTGGTCAGAGAATGAAGGACCTTGTAGTCTAAAGTAGCTTGTGAATGGAGTTAATTATATCCTCTCATGCCGGGCCAAAGTGTTGAGATTTGGAACATTGATGTTAGGCTAACAATGCGGAGCCGATATCTATCGGGCCCACGCTATGTAGAATAAAAGTTTGGGATAGGGCATGAGGCAGGGTTCCGCTTGTACAATGACGACACGGAATCTGAGCTAAACTCGTGTGCCTTTGTCGTGGCAAAATTTATATGTAAATCTTTTTCTACTGCTGGTTTGACTCAATCACCCGATGAGCTAAAATATGAACGATCTATTCAGACCACGGAATACAGAATCATAAGTAATGCATAGTGCGTCCGAAAAGATGCGTCTGCGACGCAAATCCAGGCGATCCTGTCTAAGCTGCCAGCGGGGACATAAAACATGTGGTAAGTTTAGTCCTCTTGTTTTCATCCGGCTCTAACAGTCGGCGGTGGGATAGACAACCAACGCCCATGCGAACAGTGTATGAAACGAGGGAGACAACAAACATGCATCGATGGAAATCGTAAACGGTTCAAATATCTTCGTGACTCGGAATACCAGCCGTCAAGACGGAGGCGAAGTTGTGACACGGTGGAAGATAATGTGGGGGGGAGCTCGCCTGAGTATATCAATCCGAGTTTGCTCCACCTTCCGCCCAGTCCAGGTAGTAAATATGCCGTGGGCATAGGTTCATTAGAGCAATCCAGTATCTCAGCTACTAGTTCTACGATCGGACAGGGGGGCTTATGGACAAGTGAACGGCCCAACTATCACAAAAATCTCCCAACGAACGAGATGCAAAATGGGGGAGAGGACATCTACATCTTCGAGGAAAGACAGGCTGAGCTACTTATGTTTAATATCGCCATAAATCAACCGCTCAGCTTCCATGATAAGTGCGGGGCGAGTCCACATGGCTTCAGTATCAGTACGGGCTGGTCAAACACTTTTTTCCCGCCGGAAACTGAAGACTTTGACTAGACCGTGCAGGTGGCATCTGGGATTACCGGGTGTGGAATTCAGTTATATTGAAGTGTACAAAGAAGATTAAAATAACATTTCCTTGGACTCAACCTGTAACTTCAAACGGGTTCCTTGTATTTGCGGAATTTCTGTATAAATCTACACTTCTAGTGAGACAACGGCTGATTATTGTTGCTAAAGATATGCTTTATCTGGCAATCTAACTTCCAATGAGAGGTCACCACTTCGGTGCCGAAATGTATCACAGAGCTCTGGGCGACTCTAGTCAAATACACTTTGTCGCACTCTTAGATTTGGCTATAAAAACAGAGCTAATCAAAGTTCATATTGAACTTCCGAGAGACCGAGAGCGACATGGCCAACAAAAGTACAAAAACGCACTCCAACAATACAAAGCGGAACCTGCGACCTCCAGAGATTTGGCGATCCTCCAGATTTTGTCTGGAGTCCACATCGGCATGTCGGGTTGAGATTCGCATCACTAGGTGATTCACCCCAGATCCGTGCGGATCCGCATGGGGGCCAGAAAGGGGCCGCAGGAGGCGCGTGCGCGACATCCACTCAATCTTCCCCTCATTATCTTTTATTTCTCTTTCAACCGTTAGTAGATCGCGTTGATTGTGTATAGACTCCATCATGTTCTCGGTGAACCGCGTCTGGATAGCACGCTTGACGACAGCCAAAGCGGGGCCCCGGAATTTCTCCTTTACCCCGGATGCGCTGCTTTCTCTTTATGAGTTTGTATAAATATGGGTGTTGACCTCCAGGGCTCTCACAGTCATCCAATAAACCAATCTCTACTCATTCAATTGGCTTCAAACTTCCCAGTTCATCTGACCAACCAACCAACCAATCAATCCATCTGCCTCAGCCAAAATGTCCATCCCTGAAACGCAATGGGCCCAAGTTGCCGAAAAAATTGGTGGACCGCTAGTTTACAAACAAATCCCCGTCCCCAAGCCCGGTCCTGATCAAATCCTTGTTAAGATCAAGTACTCGGGTGTGTGCCACACCGACCTCCACGCCATGATGGGCCACTGGCCGATCCCTGTGAAAATGCCGCTTGTCGGTGGGCACGAAGGCGCCGGTATCGTCGTCGCAAAGGGTGAGCTCGTGCACGACTTCAAGATCGGTGACCGTGCCGGTCTCAAGTGGCTCAACGGATCATGCGGCGGATGCGAGTTCTGTCGTCAGTCCGATGACCCGCTCTGCGCGCATGCGAAGCTCTCCGGTTACACGGTTGATGGCACCTTCCAGCAGTATGCGCTGGGGAAGGCAAGCCATGCGTCCAAGATTCCAGATAATGTCCCCCTTGACGCGGCGGCTCCCGTGCTTTGTGCGGGTATCACGGTATATAAGGGATTGAAAGAGTCTGGGGCTCGACCAGGGCAAACAGTTGCGATTGTAGGCGCCGGCGGTGGGCTTGGGTCGCTTGCACAACAGTACGCGAAGGCTATGGGTATCCGGGTCATCGCGATTGATGGGGGTGATGAGAAGAGGGCGATGTGCGAAAGTCTCGGTGCGGAGGCATTTGTTGACTTCACCAAGACAAAAGACCTGGTTGCCGACGTCAAAGCAGCTACTCCTGATGGTCTGGGCGCCCACGCAGTTATCCTCCTCGCTGTGTCTGAGAAACCATTCCAGCAGGCTACCGAGTACGTCCGCTCCCGCGGAACCATCATTGCGATTGGTCTGCCTCCAGACGCCTGCCTCAAGGCCCCTGTTATCGACACTGTTGTACGCATGATCACCATCAAGGGTAGTTACGTCGGGAACCGCCAGGATGGTGTCGAGGCTCTTGACTTTTTTGCCCGTGGACTGATTAAGGCACCCTTCAAGCTGGCACCGCTGTCGGACTTGTCGAAGATTTATGAGCTTATGGAGCAAGGGCAGATTGCTGGTCGCTATGTGCTTGAGATGCCCGAGTAATCAGTGGCTGAATGTCTGGCTGGACGAAGACGAGGTGGAATTATTTATTTGTTTATTATTACTTTTTTTTTGGTTAAGCATTTGGCCTGCAAAAACTATACGTGTAGGGTCAATCACATATAGCAAATCTGATAACTATTTTTATTTTCAAATTGCATTAGCTATGTCTCTATAGTCTTTTTGGAAATTCATATTTCGAGTAAATTGCAAACATTCAACACCTGCTATTTTAAATACAACGCACAGACATGTGGGGACTTTCAGGGGAACCAACACACATAATCAGTGTTACTGTCCAGGCTACCTTGGTATCACTGAGCGCGAGTGATAGGTATATCCGATCATCATTCTTCTTCCGCCCCAAAGACCTTTCACAGTAACACGACCGTCAACAGATTGCATGTAGCCCACCCATTGCTTCCCGTACTCTTTCAACAAACTTTGCCCCACCCCGCGTTAGCATGACCCAGAATCATTCTAAACTTTTCTTCTGCGTCGGGATCCGCACCGATACTCGATCTAGCAACCGGGTAAAGGGAAGCTCCACGAAGCGGGGACGCGGGGAACTTGGCGGGGTTGGTGGGAAGCGCACGGCGTAGATGATGCGGTGCGGAGCCGCACGACCCAAAGCACGGAACGGGCGTGTGCGACTTCGGCGCTTGACTGCAGCATACGAGGAATAGAGCGCAAACACCCGATTGAGGTTTCTTGAGGATGGTTCTGTTCCGCATATTTTTCAGGTGGACAATAGTGAGGCATACGGGTATATAAGGGTAGTAGAAAGCCCGTCTGGGGTGGATTGGCTTAAGTATCATTCTTCGACACTGTACCACGTTGAACCTCAACAATTGAATCATTATCCGTTAAGCATGGATCTTTTTGCGACTATCAAAACACCCTCTGTTACTTATGAACAACCGATTGGATTGTAAGTGTTTGACCCCAGCAATGACAAGGTCATATCCAGTAACAGAGGCATCTAGGTTCATAAACAACGAGTTCGTCAAAGGCGCAGACGGCAAAACCTTCCAGACAATAAACCCACACAACGAGAAACCCATTGTTGCCGTGCACGAGGGAAATGCAAAAGACGTAGATATCGCTGTCAAAGCAGCCCGCGCAGCCCTCGAAGGTGAATGGGCCCAGGTCACTCCCTCCCAGCGAGGCCGCCTCCTAACGCGCCTTGCCGACTTCCTCGAGCGTGATATCGACATTGTTGCGTCAATTGAGGCGCTCGATAATGGCAAGGGTGTTACAATGGCCAAGGGCGATGTTACCGCGTCCGCCGGGTGCTTGCGGTACTATGGCGGCTGGGCGGATAAGATCTACGGGCAGACGATTGATTCAGATCCCGATAGTTTGACGTACACAAGGCATGAACCGGTGGGAGTGTGTGGGCAGATTATACCCTGGAACTTCCCGTTGCTCATGTTCGCGTGGAAGATTGGGCCCGCCGTTGCAACAGGGAATACAATCGTGATGAAAACTGCTGAGCAGACGCCGCTGTCCGCGCTGTACATGGCAAAACTGATCAAGGAGGTTGGGTTTCCGCCTGGTGTGATCAATATCATTTCAGGCTTTGGCCAGACTGCAGGCGCAGCGATTTCATCCCACATGGATATCGATAAGGTCGCCTTCACGGGTTCTACTCTTGTGGGAAGACAGATCCTGAAAGCTGCTGCAGACAGCAACCTGAAAAAGGTGACCCTCGAACTCGGCGGTAAGTCACCTAACATCATCCTGCCCGACGCAGACCTCGAAGAAGCAATTGGGTGGGTGAACCTGGGAATCTTCTTCAACCACGGCCAATGTTGCTGTGCGGGCTCGCGCATCCTCGTGCACGAAGCCATTTACGATAGATTCCTGGAGCTGTTCAAGAAACGTGCGGAACAGAATCAGGTCGGGGATCCGTTTGATCCGGAGACGTTCCAGGGTCCCCAGGTGTCACAGGTGCAGTACGATCGCATTATGAGTTATATCAAAGGGGCCAAGGATGCGGGAGCGACGGTTATCACGGGGGGTAGTCGGCATGGTGATGAGGGGTATTATATTCAGCCAACGATCTTCGCGGATGTTAACGAGGACATGACTATTGTGAAGGAGGAGGTCTTTGGGCCTGTTTGTACAGTGCAGAAGGTTAAGGACGAGGCAGAGGCAATTCAGATGGCAAATTCGACCAATTATGGTAAGTACCTCATCCATTGAGGAAAGAATATGAAAAAAAAAAAAAAAAAAAGTCGCCATTACCATTAAAGGAGTCTCCTGACCTCGTGATACTTAGGTCTCGCTGCCGCTGTACATACGACGAATATCAACACCGCGATTCGAGTCTCGAATGCAGTCAAGGCAGGGTGAGTTGATGGCCTGTAAACACACGCATTTTTGATCTCCTTACTCACCTACATGTGGCAGAACCGTCTGGGTGAACAACTACAACACCCTGCACTACCAGATGCCGTTTGGCGGCTTCAAGGAATCAGGGCTGGGCCGCGAGCTGGGCTCGTACGCCCTTGAGAACTACACGGAAGTCAAGACTGTCCGCGTACAGATTTCCAAAGCTTAAGCATCATGTCGGAAGTTTCTTGCTTTGTTCCTTCTAGTGTTACCATAATTGAAATTACAACTACTCGAAGTGATCTGAGTTTTTCTACTATACAGACCGTACGACGATGTGCCAAAGTAATACTAAATATCCCAACAGAGCAACAAAGCAGCAAGTGAACTTGTATTTTGCTACAAATGAACAACAACGTCCCCCCGAAGAGGATGACTCAGAGATGCTGGGCCAAAAAGAAACCACTGCGATAAACTAAGTACTAACTAGTATTGTCCGCTTGCCCCGAACCCGGGGGTTTCCCCGCCCAAGCCAAGCATATGTGGAATTAATGATTGTTCCAAGGTTCCCCAGACCGACGGTGAACCGCTCATACGATGCGCCTTTACCCCGCTCGTATTCCTTCCGAAACTCAGTCACCGAACTCAGCTGGGCGAGATCATGTGCGTTCTGCCCCCGCACAATGGAAGGATTAATATACTTCTCTGCTCCGCTGCCTTCACTGATTTTCTGGGATTGGAACCATATCCATATAGAAGAGCCCATCGAGTTTGGTGTTTGTATATGAGGAATTGCAAAGATGGGAGACACCCGTCGCCGACAGAATCATAGCTGCGATCCGTGTCGCAGGGGGAAGAGAGGGTGTGATGCGCCGGTAAGTACCGCTGCCGAGCCAAGAAAGAAAGAAAAAAAAAAGATAAAAGAAAGGATCACGCCATACCATACGAACCGATTGACGAGGCCAGATTTCTGATCCAGATCTAGGAGAATCGAAATGAACCAGGGTACACCTGCTCTAACTGTAGGCGATGGAAGAAGAAATGTACGTTCAATTTCATCTCCTCGAGACGCGCAGATTCGCGCAATGTCGGTGCCGGTGCCCGGTCAAGAGTGAGATCTATGGTCACTGGCGGCGCTACGATAGAGAGTCGCGATAACCCCCCTACTCTTCCCAATATAAGTGCCTACAATGCCCTCTTGGGTGAGGGATTGGGGTCTTCGCAGCTCGACCCTACGACTCTTGGGGATATATTCGCTTTTACCCCAGCATTAGATAATGCCACGTTTCCGTTGCACGCGCAAGCGCAGAGTACTGTTGTTGGAGAACACGACCCCATCCAATGGAATCTGGATGGTCTGGGTGATTTTCAGATTGGTGCCATACCTCAATCTGAAGTATCACTCAGTCCGCTTGAATCCCAGGCCCTCTTCGTACCGCACGAAAACTTAGATCCAGTCGATCTAGTTCAACAACAACTAGTAAATGGCTCGCCAGATGGGTTCGCCTCGCCGAGCTGTCTAGCCGAAAAGCACAAGCAGCCCAATCTCCAATGGGATCTCTGCATCGCATCCGACAGAACCGCGAACCAAGTTGCTCGGTCAACTATGACCCGCAATCTTATGCGAATATACCACGATAGTATGGAAAACGCCTTATCCTGCTGGCTAACCGAACATAACTGTCCTTATGCCGACCCGGTTAGCGCCCTGCTGCCCTTCAACCAGAGGACAGAATGGGGTCCTATTTGGTCGAACCGGATGTGTATCAGGGTGTGTCGATTGGACCGAGCGTCCTCGTCAATACGTGGGCGCTCGTTAAGTGCGGAAGAGGATAAGACCGCCGCACGAGCCTTACATCTCGCGATTGTTGCCTTCGCCACACAGTGGACGCAGCATGCACGGAAGGGAGTAGGGCTATCGGTTCCTGTGGATATCGCTTGCGATGAACGGTCGATTCGAAGGAAAGTGTGGAATGAGGCACGCCATGCGCTACAGCATTCGACGGGGATACCCTCCTTTAGAGTTATATTTGCCAACATCATCTTCTCCCTCACGCAGAGTCCACTGGACGAGACCCAGACTACCAATTTAGACCGGTTACTGGAAAATGACGGGGCACCGACGTTTTTGGAGAACGCGAATCGTCAGCTCTATACGTTCCGGCACAAGTTTGCGAGGTTGCAACGCGGAGGCCTTCCAGCCATGACAGCGCTTCGACGGGACTCAATATCATCCACACTGACCGAATCAATGCAAGCATCCACACCAGAAAGTCCACGGGTTGATCCAATCCTATCAAATCAAGACCACCGCAGCACATTAAGCTTGCTCTTTTGGCTCGGAATAATGTTCGACACACTTAGCGCCGCAATGTATCAGCGCCCTCTCGTTGTCTCAGACGAAGACAGCCAAATCGCCTCAGCATCACCATCAGCCGACCAGCACATCAACCTCAATTACTGGGAAATCCCAGAACACCCTTTGCCCCCGAAGAGTGACGTATGGGGTGACTTCTTCCTCCGTCCTGCTACCCGTCAAGAATCCATCTCCGCGCATGCCCAGATCCAACGCTGGCCCTGCTCCTATGAAGAAGCGGCCTCCGTCCTCTCCGAGGCAACACCTGTGAAGGTCCTCCTATACAGGCGGGTAACGCAACTTCAAACACTGATCTATCGAGGCGCAAGTCCTTCACGACTTGAAGATGTCATCCAAAAGACGCTTCTTGTATATCAACACTGGACATGCAGATACCAAAATTTCATGCTTGACTGCGTCGCAAACCATGAGTCTCTGCCCCACCGGATCCAATCTTGGTACGTTATATTAGATGGCCACTGGCACTTAGCCGCAATGCTCCTCGCCGATGTACTAGAGTCGATCGACTGCAACCACCTCGGCTATGAATCCAAACGGGAATCTCGAATCGCAAGCGACCTCATTGCGACATTGCGAATCGATAACGCGCTTGCCGTCGGTGCACTTGCACGGTCATCGCTTGACAAGCAGACGAGTACTATGCATCGATACTTCCACGATTCCTTGAACGAGGTTGCGTTCCTCGTTGAGCCGTGGACGGTTGTGCTGATTCATTCGTTCGCGAAGGCGGCGTATATCGCACTTGACTGCTCGAGTCGTGGGTCTGGGTACGGGCAGCAGGGGCAGGAGTGCTTTTGGCAAACCTGCGAGCATTGTATCTGTGCTTTGGAATATCTTGGAAGGAAATCAGATATGGCGTTTTTGGTTGCGAGGGGGTTGGAGAGGGAGTTGCGTGGGAAGGTTAATCTTGAACGGGTATGAGAAGAGGTTCTTTACGGCCAATTCGGAAGGGAGATACCACTCGGTTATAGGTCTGACGTAGACCACAGTAGCCCTCGACGTTAAGGGTACCGACATTTATAAGCGGGCTGTGTGTGGTGTGATTGTCGGCGCGCTGAGTAGGCTCACTATGCTTCTGATTCAACTGATGTTGACAAAAAAGAGTTTGTGTCCCGATGAAAAACTTTGAAATGTCACTTGAGAGCAGAATTACTTGCAAAACCAATCTCAGCAGTACTATTGTAGATCATACCTAGCCCTAAAAACAAGCACGGAAGGACAGGCATCCATCTATTCGATAAAACAACATCCTCAAAAGAGAGGCACATGTGTGATATAGGTAGCTTCATTGCTCCAAACGCAACAGTCAAAACACAACGGCGCTTTCCCCTAGAGCACGACGGGATTCTTTTCCTCTACTTGAAACAGTTTGTGAAACGCAGAGGTGAAGCTATTGAACATGCAAAGTCTGCAAAGCCCAATAAAACCCACCAATCAAGTTCCGCAACCGACAGAACGACGCACCGGCCGTTTCTTCAACGGACAGGGAGCGTCCCCCATTTAGGCGAATTGCCTAAAAATCTATATTGGTCTTTAATTTACACGCGGCGAAAATCCCCCATTTGTGGGATTATTTGATCACCTGGTGGGCTAGTGCGCCGAATTCCACCTGTTCTTGTCGTCCGTTAATTTACCTTGGCAAATGCTTAGTCGCAATGGTCACTCTTCAGCGACAATTTTCCGGGCGTCTTCCCCAGATTCAGAGTTGGTGGAGTAATTAAACAGTTCATGTGTCATCTTCAGCTGTGGCTGCATCTGGGGTAGGGATTCAAAAGCAATGCACTGCGCTCTCTCCGACATCGCACAAAGCTCGTTCCTTAAGCATTGTGCCACCCACTACAATTCGCCCTCTTTCCTGTTTATTAATCACCATTGAAAATGGCTATTTGGACGGCTTTGGTTGTGGCTACTGTTGCGGCCGCTGCTGTCATCGTAGAACCACATGGGGCGAGAAGTTGTAGCGCTCTCTGGTATGGACCGCCTCTGGGGTTCCGGATTCCGGCATTAGTTTATTAACAATAGTCCCCTTTACTTAGGTATCAATGTGGTGGTGAGGGCTGGACTGGCGCTACATGTTGTGAATCGGGTTCAACCTGCGTGTACTCGAATGAATGGTATTCCCAGTGTCTTCCCAGTACCGATAGCAGCTCCTCATCCTCCTCAATGACAACGAAGACTACCACCACCACCAGCAGTACCACAACCTCTACAACCAGCAGTGCTTCTGGGATACGCACTGCGGCACCTAGTGGCTGCTTGACGGTCAGAGCTTCAGGGGCTTCTTCTAGTGAGTACAGCTCGCTTGGAGATGCTGTAAGTGCTCTAGGATCCGGTAGCTCCTCGTCGACCGCATGTATTTTTGTGTATCCTGGCACGTACACTGAGCAGGTTGTGATCGGTGAATATGACGGGGCTCTCACTATCTACGGTTACACTACGGATATCTCCTCCTACGTGAATAACCAAGTCACCATCACCCACTCGGAAAACTCGACGGTGGCGGGCAGTGACGAGAAGAGCTCCACAGTTGATGTCAAAGTGGATAACTTTAAAATGTACAACATTGATGTTGTCAATTCGTTTGGGTCAGGGACACAGGCCATTGCTTTCACTAGTAATGGTAATCAGCAGAGCTTCTACGGATGTGGTTTCTACGGATATCAAGGTCCTTGAGTCTTTCTCCTTTTCCGTAATTCTCTAGCACTGACAGGGAATCCTTCTATTTTAGATACCCTCTATGCGCATTCTGGTTACCAGTACTATAAAAACTGTCTAATTCAAGGTTAGTACCCCCTTGGTGTCTCCCCACCGCCGTTCGAAGCTTTGTCTTGCTGATTCGTTTATTTTTCAGGGGCCGTCGACTACATCTTTGGAGACGCCTCTGCCTGGTTTGAACAATGTGAGTGGCCCTCCTTCACCAAAGTAAGAGAACTCATCTCATGCTTACCACCTTCCGATCAGGCACCATCCAGTCCAACGGGAATGGTGCAATCACCGCAATGCACAGGGACACAACCTCGGAGACGACCTGGTATGTAATCAATAAGTCCACCGTAAGTCCGTCCCTCTGCCTAACCATTTAACCTTCCCATAAGAAAAAGAGATATTAATGGCGACAGTAGATTAAAGCAGCTTCCGGTTACAGTACGACTGGGAATGTATATCTGGGTCGACCGTGGGGGGTTGACGCCCGCGTAATCTTCCAGTATTGCTCTCTGTCGAACATCATCAACAGCAAGGGCTGGACTACTATGGCCGAGGACGCTACACCGTAAGTAACTTAAATAATAATTCCTATTCCTCTCTTCCTTATAAAGAAGGGGGAATAAAGAAACCAATTGCCACTCGTTAATCTCTCGTGCATAGGACCTTCATGGAGTACGGCAACACGGGGGCTGGCGC
Source organism: Aspergillus sparsus (assembly GCA_027569235.1). Lineage (NCBI taxonomy): Eukaryota > Fungi > Ascomycota > Eurotiomycetes > Eurotiales > Aspergillaceae > Aspergillus > Aspergillus sparsus. The sequence goes on from JAPDES010000029.1 coordinate 237,181, forward strand.
CACCACGACGGCGCGCGTTTACGAGAGCACAGCAACCACTGCTGTCAGTCTGTCCGAGTTGTTTCCTAGTGGCACAGCATGGATTGACAGTACCTACTAAAGCAATCTAACTTGGAGCGTCAACCAAGACATTGGTTTGGGTTGGTGGGATTTCGCCCTTAATGTTAGGAGGTGCGTCTGTGACTCGTTCCCACGGAGAAGATTCGGGATTAAAGGGATTATAAAACCTTGTGCCATCACGATTAGATAGATGTCAGATCTAATCCCCATAAATATATATCATATATGTCTCAGTATCATACACAGCCATCTAGCCAGTAGGAGCTCCTATCTATGTCCCCTTTTATCGAAGGAGAGATGGATGGAGCTCGACTAAGGGGGGTGGGGTACAAACACTACTCTAACCCTCGATAGGAGGAATAAAAGGCCAACTTGTGAATTTCAGTCTGGTATAACTTATTGCCAATAAACGGACTGCAAAAAATCGACGACAGGACTAAGGGCTTTCCCGGGCATCGTTTGCTTCTGCGCCATATTTTCCTAGTAGGTAGGTAAATTTTATAGCCCTTGGGGAAAAAAAAAAAAAAAAAAAAAAAAAAAACATCGGGAACAACGATGCTCAATAGTTGCACTACTTCAAGGAAATCTCAACGATTCCCACACCCGAGGGCGAGGGGGTGACTTTCACAACGGTAAGCCTTGGGGACGCTGCCTCGACCAGACTCGTCCATTGAGAAGCTGTTCGTTCTTGGCCGTTGTATTTAGCCAGCATACAAATGTCGAGGGCCCTACAGCAAAGGAAAATTGGTTATTAGAATGGATACTAAACTCGCCTTTGAAATGGAAGCATTCGCTGGATATCAAACCTACCGGTATATCTGCTCCAAGAGAGGGACTCCAGTACCAAGCTCCGGAAGGATTGTCTCATTAATCACTATTCGGTCACCTTCCTTCATTGCTGGGAGGATTGCTTGTAGGATTTGATGACAGTACTTGTTGCTCCAATTATGGAGAATACCTCTCACCAAAAACACAAGCTTTTTGTCGGGATGCTCCGCCTGTTGGTCAAACATATTATGGGGGAGGAAGGTCAGGCGATCTTTGAATTCTGGTGATAGCTTGGCTTCACCTTCGCGACACACACCCTCGTAATCCTGCACGATAAAGTGCAGGTTAGGATATCGTGTTGCGATTGCTTTGCTAACATGGCCAGTTGATCCGGCAACCTAGAGTCACGGTTATCAGAAAACTTGGTTCATTCAGCTCCATCAGGTATCCACATACATCAACTACAGTGGCGTCACCACAGGCCTCCCAATCAAAGCCTTCCAGGACGCCGTTGATGTTATTGTGCTGCGAAATAAAACTCATTGACCGGGCAAATTGCTCCTGCAGGTGCTCATTTTCTTCGAAGAACTGCCATTGCTTCTTGTCTGTCTGAAATGCGATGTTGAACCCGGTCTCCGTTGGCTCTTCGCTCGGGCCCCATTTGGCCAAGGCGTCTGAGAGATGGCAGCCAGAACTAAAGGTCGAGTCAAACATGGATTCTAGATACCCAGCTGCATTATTATCCGTCGCGACCTTCAATGAAAGGCGGCTATGAGCGATATGACCGGGAGCTGGTTGTTGGAAGATATGGTGGGTGATCAACGTGCTAGCGATTCTTTGGACCGTACTCTCGTCGAGTCCGACTTTCTCCGCTAGTTCACGATAGGTGATGCTATTATCCTGGGGGACGTGTTTCGCAAACTCAAATTTGCAGGACACGCGTACGGCAGAAAAGAACAGGAGCTATGCAGAGCGATGCCTAGTGAGTACATCAAGTTAAGGGGAAATACACAGATGCGACCGAGATACGTACTTGAGATGACATCCCCATAAAAGCGCCATGCGTGCCCGATACCAGCTGAATCAAAGTAGACGCTGCGCCACAAATTGCCATCCGTGCTTTGTCATATTCCCGGGTGTGAGGCACTGGAAGAGAGGCCGGATCGGGGTCATTGGGGCTGAAGGAGAGATTCACTTGGTGCTCCTGTGTAAAGCTGTTGACAACCTGGGCCGCCTCTTGGATTGTCTTGGCCAGAGCCAATATGTCATATGTGCCGGCCATGATCAGTGGTGCTTAATGATGTCTCTCGAAAAACCAAGTAGTAAGAAGGGAAAAACTGGAGGATGAGAAAGGTACCAGAACCAGACATGCCACTTTATAGGGTTTGTTTCCTAACCACCATATATCGGATCGGCGGCACCACTCAACCGGTACCCGACGTAAATGCGCTACGGTGCTGACGGTTACACAACATGGAATAGATTGTGGGGCAATAAGCACTACCATAGTCATCCGGCCTGGTATCAGCATATTAAAGGCCGCAGAGCTTAATTCCTCTTTTTGGATGATACAAAATGCACGGAATTGCGTGGCACGCTAGACCTTCAGCCAACCAAATCGACGAAACGACTGGGCGAAGATAATGACAGTCATGGAGCTAGCTATATGCATGGCGACCCTCGAGGGCTTGAGGGAGATTCGAGTCAAAAAAGCAAATTCAATTCCCCTGCTATAGTTGGCTGCCATTGAACTTTAATAGATTCCTCCTGCATGATATGACGTTAGCCAAGTATTATTCCCAAATCCAAGTTAGCCAAACCCTCTCTCTCGGTGTCCGGCCGACGTGGCATAGTGAATTTTCAAGAAGAGGGGGAAGGAAAGAGGGAAAGAAGGAAACACAGACGACTAAAAATGCTAGATGTGTTTATGAAGCGAGAGCATATACATACATATCCGCTAGCCTCACTAAAGAAAGGGAGGTGCTACAGCCACACCGGCCTCGCTCCTGTTACACCGGCCAGGCTAATGCCACACCTGTTTGTACATGTTTGCTCATTATCAGAGGCCCAGGCCTTCAAACATCTCACTAAGTAGGTCATATAACCCACAACATGACAACAGCCAGAATCGACAGTTAGAATCAATACAACTATCTACCAACTACTTAAGCGCACATTACAAGGCACCCAGGCATCTTAGAAAATTTTGTTCTTTTTAATCTTGTGTATGATTATGGGGACTATCTAGCTACCTAGCCACCTAGCAATTAAGAGAATTAAAATTCTGATTAGTGGTTTGTGCTTACCATGGTGTTGGCTCTAACCATTAATTTGGTTCCACCCAACACACTGGGTTATCTGTAAAGTGATAACTTTATCTTAGACTATCTGGGTTATCCCCGCAGAGAGATGATCTTCCCCGGAAGAGTGGTGTGGTATTAGCCTGGCCGGTGTGGCAGGAGCGTGGCCAGTGTGGCTGTAACACCTCCCTAAAGAAAATAGGAAGAGATTTGTGCTACCAGAACAGAGAACAAAAAATTAATCCTTATATATTCACAATTTGTTACAATCTAAATATGAGTATGTATATATACAATACTGAATAAACCAAGTCTATATCCCCTTTCTCTTCCACCTAAGTGCCATAAGTAAGTCTACGGGTATGTGCAGAGGCATGTAGTATTTTATCAAGCAAAAGCCGTTCCGACCTACAGCGCAGCACAAGTACTAGGGCTCCTGGTCTTGCACATACGACCGGACTCGGATACAGTCCAGTAATCACTTCCCACACCCTTGAGCACGTAGAAGAAGTTCTCGGGGTCCCAGTTAGCCTTGACAGTCGCAAGGGCATCATAGTTGTCGCCAAAGAAGGTCTCCTTCCAGTTAGGCTGGCGGAAATTGGCTTCGTTCTCGTACGCACCCGAGCCAGGTGTGACAGCCTCAAGCTGTAGCATCACCTCATTCGTCATCGCCATCTGGTCGGCAACCATCTTCGACCAAGGCGCGGTCTCGTTCCAGGCACTACCGATCTGCATAGTGACAGCGGCCTTGCGCCATGGGGAGAAAACGGCATTCGGTACGTCGTTAGAGGTAGACACGTCCAGTCCAACACCCACGGCGATGATACCCTGCGCGGTGATGTTGCGGAGCGCCGCCGTCAGAGCAGCTGAGTTGGTATCGAGGGTCTCGCGCGGCAGGAGACGACCACCGTACTGGTATTCGCCGACACCCAAATTACCATTGGGGAGGGGACCCATATATTTCTCATAGTGTTCGTAGTAAGAGTCGTATTGCGTATAGGCAACACTGTAGGTGATACCCAGGTCTGTCAAAACAGTGAGGAAGGGGGTCAGAATCTCCTTGACTTCGGCGGAGTTCTTGTTGAACGCTGTGAGCGGGTTGATGAGGAAGGTGCCGTAGATCATCTCGTAGATCACCGTGGTTCCGGCATCAATCATGGCCGGGAGCAGTCGGTGGAAGTGGTCGACGGCCTCGAAGAAGACGTCAATGCTTGTGTTGGTCGAGGTAAACTCCAACCCAGCGCCGGAGACCATGGCACTGGGGTAGGCCTTGACGGTGACTGAGACAATGACACCATAGTTCCCAGCACCGCCACCACTAAGGGCCCAGTAGAGGTCATTGTGCTTGGTGCGGGACGCGGTAACGAGCTTTCCAGACGCCGTCACCACGTCAAAGGAGAGGGTCTGGTCGGCACCCAGACCAAAGCTGGTGCTGAGGGCCGAGTGCCCACCTCCCTGGATGTATCCACCAGTCAGGCCAACGGTGGGACACTCACCACCAACGACAACATATCCATCAGCATGGGCGGCCTCAAGTATATCAAATCCTTGTACACCGCTGCCCAGCTTGTAAGCAGGACCATTGTAGGTGGCATCAGACCAAGAGACCAACTCAATATCCTTCAGATGATGAGTCCACACTGACAAGGCACCAGCACCGGTGGAGCGGCCCAAGTAGCTAAATTACCGACCATCAGTATCTGATAGATATCTATCGGGAGGGAAGGAAAAGCCAACTAACTCATGGCCCGTATTCTTGATCACAAAACGAACATTGTTCGATTGGGCGAACTCAATGGCCGCAATGATGTCGTCAGCAGAGGAGACATTTACCGCATAGCTCACGTAGTTGCCGAGCAAACAGGACTGCGACTGAGGGGTGAAGGGGTCGCAGCTCTGATTGGCAAAGTAGGTCTGCATAATCGATGAAGATGAGACATAGCTACAAGAGGAAGGTTCGGACGGCATGTTAGCTCGTGCTCGACCCAAGACAAAAGGAGAACCTCCGTGGGCACATACTGGGTCTGGGGATAATTCCAATTGGTCTGGAGCTCTGCACACGCACTGGCGTCATAGTTGGGATCGTGACAGGGCGATCCAATCGGCACAGTGGCTATCAAACGGCCACCAACAGTGCTGTTAAGCGTGTCCCAGCTTGAGCTCGAGGGCCAGCAGCTATCTCCGGGGAGACAATAGCAGTCGCTCGAGGCGGTCACACCAGAGGCCAAGAGTAGCGCAGCAGCGCTTACAGTCCAGGATGCCTTCATTGTGATTAGGGTTGGTGATCGCAATCTCAAGACAGACAAGCAGAACCAACGCAGATCAGACTGGGGAATTGGACGGTATTTGATTGCTAGTGTGTCTCAATCTCAAGAGTCATGTCATCCTGGCTCGATCCTACACGATCGGACTTGTTCCCCAAGTGCGTTAAGTGGTGGGACAGGACTTCTATGAGCCAAGCCAGTTATCACAGGCAGTACGTATGAGGAGTGGGGCATTCAATCAATTTGGGACTTGCTTGTCAAAGTGAAGCTTGTCTTAGCCCTTCAGTCCAGGTTCCTGCGATTGTTTCCGAAGTGGAGAGAGTTGCCTATCGGGCCATCCGGAAGAAGCCAGAAGAACGAATGGAAAACCTAGATCAAACGAAATGATGGCAATGCAACAAACCATCTCAGCTTCACCCATGGATGCCGACCGACGGCCAAGGTCCTTTCCAGGCATAATTGGTAGAGAGTGTCTGAAGGTGCGTGCTCACTCTAGCCCTAAGTGGGCAGGACTTGAACAGGTACAGGCGACTAGTCGAACCCAATAAGATTACTAGTTGCATTAGTTCACATTCGCTCTCACTGAAGAAAATTCTTATTGTTATTATTAGCTCCTCCTGTTCGGTGATTGGCTATTGGCCTAGTCCTCTTTTTTTTTTCGTTTTGTTTGCTTCCCCTCTACATCGGACAACATCCGCATTCCACGCGCTGCAGGGTCTCTTGGGGAAAACCCGGAGGGGAAAGATCCTGACAGGCACGACAATGATGATCTCGCGTCGATCGACAACTTCACTCCCTCTTGCAGATACCTCCATTGCTAAACACGGTGTGTCTGACCCGGGACGATGGAGGAGCCGATGAGGCCGGCACCATGATCCTCGTCCATAAGGTTTTTATCTTCGTCACAGGCTCCACTCCGAGATCCACCGGTGGACGAAACTATTGGATTTGCTTCCGAGGAGGACCATGAAATCGGGAAGAGATCCCAGATATGGCTTCGTGTTGGACCCACATTTGAAGCGAGATTTTTCCGGATGTTGTAGTAAGAATGCCTAGAAAGGGAAAAGACTATGAACCATCGACACGCCTAGTGCCCAGAAATCTTATCTCCCGAGAACCATAAAGCATGATACTATTGTTGCTAAGACTGCGACGAACCACAGGTGTTCCTCAAGGTCAAATTTCCCCCCTCGAAGTTTAGCCAGCTGCGTATAAGTATCGCGAGCACGCAGACATCCACATCTGCTGGGCGATGAATCTTACTGCCACGCTGTCGCCATGCAAAATCCCGGCCCTGCCCTCGTTCGAGGGATGTGGGCAGCTGTTGCTATCGCATGTTTGATCCTCATTCTTCGAGTCATCGCCAAAATTAAGATCAATCATTTTCGTGCTGATGATGTCTTAATGGTGATAGCCTGGGTACGCACACATTCCACCCCCTTTTACCCCTCCTCTCTCTGTGTGGAGGACTTCGAGTCATGCTAACAAACCATCCATGAGCCCTTATAGGCCTTGACACTATCTGCGACTGTAATGCTGCAACAATCGGTCGACCACGGGTTTGGATACAATCTTCTAACCCTCCCGACCCCGGACGTTCAGGTCGTCCTTAAAGCGATCGCCATCGAGGTGCCCCTCGTCACCATCAGTACCGGTCTGGCAAGGTGCTCTTTCGTCGTCTACCTTCTGGGCATCTTAGGTACAAACAAAACCTACCAGATTATCCTCTGGTCGGTGATGCTACTGCAGCTAGCAGGGAATATTGTGTCTGGCGTTCTCCCCCTTTCTATCTGTCGTGATGTCCGAATCTTGTGGGATGCCAGTATCAAGACCACTTGTGGTGACACAACCGCCATCATCAAATTTGCATATTTTTCATCTGGTTCGTAATTCGTTCCCCCTATTGGACTCTAAATGTCTCAGCCACTAAGGAGTGTTTTGTCGTGTCACTATTCACTAGCTGTCAACTCGGCTACCGACCTCTTCCTCGCCATCTTCCCCACCGTCGTGTTCTGGAACCTAAACCTAAAACTGCGCATTAAAATCAGTTTGATGACCTTGATGAGTCTGGGAATCCTGTGCGTCACAAAATTCACCTCCGCTGGCCGGTCTATATCTAACCACTTCTAGTGCGCTGGTGGCCTCGATCATCAAAACAACCAAATACAACGATATCCCCGGAATCACAAACCTCGGTGCGCACGGAGGAATCCAGTTGATTCGCTGGGGATTCGCAGAGAACTTGGTCATCATCATCACCTCGTCCGTGCCCTGCATCCGACCCTTATTGATCTCGTCGGTGCGCAAGTTCTCCAGTGCAGCACGGTCGCGGTCATACGAGCTCTCTGGTCCTTTCACCGGCCACAAGGGCACCGCCAAAAATACGGCGGTGGTGCAGTCTGGCGTCCGGGATCGTGAACCAGACGAGGAAACAGATAGCATTGAGCGTATCCTGAGGAGTGCGGAGCGCGGAGAGTATCTGCTAGACTCCTCTGGCCCTGGCATTACGAAACAGGTTGAGATCTCGGTGACGAGGCATAACGATCAATCGGACAAGGGAAGCCATGATTACCTGTGATCACGTTCAATCTCAACATTTGTGCATTGCCGTAATGTATTGTTGTAATCATAGCTAGGCCTCTAGAAACATAATGATATAAGATCAACAAGACCAAGTTTGTGAGTCCGTGCCTGCATGTCCATGGAAGATGTATATATCCGAGTAAATCCTGGGTAGGCTTCTCCTCCCCCCTCGTGCATAACCACACATTAGACTGTACTTTACATCATCATCCACTATGTCGGCATCTCTGCTGTAATTCCTCTTGGTTCGCAGTCTCGTGCGTAATCTCGATCGTCGTCTCCTGGTATACTCCACGATTCATATCCTTCATCTCCATATCCCCCTTTCGCACAATATCTTCGGTGGAGTCACCCCGATCATCATTGACCGTGTCTGTCATTATCTGCAGGCCCCTACGAAGACGGGATCCGACCCGTGTCCGTTTTGTCTCATGGCCCACAGTGCTTACCTGCGTTTGGTACAAATGCGAGCCTGAATACACGCCATATGCACCATCTGACGCACTGAGTTCCGTATCCAGCAGCAATTGACGTCTAGTGAGCGTGTATACCACGGCATCTCCCAATCCCGAGAGCGCCATCAGAGATCCAGCCACGGCAAAGTACGCGCGACTAGGAATTATATGGCGGGCACTAGACATTCGCCCCGCCGCGAGGGGGAGCGACAACATCACATACATAAGCGGATATACCACCATGTAGACCACAACCCGGTTAAGTCGTTTGAGCTTTTCTTGGTGGTTCTGGTGTAGCTTCGCGGCTTGCGACGTGCGGTGCCGTAAATAGAAAAACATCACCCCATAGAGAATTATCGTTCCAAACTCGGCAAGGAAAATCCAGAAATAATGGCCCCAGAATCGTTCGCTTTCATGTTCTTGGCTGATCCAACACTAGAGAAAATCAAGATGACGAGATCAGTGGGTCGGTGTGGTAAATATCCTAGCAGGTGCCTGATTGTCTTATTGGGGAAAACAAAGATAGAAAAAGAACAAACTTACCCAGCCAGCCTCAGATATAACAAAGGTCTCAGAACGATATAACCCAACGGGAATGAAGCCCAGGATCAGAATAAATACCCAGATACCGGTGACACAAGCCACAAAGGCTCGGTACGGAAGTTGCCGCCCTCTCATAATAACAGCAGCAGTATGCATGGCAATCGCAATGACAAACAACCCACTGCCAGGGTCGGCTGTCTGGATCCACCAGCCTTGAAGCATGCAGGCCGCACTAGGATGGTGAACAGCACCCTGGCTCACCCAGTAAAGACAGATGAGGAAGGCAGTCGCTTGTTGAATATCGGCGAGAAGCAGATTGTAAATCAGGACGACATATTGGTTGTGGAAAAGAGGTCGCTTGTAGTATTTGGTCCAAAATATGAATCGGTAGGTGAGGAAGAGGAGCAAGCCCAATGTAGCAACAAAGGAACAGAGGGCAACCACACCCATAGCAATGAAGCCTACCTTCTCTCCACTATCCAGGGCCTCATTTTCAATTACATTAACTCGACGAAGGAGGAGGTCTTTTGCGACAGTGTCTTCGCTGTGGAGCAAAGCAGTGGCACGAATCAGGGCAGCCATGGCGCATGTTTTCTAGGGCTTTCGGCAAAGTCGATCCGGCAGGGAGTGCACAACCAAGCCTTATATGTGGTGGTGAAGGCGGATTTTAAATCCCACATCCTCATGGCTAAAACTTGGGATTCTAAAGGGGGGGATAAACAGAACTAACAGGAAGAAAAATCGGGTCTGTCGACGCTAACAGTATAAGCGAGATATGTTCCATTTGACTACATGCCAAAGGGGACTCTTCACACTCTCTCGATAATAGTCTAGTACTCAGGCGCCTGTGTTGGAGATCAGCATGGTCTAGCCCCAGGTAATCATAATAGCTTCCAAGCTGATTCAAGAAGACCCACAATTCAGCGCTATAATCTACATGTATGAAAAATACGAGTATGCTCACCGCCACTAACTCCTTTCTTGCAGAATGGCTATGTAGGCTTTTTGAACTCTAAAGCGCTCTCAAGATCAGTCATATCTTTTCAACCCGATAGAGTTATGTCTCTGCTGACCATAGCTTGATATCCACACAGGAGGGACAACCCCAAAATCGACAGTAACCGGAGCGAGGAGGAAAATGCCAAGTGTTTGCCATAGCGGGCCACAAGTGGCTCCTGGAGGGTATGGCAAGCGCAACTTACCATGGGTCTGCACGGGGCGCTTTTGAAGCCTCACACTGACCTGCCATCTATGTTACATGTTACATGTCCGTGTATTCCGTGTTTTGACGGATGACAGGCACCTTGAATACTTGCATGCAGACGCGTGGAAATTCAACGCGCAGCCACCATCGAATCATGCAGCACAACTCATTAAGTTTCCTCGAAGTCAATTGAACGATCAAACCAGGTTGCCCCTATTGGTTGACAGAGATATCCTCCTATATCGAAAGATAAGAATAGATATCAAGACAGGCAGTCAGGGGCAAAGAAGTCCAAGGAGGATAAATTTTAGGGGCGCTTCCTGCAGCGTCAATTAAGCTTCGAATCTAACTTTGCCCGACATAGCGTCGCCAATCTGCCCCATCATAACCTCACCTTTGCAAACTCAAGGCTCCAGCTTGTCATAAAATACACGGAACATACTCTCTTTGACACGTCTATCGGCCTGTTCTGCCCGTGTAACAGATATTTCCTTGTTATGACGAGGTGAGACATGAGAAACCATTTGCAGAAGCCCCGAGAGAGCAAGAACCCAAAATAGCCCAGCCGTGACGCTGGGTTCTTGGCTGAGGGGCTGGTGAAGAAAAAATAATAAATAGAAAGAAAAAGAAAATCAGGGGATAATGGAACAACCTTAGAGGATTCAGTTGCATAGACTAAAGAAACACTGGGGTTGGGAATTCGAGAAAGTGCTACCGAGTATCAGCGTGAAACCAACGTAATCACCGCTATAACCATATTCACCACACACTACAACTGGAACTTAACCTCGATAGAACATTTGGAAGGTTACACCCGTATTTCTCTGCCGAAATTCATGCAGTACTGGAACTATTTTCCACGTGGAATCTGTCAAACCATGGTTCCTGCAGAGCACTAGGTCTCGGAACCAAGATTGACCCGGAGCGCTGGTCCAAGTATATAAGATCCCTGTCAGTGCAGCCTCTTTTTGAAAAATGTTAGGGTTTGGTTCAATGTGCCCGGGAAAAAGAAAAACACAATCCTGAGTGGGCAGACTGTTCTGGTCATGCATAATCCTTGGGACCCCATCCACTCCTAGCTATCCGGTTTTGATCGGGGACCAGATTGGCTCACCATTCAGAGCGCCACCGTTACAATAAATCGGGCTCCACTAGAAATGACACTCGGAGCATTATGAAATCCACATTTATTTTAGTCACACATATTCCAACCCGGAGCCCGTGACCAGTGCTCGATCCTAGTGTTGTCATCCCGTCAGACCTCGCTTGGATATTGCGGCAGTGAGAGAGGTTGTGCTTACCATTAACCACCTAGGGAAAAGTGAATCAATCAGCCATCCCAGAGATGCCATTTTACCTCTCCAGACCATTCCGTGGCGACCGTCAAGCACATCTCCCACCACCTTCTTAGCATACACGGGTACTGGCATGCTACCCTTGTTAAACTTTCCATCGGCGATTGCGTGGATCTGGGTTGCTGCTGACTTGTACCGTGATTCCTCGGGGAGAGGAGCTTGAACGCAGTTTTCTGCAATTTTCGTGTCCACCGTCCCCGTCATTAAAGTCATCACTTTGACTCCGAGGGGTGCCATCTCAAGACGAAGGGTCTCGCTGTACATTTTTACCGCGCCTTTGGAGGCATTATAGAAGGCTATTGTTTGTTCGGGTAGACTTATCAATCTAACATGTTCGACACGGGGAGGAAAACAAGATGCAGAGGGGAACAGTCCATACCACCCCACGGAGAATGCATTTCTCCAGCAAGAGAAGCGTTATTGACAATAGTCCCTTTCGATGCAATGACCAGTGGGGCAAAGACATGGGTCATGTGTACCATGCCCCAAAAATTCACATCAAAGAGCGCCTTTGCATCGTCAAGATCGGTATCGAGAGCAGGAAAAATCACACTCTGTCCAGAGTTGTTGACAAGGTAATCGAGTTTGCCGCCTGTCTGGGCGGCAACGGCCTTCATGGCAGCGGCTATACTAAGCCGGGATGTGACGTCTAGCTCGAGTAGCGTCATATTAGGATAGGCCTCCAGGTGCGCCATCTTCGACAGGGAGCGCGCAGTAGCAAACACATGCAGACCTCGGTCATGGAAGGACTCGGCCAGGGCGGAACCAATGCCCCCAGCACTGCAACCGGTAATCAAGACGGTAGACGGGGAAGTCATGATCACGGCTCGCAAGTCGTTTTGTTTGGGGTGAGAGTTGGTTGCGCTTTTCCGGAAGATAGGGATGAGAGGTTTCTTCAGTTCAGTTCATTCTTTCTCCTTAATGATCGGCAAGGGGATCTTCAAGCTAGTCCTCCTAATTAGGATAACGAGTACTAGCCCTAAATAGGAAGGTATCGGCTTGCCTTATATGGGTACCCATAGTGTGATTAGAGCAATATTGTCGTTGTCAATGATTATGTGAGGATATCTACACTGCTTAACACCCAACTACCGAGTTACCTATCGTGATAAAGCAAGTAATGTAAAAATAGCCAAATTTAAAGGATTCTTCTTTTCCAGCCGTGAATTGGCAAGGATGCCATGCCGCAAGGCGACTCGGCTATTTGGAATGCGGGGAAGCCTGTTCAAGACCAAGGCAGAAAGGCCTAACCCCGCACAACAAAACCGGCCTGTCTCTCAGGTTCTTCTATATTTCTTCTACCTTGAGTGGTCTCCGGTTCCAGATCAGACAGTCCCCTTGATCTTCAATTACTCGTACAGTATGAAAGTTTACCAGACAGGAGACATCTCCGTCCCCAAAAATGTCAACCTCACGGAGTTTCTGCACACATCCGTCAGCAGCCCGCCAATCCCCCCATCCCATGTCATCGCCACCGACAGCCTTTCCTATCGTAGTTTAACCCTGGGAGAGCTCCGCAGTCGTGCCGGTCGTCTAGCCAAGGGATTCACGACCCAGTTGAAAGCCCAAGATGGAGATCGCTGGGCCATAATTCTACCAAACTCCGTGGACATGATCGAGCTCTTCCACGCAGTGCTCTGGACTGGAGGCACTGGCTGTCCCATCAACCATGCACTGCAGGCAAAGGATATTGGGCATGCACTAGCTATATCTCGACCTCGGTTTATCCTAGCTTACTCCGCTACGATTCGCACCATTGAAAAGGCGGTCCGTGTAGCGCAGCAGCAGTTAGGGGAGCATAATATCCCCTGGGAGGAGCCAAGCATTGTAACGGTGATTGGCAAGAGGGTCGATTCGTATCAACAAGTCTCAGATTTCCTCGCGGATGAGGGCCTGCCGGTTCCACACTGGGAAGATACGACGCAGCGCATTGCATCCATTCACTTGAGCTCTGGGACTACTGGCAATCCCAAGGTAGGTTATATATTTATATATACCCTATAAATGCAGTTTCGATGGTGCTAATTAAGAAATTTTCATGATGAAGGGAATCGAGCTATCGCATTACAACTTTGTTGCCAATTGCCACCAGCTCTGGGCCAACGATCCCACCCTATGGCCACGTCATACCCGGACGGTATCCTTCACCCCAATGGTGCACATCGCTACAACCACACTGCCCTTGTTCTTTTCCCCCTGGACGGGCGTAATGCACCATCTTATGCCTTCATTCAAGATGGAGGATTACTGGCCCTTGGTGAACTCTGTTCGACCCACCTCCATCCAGAACGCGGCCCCGGTCATGGTTGCCCTCCTCCGGGATCCCGAGCTACGCCAGAAATTCGACTTCTCCCAAGCCGAGTTCCTCGTGGGCGCGGGTATCGGTGCCACTCCGCAACTCGCCGCCGGTCTCCAGAAGCTGGCTGATTGGAAGACCGTCAACTTATATGGTATGACCGAGGCGGCTCCTTATGTGGCGTTTGGGAAACATGACAGCGAAATACCCCTGCGGTCTGTTGGTCCCCTTCTTCCCGGCATGAAGGCAGCGTTGAAGGTCGCTGGGACTACGGACGATGCACCCGAGGGCGGACCGGGGGAGCTGTGGATTAGTGGACCCAATGTGGCCTCGCGGTATGTGGGTATTGGGAACATGGACGAGGCGAATGCCAAGGCGTTTCCGTTGCCGGGGTGGTATAATACTGGTGACGTGTGTACGCTTTCTGTTGACGGTGTCCTGGCGGTTGTCGGCCGGACTAAAGAGTTGATCAAATATAACGGTTTCCAGGTGAGTCCGGTTGAGTTGGATATCCATATCAACCAACACCCGCTGGTGGCGGAGGGTGCCACAGCAGGACTGTGGGATAAATCGAGGCTTACTGAGCTCCCAACGGCATATGTTATTTTGCAAGAAAAATGCAAGGGAAAGGAGCTTGAGTCCTTACAACAGATACAAAAAGATGTCGATGCAATTGTGGGCGGGTACAAGAAGCTCAGGGGTGGTGTATGGGTTGTCAACAAAGTGCCCAGGAATGCTACCCACAAGGTGCTGAGGCCTGAATTGAAGAAGCATGTTACCGGCTTATGCTCGTTGGACAAGTCACAAGCTAAGCTCTAGATGCCTTTATTTTATCTGTTTTTTGTTTGGCTTTCACATGCTGAACCAGGGATGCGTGTTCTACAGCTCAAACGCTGAGGTATGCTCTCGTCAACAGGTAGCTTTCTCTAGGAGGGTATGGGAGGGGATAATGGGAAGATGAGGTTTTCTTTGCAGCGGGACGGGATGAGGGGATGTTTGAATTGCATCCGTCAATGCTACCCAGAGAAGTTAATTGTATTGGTGATTCCCAAGCAGAGCAGGGCTTGTCGCTTACTCGTGTTATTCGCTAGCACTCCCCCTGCACAATACACAGACCGGGGGCATTAACTATTGAAACGAACATATATAGCGACCTGTTTCTCCTTGCTGATCGTACACCTATTGTGTCTTGTATTTATGCCTTGATTCCCATCTTCCCATCCAAAGTCCCCCAAAGACTTCCATTACGAAATGAAATATGGCAAGGTCATTTGACAGATAAATTTTGTGAAACCGAGGACGAGGAAGGGGGGGAAATCATCATGGGAAGGTGTTGGTAAGAATATACCGACTATTCGAAAGTCAGGCGAAATAAGTCATGTGTCTGCTGGGTCTCATTAGTGTAAAGAACACTCCCAGACATTGAATCATATTATGAATGCTAGTCATTGTTGCAGGGTAGAAAAGAAAAATTCGCCACTCTCTTGAAGATTTGTGGCCAGATCAACTAGATTACAAGTTGCGTCACTGGGGACGAACTATTCCAGATCATTAGACCACAGAATAGACAGAGCAGACAGGAATCATTAATCTAAGCCCAGTATTCGAAAGAAGATCCGATTCGAAAAGGGGTAGCGAAATGGATGGATGCATGTTGAGCCAGAAGAAGAACAATATCCACACATGACCCAAGAGTTTTTGCTTCTTTTCAATATCGCTTAACGAGAATTTCGTCCTTAACATAGTAATCAATCTTGATCACGCGGTCCAGAGGCCGCCTTGGTCGGAATAAACTAAACTAGGCGTGAATAGGGTTAGGCAAGCCAGTCGCCAGCAGCAGGGAGGGTCGGACGGGAGTCACTGGCAAGCTCCATATCCAGTCTAGGAGAATTTTAGACCGTCTTCCAATAAGATGAAAGGCAATCAATCAGTCCCTTCCCTGGAAGCTCTTCTCCGTCTGAGAGTCGGGCCGAGAATCCTATAGCCTATCACCATGGCGAGAGTCGGCGGTTTAAGAAATTGCAAACCCCGATGCGGATTAGTAGCTTCCCTCTAGTCCAGACCACCAATGCAGGTGCTAGGCATTATTTGGATTCTTGTCTGTCTCACCCCATGGCTCTTGTGGGTCTGAAAGGCCGCTCGCTCCCTCGACAAGTCTCCGCCACGCTAAGTTCAAGTTTCAAAGGGTCAAGGATAGACGAGAATACGGAAGCGAAAAGGGAAAGGTATGAAAGAAAAAGCAAGAAAGAAAACGGTTGTTTGAAAGAAAAAGCAAAAAAAAAAGGAAAAAGGAAATCGACCGCCACAATATATTGCTTCGACTCGGGAGCGGAATGCCGAGGCATCTGGGAACGAAGTTAGGGAAAGTTTAAGCGAGGTCAGGGCCAGTGGGAACAAATCTCCAGAGAGTTTGAGAGCGCAGATGGTCAACGTGTGCAGAAATCGCATGACAAGAAGAGGTGGAACACGATCCATGTTGGCCAAGAGGACCGAATTGCGGAAAGTCGGCTCGAAGTCCGCTTCTCCACATTCATCGTTCAGGGTGCTCCGTACCAAACCCGGTTTAGTCTGACTAGTTGGTGGGTCCCGTCTCAGTCGAGTCTGGAGTAACAAACAGGGCTTGAGATAGACTTATGCCCAAGGGATGGCTTCTTTGTGCTTGTTCCCTGTACTCGTAGTCTTGGCGAAGAAAATACTCAGGAGGGAGGAAACAGAAGAAAAGAGAGAGAAAAAGTATCACAAATCAAATAGGTTATAATTACTATAAATAATAGTGGAGCTTATTTTGCTTCATCGTCCTTCTTTCTTCCATCCAAACCACCAAACAGATACCTCCAACAAATAAAAATCTAGAACGGGAGTAGTAACCGTCGTACAACCAATCAGTCCAGTGATTATGCCTCACCCTTGACTTCCAGGACCCGGTTCTGGCCGTCAACGGCAATGGTCTTAACTCGGGTTGATGCCTTGACTGGGTTCCTAGCCTCAAAGATCTCATCAAGTTCCTCGAGCTATAGAGATAGAAAGTTAGCACCGAGTGGGAGAACGGGGGGAAGGGGAAGTAGTGTAGAAGTTGGGGATCACGCACGGTTCGGTTCTTGGTTTCGGGCATCAGGAAGTAGAAGATAAGAGTCTGGACGCCATCCCAGATGACGAAGACAATGTAGGTCTTCCAGCCAATATCCTCGAGCGAAACGGGCCAGGCGAACTGGTTGAGCATACCACCAGCATTGACAGCCAGAGAGGAGAAGGCCATACCCTTGGCACGCATTTCGTAGGAAAGGACCTCGACAGGGTAGAGGGCCTGGAGGGGGGTAATGCAGAACGAGTAAACGGCACCGAAGATGAAGATAAACGCCACCATGGCACGCGAAGCGACGCCATTGAGGTTTGACGGATCGTTGTCGGTGTAGTCGCTCGAATAATGGACCTTGCTGGAGGAGGCAAGCACGGCAATCCAAATGATACAGCAGCCTCCCATACCATAGAGCATCAAGGTGCGGCGACCAATCTTATCGACAAAAGCGGCACCGACGAGAGCAAAGAAGAACTGGAAGCACGCGTAGCCCAGTTGGATGTTAGTCTTAACAACCTCTCCGGTGTATCCGGCACCATCGAGAGCAGCAGGCATGAAGTAGGTCAAGACACCATTTCCGGCCCATTGAGCAAAGATGGAAAAGAGACAGTTACAAGCGAGACGGTAGATGCTGCTTCGGCGGTTGAAAAGAGTGCGGTAGTCCCACCATCTTTTGTCCTACAAAATATTAGCAAAATCCGGGGGACAGACAATAGCCCAGCCCAGGTAATAACTTACAGAACCCTCCATATTCAGATGAGCGTCGTACTCATCCAACTGCAGCTTCACCCAGGGAGAGTCGGGATTGCCGTAACCGTGCCACTTGGTCAGAACATGCAGAGCCTTGTCCCGCTTGTTATGGACATACAGCCAGCGGGGAGACTCTGGGATCAAAAAGCAGAAGAGGATAATCAGACCGGAGAAGACCAACTGGAGCCAAATCGGGATCAGCCAAGATTGGTTGCCGACAATAGTAACAGCACCGCGGATAGATCCCGAGGCAAGAATCGAGCCGACGAACCAGAAAGTATTGCAGTAGGCGGTTACAATACCACGGTAGGCAGGATGGCAAGCCTCAACGACATAGATAGGGCCGGCTGCGGAATTGATGGAGACACCAAAACCGAGCAAGAAGCGGCCGCCCATGAACTGGTTCACGCTGGCGTTCGCAATCGTAGTACCACTCACGACGGTACCAACCACAACGAACACGGCACCGATAAACATACCGACGCGGCGACCCCAGGTATCGATGGCGGGACCCACAAAGGGAAGAGCACAAACACCTCCAATCTGGTACATGGCCGACACAAGACCGGCCCAGATACCCTTGTTGCTACCGCCGAAATGCTCGAGGAAAGTCTCGTTGGCAGTAAGACCACCAAAAAGGGATCCGTCGAATCCATTCATAGTCTGGCACGAGAAACCGACCAAGAGACTGAGAATGAGCAAAATTGTCGTCAAATTAAGCAGCTTGGGGGGGTCCTGCATCAAAGCCTCGGTGTAGGCTTCATTGCCGGAGATCTTCTTCAGGGTGGTGGTGTTCTCCTAAGCCAAGATTAGTTGATTAGTCGAGCCAACGCAGGGTAACCGAATTGTTCCCAGAGCGAGATCCAAGGGCCAGGAGAAGGGCTCACATATTCCTGACCGGAGGCGGTCATCTCGGATTTCTCTTCGGTAGCCATCTCGGCGGTTGGTGGAGGGGCAACAGGATGATGCTGGAGAACACGATCCTCTAGAGCACTGGAGTGAGAGAGGAAAGGGATGGATCTCTCAAGCAAAGAGGCCTGGCATGAGAGACCTTTTATACAGAGCTGGGCCCAGTGCTCTTCAAGGTGCGTCAACTTCCCCCAGTATCACCAGCGGGGGCCACTAAGCCCAAAACAATACGGAGCCGGGGATTGGAACCATGGACGCCACCGCTAAGGATCCAGCCGTCATGACCAGTCCTCAATCTGGAGGACCCCGGACCAGCTGCCAACCCTGCAATTAAAATTTTTTTTCAATCCTCTCAACTAGGAGGGAGGTCTCAGAATAGTCACTTCTTCTCCCCTCCGTGCCGAGCTGGGAAAGCTGGTTATCCTTTTTCCGTTGTTCTATGGCTACTTACTGGTGGTGGCGCTAACCCTGAGACAACAGCAAGCACCTGTCACTGCAATCGTACGAGAAGGTGAGGGTGTTTTTTTTTTTTTTTCTTTCTTTTCTTTTTTCTTTCTTCTTTCTCCTTTCTTTCATTTTTCCTCCCGTCGATGCGAGAAATATTGTTGGTCTGAGGGTGGGAGGTTGGTTATCCTAAACCGGGTATGGTTTCACAACGCCGTTCAATTTCGCCCCCCTGAATTGACTATGATGCGTCATATTGATTGGCTCAATTGAGCTGTTGAGTAATTTTCCAGTAAACAGAATGCTTCTAACCCAAGTTCTATGCTCCTGCACTAGTTCTCCTCCCTAATAACTTCTTAGTCGGGGTTAAGAGAACCTAAACCTTATGGGAGGTCCTTTCCCATCGAGGATTAGCTCTTAATGGCCTCCGAGATAATATTCGGACCCAAAATCCTTCCCAGATATCTGATTTGTCCAGAGCAAGATGGATGGATACCCTTCCCCATGCAGCACGCAAAGTTGGCCCCCCGTTTTCTTCCCCCAGCACAAGAACAGACAATCTGGAGTGAGCCCCGCCCCCCTTCTCTTAGTCCTTACCTAGTCATCCTTTCTCCTAGTTAGCTCGTTTTTTGGCGAGATTATGCACAACGGCAGCAACAACTCGAGGTGTGCTCGTCCTAACTGATTTTCCGGAACGTCGGTCCTCAAGATGTGGTTGCACGGACCGCTACCTCTAATTACACCGAAAACGTCTTCCAATTCCGTCGCGGGGACTTGATTGTGGCATCAGAGGCGTTGGTGTCGCTAAGGCCAGGAGTGGTGCTTGGTCAGATTTGGTCTGTGCAAATATTTTCTAGCTCTGGGTTGGCTTGCCTTGCGATTGGCCCGACTTGGCAACACAATATACTAACCTACAGCTACACCAAACCTATCGCCTGTTCATGCTCCTCTTTCGCTCCCATGGGGAGAGGGAGGGAGGGAGGGAGGGAGGGTGAGATAGGCGGCTATTACCCCATAAGTTCAACTTAAACCGCTTCCATGAAGGTTGAAGGGCCGTGACGGGATCATGTCACCGGCTTCCTTTTTGAGATTATCAACTGTTCTCGTCATATTCTATCGGTTGATTATTGGCTCGTTGCACTGACACCAGTCGACAAGCTAGGTTAATGACATCCCTCTTCGAGAGAGTGCTCCGTGCCAAGCTCTATCCTATAGACCAGGTTTATCATGAGATCAAGGGTGAGCTATGGTTAATTTATTACCATTCCGCCACAAATCAAACAAGGCTGGGAATACCATCTCCTGAGTGAGTTTGGTATCCCCCGTAAATCTCACTATACCCTGAGTAGAGAGTCTATAGGACCTCCCTGGTACGTTCCTTACTAAACTCGTTCTTACCTATCGATATTATGGCAATCTTTTCACGGCGGCTAGCGGAAATCTGCGGGACTCGATATTATTACTAGTACTCCCCGAGGGTGCGATTCCTAGGAGGACGACTCAGCTGGCGATGTGCAAGAGAAGGTGGAAATAATAAGGTATTCCCTGTATGTACTTGAATAGAGCGAGGCCTCCCGCCCACGGGCGCAAGTTGCGGCCTTAGGCTGTCAGTCCCTTCCTCGGACCATGGTTGATCCGCCACGGCCAAAGAAAGGGTCTGTTCTGAGGTTTGTCTTAGTACAATAATACCTTATATATTCTTCCCCAGACTACCGTATTTTGATTCCGGTCATTACTCGGGGTAACAGTTTTAATTGGATCAATCTCAAATATACCAACCCGCTAAGTACGTCCCGAAGGTATTATTACCAACCTTAGCTTTTAAAAAAAACTGGCGGGGAATGCACCAGTGTTTTACTCATCGATTAATAATACAACAGTGGCAATATTCTGACGGAATCTAACAGACGAGCCCAGTAGCAAAACACTGGCCCAGTAGGGCGAATGTCAACCAGACCTGACCATGTGGTCAGCCAACGTGATCTTTTCTGGCACTACGGCGCCTAACCACGTGCTCTGACAGAAGGAAGGTCAATCTTATCTTGTGTAGATCCAAAGAGATCACAGCCGAAACACCTTTTTACAGAAGGCCTTGGAACAGCTCTCAAGTTAAAATACTATACAGGTACTGTACTAGGTAAAAAATATGTGTTCCTATTAAGAATACCTCGTACACTAAGGCGAAGGTAGGTCTAGATATTAAAAGCTGGTCGGTATAGTTCAACTTTCAGAGGTCTGTAGGTATTATCGTAGGTAGTATATACAGCCTAGGTCTGATTATATATATATTTGGATCCGGAGCTACCTGGTACCTTAGACACCATTGTTGCTTACATCCGCGTCTTACCAAACTTCACCATTTCTATCCCTTTTCGTCAGGGGTAAGCACTAAATACCTGTACTTTGAAGATAATGCCTATTTAGGTACCATTTACAATTTAGATAGATATCTGTTGACTGGGTAAACCGTCTTCCAAGATGAAAATAGACCTAGTAGGTATATCACTTGATAAATTTCTTATCTAGGGGTTCTGCGGCTTATCGGCACGTGGGGGATCTTGACATGAGTTTCTCTTTGATTGGGTAGTTATGGGATGAGTAAGCTTACCGGTTCTTGTTCTTTCCCCACATGACTTTGGAGATAATTTGATGGGCTTAGCTTGTTTTTGGTTTAAAGTGATAAATTTCTTAATTATTTTTTATTTTATTTTAGAAATTTTCTTTACCATAAATTCACACCTGGATGGATGCTGGATTTGCTCGCATTGGAGATCCACGGAGTAATCGGGAGGCATGAAAATCTAGATCAGGCTAAGCTCCTCGCTTACCTAGGTAGGTTCCAACACAACCGAGCGTGATCGCGTGACCCACAACGCCTTCTGGCAAATGATGGTCTGCCTTTGTCTTTCCCCACCATCATGCCACCCATGGATGTCCTAGACATCGATTCTTTGATAGCTGTATTTCGCCTTGTTGCGGGAGAAGCCTACTTATGCAATCTATGAGAGAGGCATCCTTTTGCGAATATCTAGATTCACCCCGTGTTACTTAGGAGCACCCCAACCACACTTGTATGACCTGCTCATGTGCGAGGGATAATTCAGTCTGCCTCTGGGTGTTAGGTGGATTGGCACTGAGCTTGCTAGTGTTCTATACCAATAATCTTTCTATGAGTTACACGCCCCCTTGCGTGGCAAGCACGTTGTCGGCTACGCCCGGCGCCAGCATTTTCTCTCTTCTCGCTTAGTTGATTAGGTCTACTAGCTCGAGAATCGTGCGGAGAAGGTCCACTTTGTGTGGCTAGCGTTAAGACACTGGGAAGAATTTGACAAGGTTCACAGGAAACAGAGCACTGGGCGATCGGACTCTGGGCCAAGGGTAATGTCGACTATAATTCAGTTAACTTCGCGCTTGCTATTATATTCCTCCCGAAGCCCGAGTGCCTGGAGAGTGATCTCCCAGAGTCTAGTTTCCTTTAACTCATCGTATGCATAGGCTTTCACACCGAGAACTCCTGGTGTGTCCGACAAACTGGCTTCAGTACAATCCTCCAGATACTTTCCGCCACGCCCCTCCCATTCCTTGCTTACCGCGGCGAATACTGTAGTGGCTGCACCCTGTTCCACATTCTTGATTATGGCCATGACGGCTGGATTAGAAGCCCACCCGTCCTTGGTCTCTTGAGAAATATGCTGCTGCAAATTGGTAAAAATCCCACCAGGCATTAAACTCAGCCCGTGAAGGCCCCGAACCCCAAAATGGCGTTCAACATAGTTAGCCATATAGATCTGGGCCAATTTGCTTTGGCCATAAGCTTTACCCGGATGGTAGGCCCCGGGCCTCGAAATATTCAAGTCATCAAAGTGAATCTCGGAAGCGTGGTGGCCGCTACTGGAGACGTTGACCAGGCGCGAGTGGAACGATGGGGACGCCGCCCGCAGCATAGCATCTCGCAGCAACCAAAAGAGCATGAAATGACCAAGGTAGTTGGTTGCAAGCTGGATTTCAAACCCATCAACCGATTCCTCACGGGTGGGCACCTGCATCACTCCAGCATTGCATATCAGGACATTCAGAGTGGGCGAACTCTCAAGGAAGGTGGCAGCAGCAGCGCGAACGGACGCGAGAGAGCTTGTATCGAGCTGAAGAAGCTCCACACGACCGGGCTTTAGAAAGTGTCCACAGGCCGCTTGTCCCTTGTCTAGCGAACGTGTGGCTAGGAATAACCTGGCTCCGGTTGCAGAAATGGCACGGGCGGTTTCGACTCCGATTCCAGACGAGCATCCGGTGATCAGGAAGACCTATGATATGACACAAGTATCGGGTTAGAAGAGAGTAAAGCAACCTGTAAAAAAAGAAACTGAACAATGTTACTTTATCTTGCATTTGTCCTTCAAGGTCCTGATCGCGGATGATCTGCATGGCGGTGGGTCGGTCATCGCCTGGGCCAGCAGGATTTTGATGCACTGTGGCATATCGCGACATCATGGAGAGGGCGTAAGGCCACTAGAGGAAGACTGTACAACCAAGAAACTCTAGTTAGATGAGTTTCTTGCTTGGACATGAAATGTGCTAACCAACAAAGAAAGATGTTGGGCACCGTAAGATGAGTTTTGACGGCACAATGTCTTAACAGATGGATCATTTCGTAATCTGTGACTGCAGCCTGTTAAAAAACTGATTAGAAATAACTTTCATGCCCATGAAAGCTGGGTAATACATATGTGACTGACTATATTAATAAGCTGCAGCAGTACTTTCAGGTTGAGGTAACATGGGATCTGATCTCTCGGGCCACCAGGTACAACACACAGTATACAAAAAGAGAAAGGGCCTGAGCGATCAAGCACGCAGACGGTTGGTGGGCGGAAAGCCCGGATATCAGCAGTACCAAGTCCCTGGACCGAAGGGACAGTTGCGATTAGGTAGGTAGAGTCGGGATGTCCTATCTACCATGGTCGATGGAGGATACTAGGGCTAAGGGACTACTAGCCTGGGATACCCATGCATATTCCGGGATACTCCGGAGAATAAAGCTCATCCTTGTCTCGCTTAGAGTTGGTGGCGCGTGTTATTGGCGCTTTCTTAGGTGCAAATGCTGTTCATTTCCTCCAGTCACAATGAGGGGAAAGAAAGTTACCCAACCAACCAATGTATATAAGTGTTAGGTACCTACTAGAATATAGAGCGGTTGTAAAATATAATCTGCGTTGGTGTTTTATTATTTATGCCTGTTATGGGAATAGTAAAAGCTCTTTACCAAACTTACTCACTTGATTGTACCTATGTATGGGTTGTTATCTGGAAAGATTATGAGGTGTGAAATGTATATTATTTTCCCACTATATAAAAACACACACACACACACACACACACACACACACACACATATGTATTCAAAGATCATTTTGCTCAATTTTAATGACAGTCACTAGTCCGGGTTTCTTGAACCACTCCAGCATAGCCCAGTGTAGCGAACCTAACCTTTGCATTTCTCTCTCACAGTCAATTAATTCTTTCTCCTAGAAAAATACCACAAAACCCCATATCTCCTATAGTAATGTGTAATCTACTGAGCTATCCATATAGTATCATCCATCCGGCTTGAAGTTTTGTTTTTATTGCTCCTGTGGTTGGCGCTTTGAATGTTCTTATCACCCTTTTTTTGTTCCTATTGTTATCATGGGCTCGCTAGATAATAGGTACTATGTGGGACCGGCGAGACCCTTTTTTTTTTTTTTTTCACACTGGTGTTGAGCGGTATCTTGCAATACACGAAGACAGTTGGAAACTACCTAACCTAGTCATACAGGGATCATGAGACTGTAGTCAAGTTTATCCGGAAGTGAGAGCTCGTCCCACGTTTGTTTCCTGTGATTAGCCCTCCAATCTCTTGGTAGACAGACTATGTAGTTTCTGTCCACCGGCACCTGCCTTGACGTCTTGTTATGCCACGCGGACGTTATGGTCTAATAGTGTGGTTTGATGGCTCTAAGTTGACACTAGGAAAAGGATTGCTTTGGAGGATCTCAGGATTGTACAGAAGGGGGGCTGGCGGCCTCTAGATGCACTGAAATAGTATCTCCCCTGTTAAGCTGGCAACGCTATCCTAGGATTACGTCAGTCTGGATCCCTCTAGGAACTATCACGACACATATCACTAGGGATATAGATCTTACCAGTCCCCTTGGTTATTCCGAGTGTTTAGAAGCGATTGGGCTCAAAGTAGATGAAACGCTGAGACTCCTCCAGATACGCGCCAGGATTGGTTTGGTTGCACGCTCAGCCTCAGCCTCAGCCCCAGCCCCAGCCTCAGCCTCGGCCTTAGGCCCCTCGTATCAGCACTGCCACTCTACCTAACTAACTTCACAGCTGAGTTAATGATGCCACCCGCTGTTCCTCCATCCAGAGTACTAAATATTTAGTAGTGATAAATTAGAACCATTTCCCCCTTTCCCCTTTCCCATCCCCATTCCCATCCAATTTTTTCGACTCTAGAGAGTGATCTGCTTTCAACCTCTCATAAGACAAAAACCTCACCAGAATGGCTTCAGCACAGCTCCATGCCGCCCCGCAACCGGTCGCGATCTTTGATCAGTTCATCGCGCGACAAACCGAGACCTTGGTTCTGAAAGAGAAGATCATGTCTCTCACCGGGGATAGTTTTGACGTGAAACTTGCAAATGGCCAGCCGATATTCCAGATTAAAGGCAAACTTATGAGCATCTCGGGTCGCAAATCTGTCTCTGATATGGCAGGCAATCATCTTTATGATGTCATCAAGGAACATTTGCATATTCATTCTACCTATGCCGCTGAGGCTCCAGATGGAAAGAAGTTGCTGGAAGTTAAGAGTAGCTTTTCTTGTATGATGAGCTTTCCCCTCTGTCTATAATTAAAGAGTCACTAATGGGTCTCCTAACAGTGATCGGCTCGAAAACAACCGCTACATTTACATCCCCAAGCACCGGCCGCACTACAACATTGAAAATGAAGGGTAACTGGCTGGATTCTAGAGCTGACATTGTCGATGAAGCCACGGGGGTAGTGGTCGCCCGGATCGATCGCAAGCTGCTCCGGGGTCGCGAGATCTTTTTCAATCAGCAGACCTATGCCGTTGTTGTTGCGCCTGGCGTTGATATGGCAATGATTACAGCGCTGTGTGTTTGCTTCGATGAGAAGAATAATGAGAGGTGATTTGATACTCCATCATCGAGATCCTGTGTCCGCTTGCTTTTGTTTTTATTCTGTGATATCACGTATTATGATGCTATGTTAATAATTTTCTTCTTGTTACCTTTACAATGATATGGCTTCCAATTTTATTGCTCAAAGCTTAAAAAGTTCTTGATTTTTTCTTCGAGTATTCTACATGGTCAATGTTGGGGGGACTAGATCACGACGAGGGTATGATATGGGAGTATACTCTGGGATTGCATTAAAAGAAAGGAACTAACAAGGGAGAATGCTAGAGAGAAGTAGATGATAAAAGGGGAGGAGAGGGAGAAGAAGGAGAAGAAGAAGAAGAAAGGAAGAGAGAACAGAACCTTAATAGGAAAAAGGCCAAGGGAAATCAATCAATTTTCAATTAATTCCACCAACACGCTAAAGCGCGGTTGAGGCCCGGAAGCTCGTAATCGCCGATCCTGGCCAATAACAAGTTGGATTTGGGCGCTCAGCGTCAGCGATACGAAGCACGTTTCACAATTCGGCCCCTCCCCTAATTAGCTTTATTAAACGGGGTTATCTCGCTCATGTCTACCTTGCGACTCTTCCAAACATTTACTTGGCGCCTCTAATCAACCATGGCTCCGATTACCCCAGGCAAGCCTCCCAAATTGGAGTTGAAACTTGACCATCCGAACAGATGCTATGCCCCCGGAGACACCATCACTGGTAGTCTCTCCGGCTGGGACCCATCCTCTGACACCAACTCGTCGCTTCACATTATCCTCGAGGGACGGAGCAAATCCTATCTTCGGCTCAAGGGACAAATTACCTTTAATTACAAGGATCGGAGCCCGTTGTTGTATGAACTCACACAGCTGGAACCGTCCGCCTACGATGCGGTCTCCCAGGAAGCTCGCTTCACCGTTACCATACCGAAAATGGTCCCTGACGATCTCTCTGGTGTTACAGCATTGAAAAAAGGGTACTGGACGCATTCATGGACCCCGCTCGAGGGTTTCGAGCAACACGGCGGTTATCCCTTGCCCCCGTCTTTGGTTATGCGGAAAAAGCATATCACCAAAGTGACGATGACGGTTTACGGGTGGGGGTATATTCGGTACACGCTCACTGCTGTCCGGAGCCGGGTTGATGCAGGCCATAAACGAAAAAAGGTCATCGTGACGGGGTCTTCTCAGAAAGCGGTCTATGTCACGACAGATCGGATGTCCATAGATGAGGTTGAGCGACTGAGCGAGCAAAGTCCGGCGATTTGCGAGCAAGTAATGATGGTCTCGACGAAACGGCTCGACCCTTCGATAGGGGACCGGAAGCTCACTATCCGGGAAAGCTTAAGAGGAGCGTTTCATAGCTCGCCGGCACTTAGATTCAAGTCCATGGTTACCGTCCCGAAGGCTGCTGCGGTAGGCGGGAACATCCGCCTTACCATTCGCCTCGAGGCCTTGCCCCTGTTTGAGCATGGAGAGAAAAAGCAGCAGGATTATGATTTCACGCTCCCCCCGGTTACCCTCCAACAGGTGACATTGCGCCTCAAGAACACCATCGGGATCCGCTGCAAGGGATCCGCGGTGACGAGTAACTACCACTACGAATTTGGTGACGATAACCCCACACACGGATCGTACAGTCCGGGACACATCTTCCTACCAACGGAGGATGGGAAGAGCTATCGGGACGCTGGCTGTGATTTGTCATTTGATATTCCGACTTCCTGCATCCCGACGCTTAAAACGTGCAATTTCTCCAAGACTTGGTACATCAAAGGCGAGGCGATCTTTGAATGCGCCTCGAAACAAACAACGGCACACTTTAAATCTAGTGTTGACCTCCTTTCGAAGCCTAGAAAAAGGGCTGCGGGCATTGATGGCGGTGACGATGCAACAACAGCCCTAGAAAGCTTAACAGATGATGAGGAGGACGAACATGATGTGCTTGAGATGGCGGTAATTCTGCTCAATGGCTTAAACACGGGTGCAGACGCCCTGGGGGTGCTAAGCGACTTATTTGATTTGTAGAGAGAGGTAGTCCTCCATTTAATATTGGCCTTCCGGATTAAGGGGGAAAAAAAGGAAGGATTGAAGGGACTTATTAGCATGTATTGGAACGTGTCCACCTATCTTTTTAAATCAAGTGGACAAATACTTTCCCCCCTTAACCTAACAGCAGCACCATAACTTTCATTCCCGATATTGTATGATGCCTAGAGTCTCAGCCTTTGGAGTAAGAAAAGTAGGGAATAGACCATTGGCGGTGACTTGAATGGAATGATTTTTCAAAGCCGTACTATCTATCACCCAGTCCTTTAATATGGCCGAGATATAGATAGATCAGTACCAAACTCCTTCCGAAAAGTAGTCTAGATACACTGGGGAAATTTCAAGTTCACTTCGAGCGGGGATGAATGCTCTGCGGACGACTGAGGACCAAGCGGTTTACGCGACTATATAACTGAAGTAGCCAATCCCATGGTCGAAATATAAGTTGAGGTTCGATATAGTTGGTGGCTATGTGTCTGCTATATGTTTTCTATACAATATGATATTCCATC
Organism: Aspergillus sparsus; assembly: GCA_027569235.1. Classification (NCBI taxonomy): domain Eukaryota; kingdom Fungi; phylum Ascomycota; class Eurotiomycetes; order Eurotiales; family Aspergillaceae; genus Aspergillus; species Aspergillus sparsus. The sequence continues at coordinate 265,924 of JAPDES010000029.1, forward strand.
ATTCTGTCACCCCAAGACCAAGACTCCATGGTAAAAGGAAAAAAAGTAAAAGAAAACCTGAGACTGCCGACTCAGACAAAGTTGATTTATTATTAAATTTGGATGCGTGAAGATCTATTGACTTAGATGGCTTCTCTTAGCCTGTGAGTAATGTCTTGGAAAGTTTCTTCTAGGGTCAATTCTCAAGTAAATATTATGACAGCAATGGGCGTAAGTTGTGGAAATATAAAACCCTCACTTGGTACGGGCCAAAGCTTTAGCAAACCCTTCTAATTAAAGAACGAAGCTGAGTTCTATCTCACATTTAGCTCCTACCAATAGAATCAAGGACTCGTCAATTCTGCCGCAGCTTTAGCCTCTTTCCTCTTCTTCACATCCTCTGGCTTGATACTCTTCCACTCCCCACCGAAAGAAATGACAAATGCCAGCGATGAGAGTACAATACACCAGACCCAGCCTCCCTTGATACCGCGCATGTATGCATGATTCACTGCATCGTAATCGACAGGGTTGGGGAAAGCCTTAGAAAGACTTGTAGAGCCCGCCTCCAGAACCTTCTCAATGGGAATATTGGGGTTGTATTTGGTTAATGTGCTAATGAGGATGTTGTTCATAATGTTGGTCGCTGCTGAGACACCAATGGTGCCGCCAATGAATTGGAAGACTGTTTCGATGAATTAATAGGGAGTAAAAGGCAGGTGGGGATAGGGATGGGAGGAGCTGAAACTCACGAAGAACGGTAGCCAATGTGACGGACATGTCCGCACGGGTTGAAATGGCTTGAGCTACGACGACATTGAGTTGAATGATCAGGCCAGAGCCAATAGCAGCCAGAACCTGATATCCAATATACTGTCCTGCCGAGGCTGCAGGGCCCATGGTGTAAATGAGGCCAGTGCCCACCGTTACGAACATAGAGCCTAGCATAAGGAATGGTGGATAGTAGCCGACTTTACCAAGCAAGATTGATCCGACAAAACTAAAAATGGCTGTTTGGGAGTCAGTGTGCGGTTAGGTTTGGATTTTATGTCGATATATATATATATATATATATATTTTAAGGATAAAGACAACTTACAAGTGGTTAGCACAGTCGGAAGCGTGCGAATACCGGACTCGGATGGAGACTGTCCCTGACCAGCCTGGAAAAAGATCGGCAATTGGTAGATTCGTGCGAAACCGGAGCCTTGAGCCGTCAAATTGAAAAGAGCGAGAACGAGGATACTGCGGCGTTTGAGGATGCGAGGGACTATCATGGCTCCTTCTCCCTGCTTCCATTCCAGGACAGCAAAGATGATGGCGAGGAGGCCGAAGCCGATGAGCAATCCGATAGGGAGGCTGCTGTCCCAAGGATGCTTCACTCCGCCGTTCTCGAAGGCCAACAGCAGGCACACGATTCCGCCCACCAAGATAATCATTCCGGGCAGGTCGAACAAAGTGTGGACTTTATTCAGAGTCGTGTGAGCCACGCGTGAATGAGGCGGGGTTTTCAACAGGAGCAGGAGGATAGCCATGGCGGTCCCACCAATCGGTAGGTTGATGTAAAAGCACCACCTCCAGGTTACATACTGGGTAAAGACGCCACTCAAAATGGGGCCTAGCACAGATGACACGCTCCAGACCGCACTGGTGACGCCGAAGACGGCGTGCAAGTACTTGGGCCGGGTGATAAAAGCGAGGATCGTATAGACCCCACTCGTTACACCAGCACCTCCCACGCCTTGGATCGCTCGGCCCACAATGAGGCTTGGGCTATTGGGAGCCAGGGCAGCGATCAAGCTACCGATTTCAAAAACGCCAACTGCTGTGAGAAAGGCAATTTTGACCGGGAAGTATTTGTACGCTTTGCCCCAGAATGCTTGGAATGTGGCTAGACATAGAAAAAAGGCCGAACCATACCAACCTTCCTGGTCGAGGCTGTGGAACTTTTCGGTGATGGTAGGGATCGCGGTGGTAATGATGCTCTGTTTTGGGGTTGGGGAGGGAGAGGGGAAGAAATTAGTTAGTAGCTCTGGTGATGAAGTGGATATCTAGCTGGGGATACTCATGCATACCATGTCCAAGGCTACAAGAAACATGGCAAGAAGGAGGGCAACGGTCAGTACACTTCCACGCAGGAAGCTAGGGTACTGAATGACCGGAGGAGGAGGAGGAGCTGCTGCTGCTGCTTTTTTGGCTCCTGTATCGTCCACGATCATTTTTTCGTCGGTTGAGCTGTCATCTTTGGTCGATTCGAGAGATTCACTCGATCTGCCGTTCGCAACCTGCTCGCCAGCGATCTTGGGCTGCAGCACTACCTCCTTTTCCTCAGACATTCTGAGATCTCGCTCCTGAAGCCAACAAGCCGATATACCTTCAAGAGTTTGAGCCCCGGGAAGCGTTTGTTGTGGTCTAGACTAGAGGAGTACCGGCCGACTGAGTGTTGGAAGAGAGAAAAAACTATCTCTTCATGGCTCGACTACGGGACGAATCGTCCTTGAGCCCGATGGTCTCATTTAAGCCTACAAGCTAACGGAAGTAACGCTCAATGTTTGCAATGATGAATCAGGGCGAGTAAAGTATAAAACATGCAAAGAGATCAAACAGCGCCAAAAAACGCCAAAAAACGCCATTGTTGATCCGATTGGCTATAAATTGACTAGGGGGAGGCAAAAGGAGCCGAATTGTGCAGCTGTAAAGCTTCAGCTCGGGCCCTTTCTCGACCTCTGATTCGACCGTCAAGGTGTCTTTCCCTGGGATTTGTGTTTGATCAGTTTGATCAGTTTGTTCTTTTGAATTTTTGGATTTTCCTCTTGTTTTCCTTACACAATAGCTTCCTTTTCATGCCTCTTTTCCCGATTTGGTTCACCCATCGGAGCAAAGACCACCACAATAGACTAGAGAAGGGGAAAAAAAAAAAAAAGAAAATATGTTTCCATTTTAGAGACTCACCACTCTGTAGATATCTAAACGGATCTGCTCAAAATTGGCAGGTTAGACATTCCCTTCGCTCGGGGTGGATGGCAACCCTCCCGAATCAGTCTTCAACGGGGGCTTCCCCTTTGCACCATGGCCGTCTCAGTCCCAGCCGCCATCTCGGTCAATAGTCTCCGCCTGAGAGGCCAAGTGTCTTGCAGTCTTTGGCGGTATACGAAAGTACTACTAGGGACCGTGGGTGATCAGATCAGTTCCTGTGGGTATTTTTAAATTTAGCCCGCGGGAAGGAGGGGTAAGCTCGTTTAGTCACTTTCTTTGAATGGCGGAGGAATGCGAGTGGATTCACTCGTGTCAGTCTCTGCAGGGGGGACACACAGTCTATGAGCGATTAGGCGTGTTTACACGACAGAACATGGTTGATAAGAAGGTATAGGAGACCGCCACTGGGCTTGTCATTTCCGAGAAACTGAATCCTACATGACGGCTGGGGTTGAACGATCCTCTGAAAAGTCGAGGGAAAGAGAGAGCAAGACAAAGAAGGAGAAGAAGAAGAAGAAGAAGAAGAAGAAGAAGAAGAAGAAGAAAAAGATAAAGCTACAATGCCAGAAGTCAAATTTCGCTCGTCATGCGATTCATGCCTCAGCACCAAAGTGAGATGTAGCCAAACACGACCGACGTGTGAGAGATGCATTCGACATGGGCGACAATGTGTGTATAGTCAATATCGCAAAGTCGGCCGACCTTCCGGAAAATCCCTTGGGACTTCGACCCGGCCAACCGGCCAGCAGCAACTGGGACCGGTTTTGCAGTGTCCTATTCCAGCCTCAGAAGAGGGGAACAGAGAAGAACTCTATGAAGATACCGGGATGACATCTCTTGAACTCAACCCGTCGTACTTATACCCCGCCAGCCACCCAGATTGTGCGGTGGAGAACATCGATTGGACCGCCCTTCAGGAGCTGCTGGACATTCCGGAACCACCAGAGGTAGCTTTCAGTGCAGCACAACGACAACGTCGTGAGACTGATACTATTTGGAGCGGGCGTATGTTGACACCTTCCTCGTCGGAGTCCTTGGGGACGCCTTTATTCAACCCGCGGATCGAACGCCTGTTTTCTTCGCTTCCCGAGCACTCCTTCTTTGGGTCAAATTCGCATGTGGTGGACTGGCAGCTGCCCGAGAACCCAGACCCGAACCAACAGACTCCAGACCATAATGGATTTTCTAGGACAATTCCCACTCGTGCCGGAGAGTCACCCTTGAATGCCCGCTGTACTTTCCAATGCTACGCCGACTTAACTCACCAGCTCGCCAACATCTCCCAGTTTCAACTCCCGGGTACAAGCGTCGCTCTCGACATTCTGCTCAATCTCGATGACCAAGTACGCCATGCCCGCGAAAATATCCTCCGCTGTCAGTCTTGTCTCACACGAACGGGATCTGGTCAAACCCTGATGCTACTTACTATGGTTGTCGCCAATGTCCTGGGCCTGTTCGAGAGCAGCTGTGGCACGTCGTCCGATGGGGAGGGTCAGAGCAGCATCGATAGCGGATTTGCCTCGGGGGCAGCCTCCCCAATGTATCGAAGCTCACCATACGAAAGGAAATGGCGTGGAGGACCTCTCCCCTGCACATCCCGTCCGCTAATGCTGGGAGGGCTGCAACTCGACGAGTCGGTGACTCGTGCTTTCTCACGACGTCTGGTGCGTCTGTACTTGGACCGACAGCGAGAAGTCGTGAGACAATTGCATCAGTTACTCCGCCGGGCCGACCGAGATAATGCTAGTCTCAAAGTGACAGAAGAACTACTCAAGGATGTACGGAGCAGGATAGAGTATTTTATTGGGTTCATCACTCTAAGTACTGGTTTGAGTTGAGAACCAGTCACGATTGACCGTTTAAATACATGCGTGTAATAGAAGACATGAAAGAAACCAGAGAGGGAAACAACAATGAGGAAGAAAGTACTAGAAGAAGAAGAAGGAGAAGAGGAAGAAGCGCAATCAATTTCTAATGAACAATGCTCCACCCCCTATTAGCTAAAACCTCAAGTCTCCTCGTCCAAAGCATGGATACTGGCCGTCGCATTCTCGACGAGAGCCGTCACCTGGAAGAGAAGATTAACCACTCTACAGTCGGCCTTTCTCATATCTGCTTTATCCCGTCCTTCCATTTGTTGGAGGGCCACGGCTACGTTTTTCAGAGTACGAGAGATCACATCTAGCGCCAAGTGCTTGCTTTCCTGCTTGTTCAACCCGTGGTCGCCCAGGGCCATCTTGGACGGGCGACAGACCACGCCGTCCGGGGGCTCTGACTTCTTCGGTACTCGGTCCGGAGGTGTTGTTGCTGCCCCGTTCTCATGGGATCGAGAGGGTATGGCAAGAGGGAACGGGGAGGTTCGTCCGCGAGGCTTTGGATCTGTGTAGGCTATGAAGGCTGCTTGGAGGAAAGTGATCAGCCTGGTATAGATGCGAAGGACAACGTCTCTGATCTCTGAGGCCTGGGAAGCATCGTGGTGGGGACAGGCCAGCGATTGTAAAGAAAACTCGGCCGTCTGCACCGTTGCGATGACGATCATTTCCAGACTGATTTCGACCATGGGGTCAATTCGTTGCCAGGCGGTTGTTGAGTACTCGACACAACAACATGAGGATGAGGGTTTGGATAGGCCATAATTCTCCATCACCGTGTTGCAGAAGATGATGACGATAACATTCCCACTTTTTTTGCTTTCCTTTTCCTTTTTTTCCTTTTCTTTCTTTCTTTTTTTTTCTTTTTCTTTTTTTTTTTTTTTTCCCTTCTTCCCTTCCCCTCAACCTTGTTTTGTGGGACTTATTTCCCTTAGGCTCATTTTTATTTTTATTTTTTTATATTTACATTAATTTATCTATGTTCCTTTAGGACATGATCCGTACTTTCTATTACTTTTTCCAATTATGTTATCATTCATTCCTTCATCCACGGAAAGGCGTCTCCCTCAAACGGGGCGTTATTGGCTTCTGACCCCTAGTCTAAAGGATTTTTTACGTTTTTCCTAACCTCGATGGCGAGAGTTGATTTGGGAGCGGAGAATAATAATAATAATATTAATAATAATAATAATAATACCCTTGCCCGCCCAAGTGCAACAATTCTACAAGAGCACGCGCCATGGGAGATCAACTAACGGTTCATGTCTCATTGGCTGCAGCAGACTCACACACGGAGTTGCATGGTCAAACTCGGTCGCCTAATGTGGCTAATAAATACCTAATGATGCATTCTGCAGCCCAGATAAGGGGCCCGAGCAGCCTGGAACCCCCTTGGCTCTTGGCTCTTGAGTCTTGAGGCATGTTAGACGGGGGTGATCCTGGAGAGATAAGCATTGCCAATGCGCCTGGTCTGGGGGATGTCATATTCCAAGTTTTGCTTGAACAACATAAGCTGATTTTTTTTTCTTGGGCATCTCACATCTTGGAACAAAGACTGCTAGCCGGAGGGGTATCTTGAATAAGACCCTTGGCCCAAATCGCCATTTGTCTCGTCCCTGCAGGGGTTCTGCTGTGGCAGGAATGAATACGAGAAAACTATCGTCAGGAAACGATAACATAAATTAATCTTCCCCACACAGGTTACATTTTCCTTTTGGAGTAAGTCGCGTTCTCCCGCTCGAGGAACGGAATGAACCTGTTTTTGCTCTCTTGCAAGATCAATTACTTTATGGGTTGGTGATTGATTATTCGGATCGGCCAATACGAGTAGCAAAATGGTGTCGCTAACTGGGGTGAGATACCTCGTTAGCTATCTGTGAGTTCAATTTGGCTATGACTGAAGATTTATAATACTTGATAATAAGGGGAGCGCCCGGGGGTGCTGGATAGTTGGGGCGAGGGGAAGGGATTCCCTGAGATGTGAAGATATTTTGGTGATCACACAACTAACCCACAGTAGACTTCACTCCGGAGCCAGCGAGATAGGATCAAAAGTTATTTCGACACTATCTTGTACTCCGTACCCTCCCTTGAATGACTAATTGGATCTAAAAATAACTAGTTAACGCTAGTCTGAATATCGAATCTGAATGCCCGCCCGAACACTGGACGCTGAGTAGCTCGTAAAGCCCCTTGGGCTGTCGACACCTAGCATGTGCTAGTACTGGCATCCAACAGAGTTAAGAATTTGGCCGTTGCGATCAAATTTAATCGAAGGCTCGGTAGGTTCGGATCTGAAACGACAATATAGAGTAGGTTCTAGTTCGTTTCAAGCCACCCTGGATATCGACGAGATCCTGCGAGCGAGAGAGGTCAATTGAAAACATGCCGATGGGCGAATCAAGCAGCTCCTAAGTCCCCGATGCGACCCGACAACCCTGGTACTGGCCGTGTCGGCTATGGGAAGGGAGCTGGCTTCCAAAACCTGTGAGACTTGGAGTATGTGCTTGTTGTAGGTTATGAGACAATGGTTGAGTGCACGCCTCCGGGCATTATTAGCTATCACGGCCCCCCCACCCCCTCTATAGTGGAAGTGATTTGGAATCTTCTAAAGTGGATCGCAGGTAGTCTTGATTTCAAGTTCTCAGTCACTGCAATGATGGAGCGATCTTTTACCGTCGAGTGCCCTCCCTTCGAGGTCAAGATCTCCCATTGGGATCGAATCCTGCCCCCGACACACTCGAAGCGGATCTTATGCTTCTCCCTCGCTGAGAATACAGTCAAGGAGCAGCTGGCCGAGTACCTCCAGATCGCTTTCCATCACACCGTCCAGAGGTTCCCCTTGTTAGCAGGATCAGTAGTCCCCTTCTCCGATGACCAGGGTGGCCGCCCCTGGCTGCGCAACATCATTCCAGATGGCTCGGCCCGTATAGTCATTAAAGATTTATCGGATGTGCTTAGCTTCTCCGACCTCGCCCAGGCCAACTTCTCGCAGCATCTCCTGAACACAGAGCAACTGTGTCCTCTGCCAGAGGTCGGGTATTTTGGAACGGACCCTGTAGATGTCTGTCGCTTTCAGGCCAACTTCATTCAGGGTGGCCTACTCCTGGTCGTGTCCATCATACACAATGCAGCCGACGGGCGAGGTGTGACGGAAATCATCAAGATCTTCGCCGACGAGCTCCGCAAGGCACAGTGTGGCGAGACAGGCTATCCCCTTCAACCCAGGCCGGACATATACCGCTCAGACCGGACTGCCTTCGTCTCAGGCCAGGGAATTCCTGGAAATATTGGCAACCACGCCGCATGGACATCTGACCCTGCCAACGCTCATGCGCAGATCCATGACGTGCAAAACTCTTGCTGTACCTTCCGCATCGCACCAACGGCCCTCTCTGAACTGAAGGATATCCTCTCCAGTACGTGCCAGAGCGAACATCAATGGTTCTCCACCAACGATGCGATTTCTGCCTTCATCTGGCGGAGTATCATGATCGCTCGCCATCGCGCAGGCATTCTTTCGGCCGATGCAACCACCTTCGTTGCACAACCTGTGGATTGTCGCCCTCACCTCAAGATCACAGAAACCTATTTCGGCAATGTCATCTACATGACCAAGTCGGCGGTGCTGCTTTCCAGTCTGACCGATCCTAAGATTGGTCTTGGCACTGCCGCTCAGGCACTACGCACGGAGCTCAAGGCGCTCACTGGTGATAAATTCCGGGACCTGGTCGGGTATGCCGAGCGGACGGCTCTTGGCTCTCATACCCGGTTGAATATTCTTGAGTCCATGGCGACATCCGGCATTATCTTGACTAGTTTGTTCAAGATGGACTTGCATGCCGTGGACTTTGGTCCCGCCTTTGATGGTGGACATATCAAGGCGCTGCGGCTCCCAGCGAGAGGAACCCAAGCGGGCGCCGTCATCGTGTTACCCAGGGTTCCTGATGGGAGCTGTGAATTTATGGTCACAGAGCAAGAAAGCACGATCCGTTGCCTGAAGGATGATCCGTTCTTTGCTCGCTTTACAAATGATGAACCTGCTGTCATCGACCCGCTTGTGAAAGAAGATGTTAATGTAACGATTACTGAAAAGATTAGTGGAGATGTCGATGGTGAAAACCGCACTGGTGATAAGGGAGCGCAACCTGCTCTTGCGGAACCGTCCAAAAACGGCATCATTGTGACTGTGGTCGAGGAAATCGAAGGGGAGACGGATGACTTCTCGAATGACCAGACCCCCCAAGTAAACGGAAAGGTGGATGTGATAGTCAATGATCAAGACTGGACGTTCAAGAATAGTGAGGCCAATTCGGCCGTGGTCAACAACGCCATTGACGGAGGAGGGACTCTCATGAGCCGGGCAACCAACGGCACAACCAACGGCATTTCACACGGCCAAAACCCGGTTAGTGAGGAACTAAATGGTGGCTACCACTCTAACGAGGAGAGAAATGGTGTCGTTCCTACCGCCCTGGATCTTGTACCTTCCAATGGTGTAAAGAGACTATCTACACTGGTTGTAACCAGTATCCCGGCACCGCATATCGGCACCATTAAAGTCATTCAGCTGAGCCACCCAGCCACAAAGAACGCCATATCATGGCAAATGCTCCGCGAAATCAGCCAAGAGATTGAGGAGATCCATCACGCACGGAACATCAATGGTGCGCGTGCTCTAGTTATCGCCAGCGCGGTGGATGGAGTCTTCTGCTCCGGGGCCGATCTCAAAGAACGGAAGCAGATGTCCCTTTCAGAGACGCAGACGTTTCTGAGCACTCTGCGGGCGGTTTTCACGCGGCTTGCAACGCTGCCGATCCCATCCATTGCATGTGTCTCTGGAAAGGCACTAGGTGGTGGCTTGGAGTTGGCTCTCTGCTGCCACTTGCGTGTATTCGCAGCGGATGCGGTCGTTGCATTACCGGAGACCAAGCTAGCTATTATCCCCGGTGCAGGTGGAACATACCGCCTACCAAATATTGTGGGTGTCTCGCATGCATTGGATTTAATCCTGACAGGGAGGTCTGTGGTGGCGAGGGAGGCCGCGGCAATGGGACTATGCAACCGGCTGTCTGGCTTGGAAGTAAATGAGACGAATGGCTCTAATCAGCGGAAATTGGCCTTGGAGGCTGGACTCCAGCTAGCTGAGAATATTAGCGAAGCTGGGCCGCTAGCTGTGCGGGCTGCAATTGGGGCACTGACATATAGTTGCGAAGCGGTGGAAAACGCAGCATATGAATCTGTGCTCGCCTCGAAGGACCGACGTGCAGCGCTGGAGGCATTTGGTGAGAAACGGAAGCCAATCTTGATTGGAGAGTGAGAAAGACAGTGACTCTTGAGGGCTAGATATTGTACATTTGATTTTTGACTTCATGCCTTTTCTTATTCTTCTTCTTTTTTTGGCATCCAATTACTGTGGACAACTAGATTGCTTTTGTATGTGTATGCACACAAGTATCTCTGATGCCAATATAGTTCTCTATGATCCAAACATCTACAATGATATATAGGTTTTCCATGGCTAGGAGCCCTGAGCGTTGTCAAAGCAGAAATAGTTGAATACAGATGCGTGAATTCTCAGAAAATACGATAGCTGCATTACCTCTAGACGCCATAACTACTTGTCATCCGCATACGAACATGTTCTTCAATCGTAGCCACACTCTCCTCGCCACGGTCGGCCTCATTAAGCGGCTGCAATTTAAAATCCAAATTGCCATCATAAAAGAATACCACGCTGTAGCGATCCTCCGGATTGCGATTCATCACACGGTGCCAACTACTTTTGTAATCCCCACTGGTCATAACAGACATGAGGTCTGCCATATTGACAATAAAAACATCTTCCTGAGGGGGTACACCGTGCCATTCGCCCGTCTCACTATCCTGGACCTCTAGCCCCGAATGATCGTCCTGCAGGAGCAGCGTGATTGTTCCAAAATCCGTATGCTCCCCGCTACCCAGCTGCTTCTTTGTGTCGCTCCCTGCGACGCCCGTGGCGCCAGGTGGGTAATGTAGGAGACGAAGGAGACACATCGGTTCATCCGAGTCCAATTCATCAAAGACATGAGGCCCATACGACATTGTAGCAGCCACTAGCGACAGGACAACCCCTGACAAGCGCTGCATTTCCCGGAAGTATTCCTCCAACACGAGACGAAAATCCTCCGGGGCGAGCTGATCCCGGCTAGGCCAGACATTAGGACCCTGCAGAAATCGCCCCCCTTGGACACGCGGATGATCCATGGGTAGGTCGGTGGAGACGAAAAACCCCTCCTTGATATCGCGAAGGACATCAGCCTCATGGGCGCCGGACTCCAGCTCGTATGACTGCGTTTCCATCACGTCGTAGCCGCGGAACCCAACGTTCTTGCGGGCGTCCAGCTCAAGTTTAGTTTTCATTGGCAGAGCGAAGAATTTGGTCCCGGCCGTTATGATGGACTTTTGGAGCTCCAGAGGTACCCCGTGTCCCTTCATCTGGAAAAAGCCGGTGGATTGGCACGCTCTGCGGACATCTTGGATGACTAGTTGCGCCGCGGAGCTGGATGGATCGTCGAGAAAAGGGGTGATGTCGACAAGGGGAAGATAGAAAGAAGAAGGCTTGGTAGGGGCAATCATAGTGAGCAGATTTTAGACTGATGGAAGATATGAATTACAGATTACTGGGTGAGTGAGCTTTTGGGTCCGCATCAAACGGAGGGTTTTAGCATGAATCAATCTATGGCATTTTATTGTCGGAAAACACCATCCTTGTTGTTGTCTCGTCACCGGTTCAAGGGCCTCACCACTACAATACTAGCTTGAGAGCAAAAGCCAAGCAAATATACTACGGGTGGTTATCCCCTGCCAATACGAGGGCCAGGAAGGGCTAATGTAGCTAATTCGGGCGCTTCGGGGGGTTTTTGTTGGCACCCAGAATAACCCGACCCTAATTTTGCATAGGGGATCGAGGCTTCTTTTCTGTGAGAGCGTTAACCAAACTAACTTTGCACGATTTTGTTGCACCGTCAAGGAGATTTTATTGCTCGTCTTGTCTTTTGTAGATTAGCCTCTGTGATAAACCTTTGCTGTCGGGCGTATCTGGGATGGCCAATTAAAGGTGGATGTAACGGCAGACTACATGAGACCCATAAAATGGTATTTCGGAGTAAACATACCTCTATAATGGATGATTGATAATCTAATATCTCCTGATGTTTACCTTTTGCGAATTGTATGGGCAGTTTCACAATTCCTAGTCTTGATGCCTGAAAACCGGACCAAGCAACAATAAAAGAACCAGACAGAAAGATATATTTTCGAGTCTCCGTAGTGCCTTCAAAATATTGCTACCTATACTAGGTAGGTATATACCATGCATCCGGAGTCCTTCGTGATCGACCCAACACTCCATCTCCCCCGCATCCTTTGTCTTCACGGCGGGGGTACCAACTCGCGTATTTTTCGTGCACAATGCAGAGCCCTGGTTAGACACCTTAAGACCGAATACCGATTTGTCTTTGTTGAAGCACCATTTTCATCTAACCCAGGCTCCGACGTCCTGGCTATATTCAGTGAATGGGGTCCCTTCCGACGGTGGCTGCGTTGGCGACGCGAACACCCAACCATAGCTCCCCGGGACGCAGTTGACGCTATTGATCGATCTATATCCATTGCTGTGCGTTACGATGATCACCTGGGCGCCACAGGAGAATGGGTTGCAATACTGGGGTTTAGTCAGGGGGCCAAAGTTGCCGCAAGCTTGCTGTACCGACAGCAGATACTCCACGAACAGGGTTCGAAGGGCTCTAGTAGCTCGATTCCTAATTTCCGGTTCGGGGTGTTGCTAGCCGGACAGGGTCCGCTGATTTCGCTGGATATTGACTCAGATGTCATAAGGGACTCCGGGCTTCCAGACGCGGGTCAGATTACGGATATGACTGTTGGGAATGGTGCTGGCTGGGAGAGCCAGGGCCAGGATAATGTTTTACGTATACCGACTCTACATGTCCATGGATTGCGAGACCCCGGATTGGCACGCCATCGTATTTTGTTCGAGCAGTTCTGTGACCCTAAAACCAGGAAGGTGGTCCAGTGGGACGGGGAGCACCGGGTACCATTGAAGTTGAAGGAGGTGCTGCCTGTTGTCCAGCAAATCCGTGAACTCGGGTTAAAAGAGAGTGTAGATTTGGCAAGTTCTTCTTAATACGTGTCGAGTTTATAAAACCTTAAATTTCGCTTTTAGCCGGGTTGAATTGGACGGATTTGAGTGAGTAAATGGTGAGAAGTTTTTAAACCCTCCTGAAAGTAGATTCCTCTATACTCCCTAAGTCTTTGGGAACGCACATAATCTATCCAGTCAAGCATCTTAACTATGTAGGAATTCAACTTCAGACTCCAGTCTCACGGGGGGAAGGAAACGCAGAGAGGGGCATTCCACTCAACCAACGGGGGTGGGTGACTCTCCATTGCTCTCCAACCCCTCTCGTCCAATATCTCACCCGGACAAAGTGATAACGATATGACTAAAGTTTAGAGGTCCTTTTCTCGGCTTTTTTTTACCCACCTTTGTTCTGTAGTTCGGGCGATTTCACGCCCTGCATAAAACGGCTGATTGACATACGGGGTCGGCCGAAACGCCATTGCCTGCACATAATACGGCGCTAACGATGGGTGGGAATAAAACTCACAGGCCAAGGATTAAACCGCCCGAGTGCGAGTCAAGATAGGTGGTGTGAATAGAGATATCGCGTGACTAAATATACTGAGATGAATCCATCATGGTCTTGATTCATCCATCATCCATCATCTATTACCTCAACGTGATTTGTGTGCACCATGTCTTCGCATCCAATTCCTAAGGTGTTCCTATTCGGTCCCCAGGCATTGGCTTTTGATATCCGTCATTTTAGCCAACTCCATAGCCATATAACCGAGGCAGACCGGGCTTGGTGGGTCTTGGACGTTGTATCGGACCTGCCCTATGTATGGGAGAATGCGGTCAAACATATTCCTATCCTACAGCACCTGAATGGCGCACAATTGCTGCAGGAACTCAAGCAGGGCTTGGAGGATGGAGAGATATCCCCTCGTTTATTTCCTTTACCAAATATTCTTCTGTCTCCATTGGTCGTCATTGATCAGATCACGCAGTATCTTGCATTTATAACTAGAGCCCTGCCGAACCTCGGAGACACTGATGAGTTACCGCCGTCGTTGATCGATGGCACAGAGACTCTCGGATTATGCACCGGTATCCTGAGCGCGTTCGGTGTTGCTTCAGCCGCTACCATCGCTCAGGTCTATAAAACCGCCGCGACAGCCGTCAGACTAGCGACGCTTGTTGGGGCCCTGGTTGACGCTGAACAAGTATCACCCCAGTCGAATGGTGGTGCCACCTCAATATCGGTATCGTGGCCTGGTGCCGATGCGAGCATTATGCTGTCTAATATTCTCGAAAAAGAATTCCCTGAGGTACGAACAATGAGGCCCAGAAAGAAGAGAAAAAGAAAAGTAAGCGGTATTATATTGATATAATAAATAGACTGACAAGTCGCCCTAGGCTTATGTGTCAGTATATGTTGACGAGAGGAGATCAACTATAACTGTTTCACGGCACAAGGCCGCCGATCTGGTCCAGCAACTAAAGACGTCTGGGTTCTATGTAACCGAAGTCGCATTATCTGGACGATTCCACTGGCCTGGACATGCAGTACACGCAGAGCAACTTCTGGCCTTCTGTGCTAGTAATCTCCAATTGCAGTTTCCTAACCGCTCCGATCTAAGGTTGCCTAGTGTGTTGGCATTAGACGAGAATACTAGTCTCCATGAAATTGCGTTGCGAGAGATCCTGCTCCAACCATGCGAGTGGCTGAAAACATTCAAATCTTGCTACTTATCGCACTCGCGTGCTGGGGGTCCCACTATCCTGTGCTTTGGTTCGGAACGCTGTGTACCACCCACCTTGACTAGGAAACTCAGCACTCAATTGTTTCAAGTCGCGGAAATGGACTTGTCCGATCCTGTCATGCTTGGGCAGCTCTTGGGGCACAAAACTTGTTCGTTGAGCTTTGGTGAACAGCCCGATGATAGGATTGCGGTCATCGGAATGTCCTGTCATGTTCCAGGGGCCGAGGACCTAGATGGATTCTGGAAAATTCTCGTCAGTGGCAAATCGCAGCATACGGAGGTGCCAGGAGACCGTTTTCCAATGCATACTGCATTCAGAGAACTGGATCCAAATCGCAAATGGTATGGAAATTTCATCCAAGACTATGACACCTTCGATCACAAGTTCTTCAAGAAGAGTCCGCGTGAGATGGCATCAGCAGATCCCCAGCATCGCTTGATCATGAAACTTGCCTATCAGGCAGTTCAGCAATCAGGCTACTTCAAGGCCGGAAGTGTAATAGCAGAGCAGAACAAGCATATTGGTTGCTACATTGGAATTGGAAATGTCGACTACAACAGGAATATCGCTAGTCATCCCGCAAACGCTTATTCTGCTACGGGGAACCTACGGAGTTTTGCAGCAGGAAAGATAAGCCACTACTTTGGATGGACAGGCCCTAGCGTTACAGTCGATACGGCATGTTCATCCTCGGGCGTCGCTGTACATCAGGCTTGCCAGGCTATTCTGCATGGAGAGTGCAACAGTGCACTGGCGGGAGGTGTCAATGTGTTAACCAACCCAGACTGGTTTCATAATCTGGCTGGGGCCTCCTTCTTAAGTCCGACAGGGCAGTGTAAGCCATTCGATGCTACAGGTGATGGATATTGTCGAGGTGAGGGAGCTGGAGTGGTCTTCCTGAAGCGGTTATCATCCGCCATTGAAGATGGTGATCAAGTGCTAGGAGTGATCGCTAGCACACGTGTTTATCAAAACCAGAACTGCACTCCTATCACAGTCCCAAATACAGAATCCTTGTCGCATCTATTCAGAGATATTGTTCACAAAGCCCGACTTGAACCCCAAGCTATTTCCGTGGTGGAGGCCCATGGAACCGGCACGCCGGTGGGTGATCCAGCCGAGTATGATGCTATTCGACGCACATTAGGTGGCTCTATTCGATCGGACACGCTCTCACTGATGTCGGTCAAGGGGCTTGTTGGTCACTCCGAGTTTGCGTCTGGAATTATCTCATTGGTAAAAATATTGCTCATGATCCACGAGGGCTATATACCACCACAAGCGAGCTTTACTTCCATCAGCCCCGGGATGCAAGCAACACCCCAAGATATGATAGAGATACCTACGCGTCTGAAGCGCTGGGATCTGCGGTTCCGCGCTGCTCTGATCAATAATTATGGTGCTTCGGGATCCAACGCTTCAGTAGTTGTCACCCAGGGACCAGGGGATCATTCTGAGAGCTCAAAGACGCCTCTTGTGTCGGCCTCGGAAAACTCCTTCCCATTTTGGTTCAGTGGATTCGATTCCCAAAGTCTGAGGGCCTACGTCAGGGAATTCAGAAACTTCTTGAAGCGCCATGCGGGTTCTGATAAGGATTTGAGTGCACGAAATCTATCTTTCCAGCTTGCCCAACAGTCAAACCGGACATTTTCCAAGGCTTTCATCCTGACCGCTTCTGCACCATCAGATCTAGATGAAAAACTCCGGAAGTTTGAACAGGGAGAAAAGGTGAATGAGGGAATCCATCTCCCCGCTTCGCGCCCGGTGATTATTTGTTTTGGTGGGCAGGTCTCCACGTTTGTTGGTCTGTCGCAGGAAATCTTTCACCAAATTGCCGGCCTAAAAGCCCGGCTAGATGAGTGTGACGCTATATGTATCTCGCTCGGGCTTAGGAGCATATATCCTGAGATCTTCCAGACCTCTCCCGTTCACGATACAGTCCAGCTTCAAACAATGCTCTTTGCAATTCAATACTCCTGTGCCAGGCTATGGCTGAAATCTGGCATTAAAGCTGCCGCTGTAGTAGGTCACAGCTTCGGCGAACTGACAGCTCTTTGCATCGCTGGCGTCTATTCGTTAAAGGATGCACTACGTTTGATATCTGGTCGCGCAGGCCTTATCCGGGATAAATGGGGCCCTGATAGGGGGGCAATGATGGCAGTGGGGGCAGACCTATCAGATGTAGATGCGCTAATGGCGGACTTGAAGCAGCAACCTGATCATATGTCTGACGTGTCTATCGCCTGTTACAATGGCCCTAGATCATTCACGCTCGCTGGGTCGGTTAAGGCGATTGAACAAGCTGAAAGCTTAGCAAAGAGCAATCCCAAATTTGTGGGCATCAAGATGACAAGGTTGGAGGTGACGAACGCCTTTCATTCTTCTCTTGTTGATCCGCTGCTGAAGGATCTCGACGCACTCGGCCAGACGGTCACATTCAACAAGCCAACGATTCGAATCGAGCATGCAACTGAATCAAAGGCAACTGTCAAACTAGACAGAACCTTCGTTGCTCAACACTTAAGGAACCCGGTGTTCTTTAACCACGCCGTCCAGCGCCTCGCGAAGGACTTTCCCGAAGCCATTTGGCTGGAGGCTGGATCGGCTTCAACAGTTACAAATATGGCCAGTCGTGCCCTTGGGAATCTAACATCTAGAAGTCACTTCCAGTCCGTAAATATAACTGTGAAGTCCTCTTTCCAAGGATTAATCGATGCAACAACAAGGCTGTGGAAGGAAGGCTTAGATGTATCCTTCTGGGCCCATAATGCCGACCAAATATCAGATTATACTCCGCTTATCCTTCCTCCATATCAATTTGAAAAGTCACGACATTGGATGGAATTGAAGCAACCACCGAAGTTCGACCCTCTAGCAGTCAAGGTAGTGGAGCAGCTACCGGAAGCGCCCAAGGGTCTCATTAGCTTCCTCAGCTACCAGGACGCCACGAATCAATGCGCTCGGTTCCGAGTGAACACAGGAGCAGAAAGGATCCAACAGGCTATGGCAGCTAATATTGTCGCCAACACAGCTGCTGTTGTGCCGGGCATGCTCCATCTACAGATCGCACTTGATGGTGTAACGTATCTCCGGCCGGACTTCCAAGAATATAAATTCCATCCCGAGATTCGCAGAGTTTCTTTTGAAAAACCCCTTGTTGTCTCCTCATCCCAAGAAGTGTACCTGGATGTGGCTGTGAAAGATGACCTGGGTCTTCAGTGGGACTGGAGGCTCCACTCAAGCGATTCAACCCTGTTCAGTGCCGGAACAGTTGTATACCAGTCAGCTAGTGACCCTCAGCTCAAGGATAGTTACGACAGCCTAGCGCGTCTCAGCGGCTGGAAGCGTTGCAGCAACCTTCTCCAGGGCCATGATGCCGACGACGTTCTCCAGGGCCGGAACATCTATCGGGCATTTGAACAAGTTGTGAAGCACGGTGAACTACTTCGTCAAATTACCAGGATTGTAGGCAAAGGGAACGAATCTGCAGCTAGAGTTATCAAATATTACACAGGGGAATTGGGAATCGACCCTGTTCTGACAGAGAGTTTCTGTCAAGTTGCAGGTATCTTCATTAACATCATGACTGACATGGTAGATCCAATAGAACGGGGTATTTTTGTCTACGAGGGACTCTCCAAGTGGACGCGAAATCCTCGACTAGATGCCCGGGATAGTTCCTTGCCCCAGGTGTGGGAAGTCTTTGCTGTCCATCACCGAGAGTCCAACACCAAGGTTATTAGTGATGTGTTTGCCTTTGATGCACGCGATGGATCCTTGGTTGAGGCCATCTTAGGCCTTTCTTACCAACGAATTCAAAGGGCCTTACCGCGGGATACTCAAACGCAAGCTGGGCCCAGTCTGTCGACAGTGGCCCCGTCAAGACCTACGTCTATTCCTATATCTCTCGTTCCAGCCATTGCTCCCCTAGCACCTCCAAGTGTTGCAAGTAGACAGAAAACCAAAGAGAAAAAGCCGAAATTATCTGGGCCAGACTTTCCGGCCAAGACTCGAGAAATCGTATGTAATCTGTCTGGTTTGGACCCTGAAGAGATCCATAACGACTCCGACCTCATTGAGCTAGGAATCGATTCACTGATGGCGATGGAACTGGTGCGCGAGGTCGAGGCGGCCTTCAAATGCACCCTTCGAAATGAGCAGTTGATGGAGTTGACCGATTTTGACAGCTTAGTTTCTTGTATTCGGTCTACTCTAGGCTTTGGCGAAGAGAGTGACAACGAGTCATTGGGCAAGCCTCAGGTTAATAGTATTGGTAAGGTGAATGGCGTCAATGGTACTCATAGTGCTCATGGCCTTGATGGGGCGAATAGCACAAACGGTGGAAAATGCGGCAACGAAACCGCGGGCGCCCAGGCGATTTTTACTACACCAATCGTTCAAAGCATCTTCAGCAAGATCAAATGGACAACAGATGAAACCATAATCAAAGGCCAACTTGACGGCTACTACAAAGGGGTTATGCCGAGGTCAACAGAGATCTGCATAATCTATATCGTCAATGCATTCGAGCAAGCGGGCTGTCCAATTCGATCCGCAGAACCTGGTCAGCGACTAGAGCGGATCCCACACGACCCCAAGCATCAGCGATTTGTCGACCTAATTTACGGCCTCCTGGAAACCGAAGCCCGTCTAATAGATATCAATGGGTTGGAAATTATACGCACTTCCGTTTCACCCCCGAGTAGCTCGCCCGAGGCATTGCTAGCAAAACTTCTTCATGATGAGCCTGCCCATGCTGCTGAGCATAAGCTCATGGCTCTTATTGGGGAGCGATTTTCCAAGCTAATGAGGGGAGAAGAAGATGGTCTTCAGCTGATTTTTGGGACACCAGAGGCTCGTGACATTGCATCAGAGATGTATGCAAACTCGCCCATCAACACTGTTTGGATCAGGCAACTGGCCCAATTCCTGGAGCAGCTAATCGTTCAATTTGCAAAGACCAGAGAGCCAATTTGTATCCTTGAGATTGGGGCGGGGACTGGCGGTACCACAAGCAGGATTGTGCCCCTGCTCGCCAAGCTTAACATCCCTATAAGATACACCATGACGGACATATCTGGTTCACTTATCGCGGCGGCTCGCAAGAGATTCAAGCATTACAAGTTCATGGAGTTCAAGGTCCTTAATATGGAGAATGAGCCAGATGCGAAATTCTTCCAGAGCCAACACATTGTTCTTGCCACAAACTGCGTGCACGCCACCAGGAACTTGACTATTTCCTTGAAAAATCTACGGGGCATCCTACGGCCGGAAGGATTCCTATTAATGCTTGAAATGACACAGCAGGTCCCCTGGGTCGATTTCGTCTTTGGATTTCTGGAAGGCTGGTGGTTATTCGAGGATGGCCGGAGCTATGTCCTCCAACCCGCAAGTTACTGGAAACAGGTTCTGCAGTCAGTAGGATATGGCCACGTCGACTGGACCGCTGGAGACCTGCCCGAATCTAGCATTCAGCGTCTCATCATCGCTCACGCGTCTGGGCCCAGTTATGATCCTGCTCCGAAACCCACATTACCTCCTGTGTCTGAGCAGAAGTTTACCGAAGACCCCGAGCGTGAGGCCATGATTGACGCGTATGTCACAAAATACACGAACGATTTTGACTTTCCATCGCTGGCACGAAAGAAGGACTTAAAAACTACGAGTTCCATAAGCACTGGGCAATGTGTTTTGGTCACCGGTGGCACAGGTAGTCTCGGTGGTCATATCGTGTCTGACCTTGCGCAGAGACCCGACATTGACATGGTGATTTGCCTCAATCGACTTAGCACGGTCGATGCAAACGCGCGTCAGAGAGCTTCACTGGAAATGCGCGGCATTTCTCTTGACGCAGCTTCACTGGGCAAGATCAAGGTCATGGAATCTGACACCAGCAAGCCCCATCTTGGTCTATCCCCTGAAGCTTACAGTTACTTGACGCAGACGATCACTCACATCGTACACAGCGCCTGGCCGATGAGTCTAAATCGTCCCATACGTACCTACGAGACTCAATTCAAAACTGCCCGCAACCTCATAACCCTCGCTACAGAAGCGGCTCAACTCCGACCCCACCCCTTCCAATTCGGCTTCCAGTTTGTCTCTTCCAGCGCCGTTGTCGCCAATTATCCCCTCCGGACTGGAAATAACCTTGTCCCCGAGGAGCCAGGCACAGTCGCCTCCCTCCCGGGAACGGGGTATGCAGAGGCAAAGCTCGTAGTAGAACGTATGATCGCTCAAACGCTCCATCAGCACCCAGACACCTTCCACGCGATGGCCGTCCGGATTGCTCAAATATCCGGCTCCACCGCTAATGGGTACTGGAATCCAACGGAATATATACCCTTCCTAATCAGGACATCACAGGTTCTTCGCCTCCTCCCAGACCTGGATGGCACGCTGTCATGGTACCCTGTAAACGATGTGGCAGCTACATTACGCGACCTTCTCCTCAACGAAGCTTCACGGGATATGATCTTCCACATAGATAACCCATCGCGACAGGGATGGAAGGAGATGATGAAAACACTGGCAGAGGCACTCGGGATTAAAGGGGACGAGAGTGGAATCGTACCCTACAACGTGTGGGTGGATCGTGTTCGCCGATTTAGGGGCAATACAAACGATAACCCCGCGTTGCAGCTGATTGAGTTTTTCGATCAGTATTTTGTTCCCATGTCGTGTGGCGGCTTGGTCTTGGGCACAGCCAAGACGGCGAGACACTCACAGACCTTAAGGCAACAAGGGCCGATAGGTGATCAGATGGTGATGAAATATATTATGAGGTGGAAAGAGTCTGGTTTTCTGAGTCTCTAGCTTTGTTAAAGTTTTTTGCCTTCAGTTGGATACCTTTCCTGACAAGTGGTATTTAATACCTCAGGCTGGTTTAGTCAAATGACTTACTTGAGTAGGTTCCTTAAGAATTGATTTATTTTGGGGTAAAAAGAAAAGCAAACAGAGTAGGCCCCGTGGCCATTTTCTAAGTCTAACTATTTACCAAGAAAGAAATCTCCTTCCCCCTTACTTGATCTTATGCAGAGGCTCTGGCGATTGAGTTAAATCTATTTAATCTACTATCATTCACTCTTTGAATAGTAAAGCGTCATAACGAGTTGTAGCCAGCCCAGCTACTAGAGAGCAACAGCCATAAGAATGGTTGTCCTCAGTTTTCGAGGCTACCGTTGGTAAATAAATGCCTCAAACGCTGAACCGCTGGCTAGTACTTGAGCTGATTTTTGGACTAGACGCGGTAAATTTGCTCATGTTTTTGCTTTGGGGTCTTTGGTTTGGTTTCATAGTTAGATTGTTTTTCATCTGCCTCTCCCACACAACACCGGCCTTTTTTTCGGCTGCAATCGGACTTTATTTATCATCTTCAATATACATCACTTGTTTCAATCAATCATAATGAGCGTCGAAGCGAAGGTTGAAATCGGAAGGGGCCCAAAAGAAGCTCTTTTCAGAGTTTCCTACTTTGTTAGGAGGCCTAGATGCCTCATAGTGCACATGATCTCGCTTAGGTAGCAGTAGAGAGTCGTGTTGGGCCTCCGCACTAACTAGATAGTAATCAACAACATACTACATAGCTGGCATTCTCGCTGTCATACTTGGATAAGTAAAGAGATTTTTTTTTTTCCCTTGTGAAACCTGTTTAGCTGTGCAAGCAGCCCCGAGACGCCTTTGAACACAAATTTAGCGAGTTGAAAAAGGGCGTCCTTAGTACTAAGTCAGTCAAGATATCCAAGCTATTGGCCGTGAAAATGACCTATTTTCACTACTGAGTGAAACGAGACATCTAGCCATTAGCTTCCGCCGTTGGTCGATATTTGGTCCAATTTCCAGGCTGCCACAAGCTTACTAGAGGACAAATTTTGTCCGGGTTTGAATTGAAGATCCCACAAAGCCCAGTTCTTGATGTTGTGCAAATCAACTGTTACATGGACATTGACGTATCTCGGAGCCTTGGTGAGGAAAACCGTAACCAGATATTAACTTTCCTTCCCTATTAACTTCTGACAATGGATAAAGTATCGTCTCTCAGAGAGTGTCATGAGATAATTCGAATGGGACTGAAGTCGAAGAAATCCCTGGTTAGGATGCGGCTTGACCGACTTGGGTCAGGAGGATGACGAAGGGGGGATGGGCGCGATGGAGATTGAAGGACCCTCTCGCCTTTGGTTCGGCACCGAGACGGCCCTCAGCAGGAGAACCACAATCGACGTCGCCGTTGTGAAGGCAAGTGGTAAGGCAGATTACACGCTCTGGTACCAGAGCCCAGAGTCCCAGCTGGGAACCAACCTCATTGTGGTCGAGGCGAGGAGCGTTAGTGACGCAGCAAAGGGAATAAACCAATGCCTTGGATATATGGTAAGACACCAGAGAAAGCTTCAGGCTGATTTGAACTAATAAATGGCTAGGGTGCGTCCACCGACGACGAAAGAACCCAAGCAAGGCCGAGACTACGGCCTACGGCTTTGTAACCGATGGTTGGAAGTTCCATTTCTTGAGGATTGGAAATGACTCTTAAGTTCTGGAGGCGCCAGTTTTAACCTGGGAAGCAGAGTATAAAAGTGCTGAAACCAAGATCATATATACTCCACTAGTCGCGCCATAATCCGCCACGCGCCAATCTTGTCGCCTCGTCATACCAGGAAGACGACCAAAAATTACCGCCTCACTGTAAAGATCAGACACTAAATTTTGATACTGATACATATTAAACTATTTGCCAAATTGACATTCCCATCTTCTCATGAACGTACACCACCCACCAAGTGCCAGAGGATTAATTATCAAGAAATGATGGAGCTAGGAAAACATAGCGAATAAATTAAGGTACCCTGAGCGAGCTGCTCATCGTTGCTTGGAAGCCGGAACCAGTGTGCCGGAACGGAGAAACCCTCGGCGTTGCTCGGGATAATTTACAGTAAAATATACAGCCCATTACACACCATCCCCAGGTGGAGGTGGTATTGGTATTACCAGAGCCTATGGTTGCTTGGAGAGTGCCAAGGAAGGCTGTGGCGGATATTAGATGACCCGACCCGCTCCTGTCTCCCGTGTGGTCTAGGAAAAAAGGCCTCAGGCTCCGGGAAATCCCCCTCCCTTAGCGCCTCGCAGGGCAACACTACAGGTACCTTATTGTGATAGAACGACTCGATTTGCTGGGGGAGAGGCGTCTAAATAGGGACTCCAGTCTCCGTACACTGTCCTCCTGCCATGGTAGGTATTATGTGATAGAGACGGAGTTAAAGAGGATAATTATTAAATAGTAACTGTAATCTACAGCCATGTCGGTGTATATATAGAAGTATAGGTAGTCAGTCATGCGGGGCCACTCTAAGGTTGACAGTATATGGCATGTATTTTAAAAGCGAATCTTTCTTCAAAACGATGACATGCATACCAAGAATATATTATGAAACTACTAGTAGGTATAAAAATCGAGTACAAACATGATTCATAAAGCATGATTCAGCTACCAGCTAACAAACAATAGTCCCTGGCGCTATATCTCGGGAATTCTCGGCTTGGATGGCCAGAGCACCCTGAACTGCAAGGGCGGGTTCTTCAAGCATATGTGCGTCAACAGCAAGCATTTTACCCACCATGACCATCCTCATTGCCCCCTCCGCGCTCTTCACTAGTAGTCGTTCTGCATCTTCCACTGCCTCCTCCAACGTCAAAGGGCGCTGGATGATGGAAGAATACGCATCAATGCCAATGCTGTAATTGACCTCGGCATTATCTCCCACCGTTCCGGCCAGGACAATGACGGGTTTCCTGAATTGCTTCGCTCGCATAGCAACCTCTGCTGGAATCTTCCCCTGGGGTGTTTGGTAATCGATTCCTCCCTCTGCCGTGATAACCAAGTCGCAATCACGGAAGAGCCCTTCACAGTCACCAAAATACTCTGTGATCACCTCATAGCGCGGTCGCAGCTCCGCTCCCAGCAGCAAAAGTCCTGTCCCCAGGCCACCAGAGGCACCACTACCAGGAGTAAGGGCTATGTCGGTCCCTAGCACTCCTTTAACAACACTAGCGTACGTATCCAACGCTGCCGCGAGTATTTCCGTCTGCCCTTCCGTGGCCCCCTTCTGCGGCCCATAGATGCGAGCCACACCATGTGGGCCACAGAGTACATTCTTCCAATTACAGGCAACCTGAATATTCACTTCCTTGTTCCTGAGACGAGGGTGCAAGCCCTCAAGATTCAAACTAGCAAGCTCAACCAATGTCTCTCCTCCACCAGCCTGGCGAAGCTCTTCCCCATTCGATTGTAAGAAACGTACCCCCAACGCCTGCAGCATACCGGAGCCACCGTCACTGGTACCAGAATCACCACAGCCTATAATGATGCGCTCAACGCCCTCATCAAGTGCAGCTGCCATGAGCTGGCCTACTCCGTATGTGGTCGTAATGCAGGGATTGCGACAGCCCAGTGGGATCAAGCTCAGCCCCGCTGCTGTTGCAATTTCAACAACAGCGGTTTTGGGCCCTTTGCCCCCCAGAATTCCGTAATGCGAGTTTATCGGCTTCCCCACAGGTCCAAGCACGGATATCTCCCGGATGACCCCGTTCGTAGCGCTAACAAGGGCACGCGCGAAACCTTCTCCCCCATCGGCGAGGGGGACTTTATGGATGTTCGCTGTTGGCATGGCTCGTAGGATGCCTGTCTCAATGCAGGTGGCGACAGTGTGAGGATCCATGCTGCCTTTGAATCCGGAAGGGCAAACGAGGACTTTCATTGTGGTCTTCTATGAAGTAGGAGAACAAGTTGCTTCACTCAAGTGGTGTTTTAGGATATGATGGCAATTTAAAAAAAAAAAAAGAACTATGATATTTGGATGGGCTTGAACAATGTAATTCTCATGGATGATCTAGATGGAATACTCGCGTTGTGTGAGTCTTTATAAGTTGTGGATTCCGGCCTACTTCTCCATGCCATCGACAGACCACACATTCCTTAATGATATCAACAATTACCCTATCGTCCTCTGTCTCCAAACACCGCCACTCTGGGTATTTCTTCCCTCCCTTGGTGTCTCATCCCAAACGAGCCCTTCTTGTTGTGTGCGACCAATGGCCTCCAGCATAATTTCATTGTACTTTCAATGCCCCTCTAGATACCAGAATGCCAAGCAGTAGTTAAGCCCTCGGCCATATGTGTTTCTATAATTATGTTTACTGTTGCCTAGATTACCGCGGCCCTGGATCGGTGTTGTTCACTGACCTGTCAATTTCTATCGACCCTTATCGACTAGGAAATGATGTCAATTGAAAAAGGGACAGGCCTAGTGGGGCTTGATAGTATGATTTTACCAATTGCTTCAGCCTCTGGAACCAATGGTTCATAGTTGCAGGATCCACCGGAGAAAAGAAACATGAATCAGAAGGTACAGTCTGCGGAACAACTCACCACAAGCCTGAGAAATTATCCTGCAAGATGAGAGCACAAGACCAGTTACGATTTAGGGCATCGGTCCCCAGGTTATTTGACCCCACTTTATTTAGCTTTCCCTCATCTGACTCGCTGTTCAGGAAATTATCAGCTCTGGGCGAGTCAGGCAGAAGAATTATGTCTTCACCTTTGTCTGGCACCCGCGTCTTGGCTGATGGCTATGCAAATAGCTAAAAATAAGACTCAATGATATTTCTCCAAAAGAGACATTGACTGCAAAGAAAAAGTGACATGTGTGTTTTACTCGAATCCCAATCCGCCTTGTTTTGCACCATATTTAAATACACTCTCGGAATTTTTTTTCCCCTACCATTTTTTTCCATTTCAATTTCCTTTCTCCTTGTTGTTCCATCTGGTTTTAGCAACATTCTCTCTATTTTCCTACGCATTGGCTACTACCTCTTGAAGCATGGCAAATCAAGACAATCCAAGTAATCTTGAAGCTGGCTATCATATTCTAGATCCAAACCACGATACCCAAAGCCATGATGAATCTTCCTCACTCTCTGGAGAAAAGTCATATCTGGTATTCCCTCATTCACCTAATTCCTCCACAGAATACAAAACTTACACTTACTCTAAAAGGTCACCTGGTCTGGTCCCGATGATCCCGCAAATCCACTCAATTGGGCACGGAAGAAGAAATGGGTTGCGACTCTACTCGTCTCCTGCTTCACTTTCATATCCCCTGTTTCCTCAACAATGGTAGCTCCTGCCCTCTCATCCATGGGTGCTGAGCTGGGTGCCACTTCCGCAATAGAACAGTACCTCATGATGTCAATATTCCTCCTCGCATATGCTCTAGGCCCCTTTGTGATTGCCCCACTATCGGAGATGTATGGACGGGTTGTAGTCCTACAATCAGCCAATATGGTCTATCTAATCTTTAACCTGGTGTGCGGGTTCTCTCAAAATTCGGCACAAATGCTCGCTTTTCGATTTCTGAGTGGGTTTGGCGGGAGTGCCCCTCAAGCGGTATGTTTTTCACCTCTCTCCATATCGCGGTAGTAAGCTGACGTAGCGTAGATTGGAGGTGGTGTTTTGAGCGATTGCTGGAAAAAAGAGGAGCGAGGGGCTGCTACTGCGCTATACAGTTTGATGCCGTTTATTGGGCCGGCTGTTGGGCCGATAGGTGCGTTGATCTTTTTTTTTTTTTTTTCCTTCCCTCAAGCAGGCATCATAAACACTGTATGTTGCGAGAACTAACTCATGTAGCTGGTGGATATATGACGCAGTACATGTCCTGGCGATGGATCTTTTGGATAGTATCCATAGCCGATGCAGTGGTCCAGGTGTTGGCCTTTTGTTTCCTGAGCGAGACCTACGCACCGGCAATCCTAGCGAAGAAGAAAAAGATTTTACAACAGCAGACGAGGAACACCCAGTTCTATACCGAGTACGATGACCCCGATAAGACATTTTATCAGGTCCTAGCAAAGAACCTCGTTCGTCCGTTTATCATGCTCTTCACACAACCCGCGATCCAGGCAATGGCTTTTTACCGTGGGTACCAGTATGGCCTCATGTATCTTGTGTTAGTAATCCATCCAGTTATGCAATAGCGCTGGTCCCTGTGACTGATGATCCTTCTAGACTCGCGTCCTTTCCTCGGGTGTGGGAGGGAGTCTATCGGCAAGAGACTGGAACCGCTAGTCTCAATTATCTATCCCTCGGTATTGGGTTTGTTGTGGGTTTGCAATTCTGCGGACGAGTCTTGGATTATGTATAACCCCCCCCCCGGCTCTTTCCCCGTCTCCTTCAAGGTGCTAAGAGGGTATAGGTATACAAACGTCTCAAGGAATACTACAACCACGACGGCCGCCCTGAGTTCCGCATTCCACTCATGCTCCCTGGAGGACTTCTTGTACCGATCGGCCTCTTCATCTATGGCTGGACAGCCGAGTACAAAACACACTGGATCTTTCCAAATATCGGTGCTGCCATCTTCGCCATTGGATTGATTATCTCCTTCCAGTGTGCGCAGACATATGTGGTAGATGCGTATCAGCGATATGCTGCCAGTGCGACGGGTGTTTCCGCATTTGTGCGCACAATGGCGGGGTTTTCATTTCCACTCTTCGCCGATAGTCTATATGAGAGGTTAGGACTGGGGTGGGGGAACAGTTTACTTGCTTTTGTGAGCTTGGCACTGGGAATCGCAGCGCCGTTGTTGTTATGGTTTTATGGAGAGTGGTTGCGGTCGAGAAGCACATATTGTGCAGGTTAGTCGTAGGGACATGAATGTACGTGTACAGACATGTAATTTATGACTATATTTATCTCTGCTGGGGATACAATAGATAATAGATTCTTGGCATAACACAGCCTCCCATCAAGTGGATATATACTTGGCATTGACAGTCAAACGAGGGAGGAGAAAGACATCCAGCACCAATCAAACATCTTCCAAGACCGATCGTCGACCGAAACGAAAATTTTCAAACCATGTGCCTCACATTTGTGAGCTAGACAGCAAATTATACCCATATTTTTTTTTTTTTCTTTTTTTTTTTTTAATTCTGTAGCCTGTTGCCTGTTCTTTGAGCGAGTCGCGTTGGGACATCCGTCCTAAAATATATATTAACTGTCCTGGCTTGTTAGGGTAACTCCCGCCCGTTCCGATCACCTCCATATCCCATACAAAATGCGCTATTTTCAAACCTTAATATCTCTTGCAATAAAGCTATCTAGAACTCCATAATGGTAGCCGCTGAAAATATACCCTTAGTATAGCTTATAGTCTGAGTTAAGAATTATAATACCTTAAGCTACGTATCTTATATTAAAATCCATATTGCTTTTGTACAAAATTACTGTATAACCTTTTATTTTTGAAAAAAAAAAAAGGATTCTTTAAACAGTGTTTGCTATTTCTCGATATTTGAATACACTCTAACAAGCTGAATATAAAGTTCTAAACCACAAAGGGTGGAGATATTGAGGGTTGGAAGTAGCCCATGTTGTTAGGGATACAGAGGTGATTGGAAGGGCGGGTGGTGGTTTCAGGCCGCTTATCCCCAAAATTTCGGTCGCGCGCCCCAAAAAAGGTATTGATTTTTTTTTTTTTTGGGTCAACTCACCCCTTTCGCCCAATTACGTGTATTTTAAATAATAATTATCTACCCCAACAAAAAAGATCGCCATTCGATAAAACCTTCGGTTAAAAAAATCATGATTAATATTTATTTCGATTGAAAGGAATATTAAGTAAATAATGAAAATAATAAGTAATTATTAAATGCTTTTTTAGTATATGTATTTTTTATTCTCTATTTTAATTTATTATACTGCTGCTATAAATTAGGGTTGAAGTAATAATATATATAAAGATAAAGTTAAAAATAAAGAAGTATTTAGCGCTGATAAAGTTATCTCCATACCTACTTTTATAATCTACCCACCATTATTGTGAGTATTGTGACTTTTCCATACAGCGTGGGAGTAATTTATTATCAAGGTCGTGCGCCTGCGCCCAGTGTTTGTGCGCCCCAAAGTGGAGAAAAAACAGAGGAACTGAAGTAAGGGTCACTTGACCTTTGAGAAAGGTCGCTTGACCCGTGCCCTCACTGGTGGGAATTAGGTACGGTACGGTACGGTCAGGTTATCTTATCAGTGTTAGTCAGCATGCGGGCGAGCTTTCAATCTCTGCCCCTCCGGGTATTCTTGTTAATTATTTATCATTTAATGTCTGGTTCTTAAATCCTGACGCCAAGACAGGGGTAGATGGTTTCCCGAGTATATCACTCAAGATAAACATAGGTCAAATCAGTGCCATATGGATTCCACTATAACAAATGTTGGAGCCTCAGACCTCCTCCCTTGGATGCCACCTCGCTTAGTGGCTTAGTCAGCTCTCCCACACCTATAGAGGTGTTGGGTAGATAGTAGTAGCTAGATAGATTCCACCACCACCTTCATAGATATTATAGATCTATTCATTTGTTGGTCATCATCATTCTATCAACAAACGCTGTGTGTCTCAGCGTCGCCCCCTGGCTTGCCTTGGTATGAAATCTTACACTCTGAAACTGGACACGGACAACATTGATCGATAATAGAATGTTTCAAACGCAAAAGACAATGTGATAAGCAAATCCCGTGTTCAAGGTGTCGCCGGCTTGGCCTGGATTGCTATCGAGAGGTGGTCCAGATTAGTCGCTACGCTAAGCAGCATTCTACGGAGATCCAGTTTCTCAGTTTGATTATCCAGCAACTAGAGGACCCCGAGGTGCAACGGCCACGAATAGCACAAAAGAATTGAAGAATAGGATATCCGAGCTTCGTCTGGGAGATCTTGCCTCTTCTACTGCCGGTAGGAAGAATAGCGGGGAGCCACTTTGCCACGATTATCCACTACAATATGTGAATGAGCCTTCGTCGGCGGACAACCCGGACCCGTCCCTCCTCACAGCGGTCGAGCATCTTGCCTGGGGTCGAAGCTCAGATGGTTGTTTCCCCCCTAGACAATGCGCGTGTCGGTACAAAAGGAATGATACTTCTTTGAACAGTCAGTCATTCCAGCCCGCTCCAGAGAAAACTAGGTATTAATTATCAACAAAAATATCTCCGCGTAAGAGGCACGGGGTCGACTTACATGCTGTTGCTCCTGCGCTAATGTGTTTGACTTGGCCATCAGGGAATCGGATCTTCTGATCCGGCAGATTTGGTATCTGGATCGAATGCAAAATTGTCACGACACCGGGTAGTCGTTCATAGAATGGCGTGTCCATGTGCCACCGATAGGGGCGTGTGAAGCCGTCATCCAAGTCTACTTGACTTAGCGGCTCCTCGTGGAACAGTGTGTGATCCTGGTTCGAATCAGTAAATAGTCTTTTGCCGGGGACCAAGTCGGACTAACCAGGTGTATGACTTCTAGATCATTGACGCCCTCGTAAGTGCTGAATTTCCCCGAACCCATAATTCCTACTTGTGGCGCCCGTGGAATCCGACCTGCTTTATAGGCCGAGAAAATGTTTTTCGGATCACTCACTGCCTTCTCCCCAGCCGAGTGAATATCAGAGGCGGTCGGGCCGAATACCTTAGAGAGCTTTGGTAGAGATGCTGACTCCATACCCCCAGTGCGGGAGAGTGGAAAAACTCGCCCGCATTGAAATCTAGTTATTGATGCTAGTGCAGATGTATAAGTAAGGGATTACCACCATTATTTGTTTTCTGATCAGCCGTACCCCTTAATTCCCTCAAGCATAAGAATGCCTTTTTCTGTGAAGCCGATAATAAAACCGTGCCAGTCTGATGTTGACTTTGGAGTCGAAGTCCACGACCCGGTGATTGACGGTACAGGTGGTAAGTGCTATCTAGTTTCAGTGTCTAGCCCTGCTCTAAGTTGCGCTAGATGAGGATTTGAATGCTCTCCGTGAAGCGGTATACGAGCATCAAGTTGTCGTGGTCAAAAACCAAGGCTCTTTGAGTTCGCACGCCCAGTACGAGCTTACGCGGCGCTTCGACCCTCTGGTAGCCACCTACAGTTATGGGAAATTTATTGACAAATGTAGTGTACTCCGTGCAGATTTGACCACCATTCCACGCCAGCCCCAGGTCCAGGTGATCGGACATGGCTTCGTGGAGTCGTTGGAAGGCCTCTCGAATATTCAGTTGCGACACCCCCATCACAAAACATTCCACAAAGTGCCCATTCCCGTAGAGGACTACGGTTACACTCATTTTTACCGCTGGCACATCGATTCTGCCATGTACGATCTTGATCCGCCTCTGGTCACCTCTCTCTTTGCGGTCCAAGTACCCGGTGGCTGGCGACAGATTTGCCACTACGTTGACGGATCTGGTGATTCCCTAGATGTATCACTCGGCACGGCCGCATTTTTCAGTGGCTACCGGTTATATGACCTGCTGTCTGAAGAGGAGAAACATTTCGTACGCACAAGCGAGGTTGAGTATGGACCACATCCCTATATTTGGATCAGCCAAGCCAAGTCCCGGTCCAACGGACTAGGTATCGTTTCAGAGGGGCTGGAATTGGGCGAAGACCAACTCCCCCCTGTTGATCCATCAAAGATCAGTGACCTGGAAAAACCCCGTCACGAAGAAGCTGGCCGTCATGGTTTACCCAACTTGCGTGAAAAAGATCCACCTCGAAAATGGAAAGGTGCTTGATGATCTAGCTAAGATCCGTGAATGCTTGTACAGCTTGCAGCGGCGAGCCATCGCCCCGCGGCATGTCTATGCGCATGACTGGCAGAAGGATGACTTGGGGCTATTCAATAACCACGGCGTTATGCACTCAATTGTGGGATCCTTTACAGAGCATGAAGTGCGTGTGTTTCGCCAATGTAACATGGCTGCGAGCCGGCCGCCTCTAGGGCCCGAAGAAGAATGTTAGGTATCTTAAGGTGTTGGGGTGAAATTGATTCAAACGTTGTTTGCTTATTTCCTTTGTCTGATATCGTATACGATAGCGTGCGACATAGCAGGAAAAAAAAATGGACTTCTTCATAAATATAGAGTATTATCATTGAAGTAACCTACTTCCTCCTCTCCCCAAGGTGTATCGAAGGGGAAAGAGAAAGAAAAAGACACAGGGGGGCCGAACCGCCACCGAATAGCTTCATTGAATATCTTGGTGATCGCCAACATACTGATTTCATTAATCAGAATAATGACGTGAACGTTTTTGGTATAATTTTGATGGTGGCCAATCTTTTTAGAGTGAATACGCCGTGGGCGCATGCCGAGATCAACTCGTCCGCCTCGTGGCCGACAATAGGAGTATAAATAGTTATGAGTGACTAGCTTTTGTCAATACCTCCGAGAGCTTTATTTTCTTGCCATTGAGCTGTTTTCCCTTTCTTATACTATCATAATATAGCTACCGACAAAACACAGTGTCAGTATCGTGGAATCAGTATGTGGCTCTTCGGCAAAATAGAACATGTAGCTACCTAGTGAACTAACTCTATGCCATTTACATCTTATGTAACTAAGATAGTGAGACTGGTTCCTCATCTAGATAAGAGGCATGGTAACTACATTCATGTAATCCACATTGCTGTCTATACACTCCACGCGTTCTCCACAAGTGCCAAATATCCAATCCCAGAAACGCGTTTGCTTCCCGTAGTTGTAACTTTTTCTCCACCCATGACGGTGATGGAGGTCGTGATCCTCAATGATCAGCTCCACTCCAAGCATAACATACAGCCAGCTAAAGGGCGAAGGTACGGTGGCATGCAGACGAACACCACTGTGTCCAAATATCTCAGTACCAAAGAGATACTGCTGGCAGAACCACCACTCATAAAACCCCAGTGGCAAGCCTAGACAACGTAATGTGGCATAAGTAGCAAGAGGTATGCCAACTATAGTAGTAAGCCCTTCGACATGGCTGGCATATGCAGTGAGAAGTGGATTCGGGTGCTTGGACAGATGGTGGGTGCGGTGATATTTCCAGAAGATATCCGTAACGTGCATCATGCGGTGGACCCAGTAAAACCAAAAATCGAGTATGAGCCCATGCAGGCCTATCTTGAGTGGGAGAACGAGCCAGCTTATTGACACGGGCTGTTGAAAGGGGTCATAAGTAAGAAAAAGAGCCATTAAGAGGCGAGATATTGTTGCAAACAACATATCGGCGAGAATCTTATACACAGCGGCAGGTGCAACACCATCCCGTCCGTGGCTATCTCCGTCAAAGTATCCGTATATCTGACCGAGGCGGCGTAGAACTCGCAGTTTGTGAAGAAGAATGGAATTGGAAGAAAGTATGTATAGAATGAAAGCAAGGCTCAAACTCATAGACCCGTAGTACCATGAATAAACCTGGTGAATCAGGAGGGGTATGCTGCAAAGGACGATGTTGCCAATATGCACCGACCATTCGGACATATGGGGCACCTTTGAGCTCTTGGGATACACCGGGATATCCTGTGTTTGGGGGGTCGGGCAGAGGTCAAGCGCCTTGATCAAGTGATGTTGAAGTCCCCAGTTGTCTCTATTTTCATCTAGCCACCACGTAGAATCCATTGATTCTGTTGTAGTTGACTGTGAGCGGGTTGCAATACGCTTATCGGGAATAGCCTGACTGTATAATGCGGTAAACGTTTGAGCTATTTGCCCGAAACCTGACACACCAAAGCTGGGCGACGACAAAAGTCTCAGGGTAGCCCAAAGTTGTTGAGTTGTGTGCTTTTGCAGGGAATGGTTCTAAGATGTGATGCCTGCCTGGTTTATGTAGGTTGGGGGGGGGGGGGTAATCATGCTAGAGTAATACTGTTTCCTGCAGACCGTGAGTGATGGTATTAAGTTTACAGTAATCTCAGTAATAGTGGGGCCTCGGAAGATCTACGAGGCTTTGTCGATTGTTCATCTATAACCGAGTTATACGTGCCTAATCTCACGTCAGATCCCATTCCCGAGCATGAGATCGAGGAGGGATCGACGCCGGAGAATCAACGAGATTCGACAATGCAAGTTGCGATCACGGCACATGTGAAGCATGCATGATAAAGGGTAAAATTAAATTAGTGAATGTAAATGTGATTATGATCAGTATTGAATTTTGGGTGCAGAACCCCTCTAGTATAAGCATGAGAGTGCACTACCCCCCACTTCCTATAGTAGCTGAGTCTTGGGTATGATCAGCAGCACATAACTAAAAAGAACTCGCAAGAGTTGTATTTGCACGCAGTTTGGGATTGGGAAAATTTCTATCAGTATTGTTGGAAAATGGAATGGAGCATCCCATAACATAGTAGATAGCGCCCTTGCGTCATTTTTAGCCCTAGTGACAAATATTTCAACAGTCCTTTCCCCCAGGGAGCGCATGATGTCGAAACATGGAGCGGTATGTTTAAGTGAGAGGTAATGTGTTGCCTTACCTATCATCCCATTTCTCTATGGTCATCACCAGGTGCGCGCTATTGCCTTTTAATTACATTCTGTCAGCCTGAGAAATGGACCAAAATCGACCTCCGGCGGAAGTTGATGTCTAGATATCTCTTTTGGCTCAGTGGTCAAATTACGATATTCTTCACGGCCAATACATTCCTACTGTAAGAATTACGTGAGATTTTATACAAGCGGGCGTGGTAATGTTAATCTTTTAACACCTTTTAAATTATTATAAGAGTGAAATGGGTCTGCAGTCGCGCTGTTCATACTTCAGCATAAAGGCGAGACACTGGGCCTCTGGGGAACTAACAATTGGATAAATATCAGAATACATGCCAGTTAGTACTTGGTAAGAAGTTGATTTGGGCGCTATAGTGGTAGTATTTAACATAATGATGCTTTCACCTGAAACTGATTACCATTAAGATGTAGAGATTGTTAGCTGAAAGCGCTAGTAATGCAGTTAGCCTTTCCCCACCCTATTCTATCACACAAGATGTGAAGGAATTCCTTTAGACTAGTGAGCTTTATCTCACCTTCACCCGTATAATTATTTAAAATGTGAGCTGAGCACAGACTGATAGATCTATATTTCTCTAAATACAGTGCTATATTGGCCAGACATGCATGCGTTTCCCAACAGATATTTCACCTATATATTGATCACCTATTTTCACCAATGTTGTTTTTATCTTGCCTTTTGCTTGGAATGAAGCAAAACTTGGGGCAATGCAATTAATTCTTTAAATATGTATACCATACACAAGCACTCAAGGGAGGTTCGGCTCATATAAAAATGAGCTCATCCCCATTAATATCGGCTTTACTACTCACTCTGTTAGTGCATTTCATGTAGGCAGTGAACAGCCACATAAAGGTAAATATGGATGTCCTTCGCTGTCAATGCAAAAGAATGCTGTATCATAACTTATGTAAGCTGCATCAATGTATTAGCATTGAGCTGTTTATTCTATTGTGAGATTAGGCAATGTCTTCTTCTTTTGCGGATGGAAAAAGGATCCGTTCAAGTCTGCCTTGTAACGGTCTTCTATAGTGGGGTGGCCTGGGCTTCGTCTTAGGCAGCGGTCTGTCTCTCTCAATTATATCAATCGGGCACGCCGCCTGTTGTGTTGAGCCTTTGCCTAGACCCAGCGCCTCAACTGCATTCCCGGTATGGGACTACCTCTGTCCGCTCCAGCATCGAGTTGGGACTCTGGCTCCCAACTCGACCGGGTCCACCAAAGGAGACCTCAACACCGCTGGCACACCGATTTTGCCATGTGTGGTCTTGATCCGCCTCTGCTAACCTCTCTCTTTGCGGTCCAAGTACCGGGTGGTCGGCCCTCACGTCGTATACGTGTGGTGGTTCCTAGGCGCTAGTGTAGGACCGCTCGACCACAAAAGATATAAGTTGACTGATCGCCAGATCAGTCCCCTCTAGCGAGCGCCCTATATAGCCACGATGGTATCGCCGAGTCACATGGGGGGGTTTGACCCCATAACAATACGATAGCGTGCAATTTAGCGGGAGAAAAAGGATTTCCTTGTAAATGCAGAGTATTCGACATTGAAGTAATCTACTTCCTCCTCAATGCCTTTGATCCTCCCAACGTGTACCCATGGAGGAAAATAACCGGGGGAAAGGGGGCAGGGGCAAAGTGCCATTGAATAGATTTCTTGAGTGTCGGGCGATCGGGTTCAAAGTCATTCATTTATATTGATCATGCATGAGATAAGTTATGCATTTAGGACCTAATAATACTTTAATAGTAATCGCTGATGGAATCTCAGTCTGGCCCAAAACTAGAAGTAGTACAGTACATTCTCTCTCCGGAGGGACAGCACCACATATGGTTCCCCCCCGACAAAATATTCAGACAGCCGTCCTTGGTGATCCAGAAGGCCGCACTCTCACTGCCACCAGCATTGCCATCGCACTTGTAGTACTGATACTCCAGCTCGCCGTCGCCCCAGATGTCCAGACACGTGCCCGAGATGTACTTACTGCGGAAGGTCTGGCCGCTATCAAAACTGTACTGGAACACGTAGACATCATAGTACTGATTCGGGACTCCAGTGCCTTGGTGATCGTCAAGGCATTCGATGAAGCCATTTGCGGCCGTTTGGCCATTCCCTGACGACGTACCACCACCGGCGGAACCGACGTCACCGCCAGAGCCGCTTGTGGTACCAGGGTCCCTGCCAGACGCCGTGGTGGGGGCGGACACCATGAAGCTCAACCAGGGGCTCGATCCGCCGTCGGCGAGACATCCGTAGTTATTACTCAAATCTGAGACCGCATAGGAGGAGGAACCGCAGTTGTAGCTCGTGTACAGCTGGACATGGTTGCCCTCGCCGAAGAGGTTGGTGCCCACGGTCTGGGTGAATCCACGGAAGGGGGCATCGGCATTGTGACAAACGTTGAGGGTGCCGATGGTGATAGTCTCCACGGTTGACTGGCAGCAGACATTATCTGGATACAGGGCGAGGCTGATTGTGTTGCCGTTCTTGTTGGATGGTTTCACGGCGCAGGCTTTTTCTGGCTGGGTCGCGACTGTTGGGGGGAGT
Organism: Aspergillus sparsus; assembly: GCA_027569235.1. Taxonomy (NCBI): domain Eukaryota; kingdom Fungi; phylum Ascomycota; class Eurotiomycetes; order Eurotiales; family Aspergillaceae; genus Aspergillus; species Aspergillus sparsus. Next base: position 303,533 of record JAPDES010000029.1, read on the forward strand.
GTCATCCGGAAGCTCTGCCAGGGGTTTGACCCGTCGCCCTCGATACAAACTTCTTTGTTGGAGAGGGAAATGACGCCTGCCGAGCTCGCCGCGCAACTGGCGTCTTCAAACACCTCAATGTGAATGCTGCGCCCCCACATGTTGTTGCCCACCGATTGGGTCAACGTGGTGAACGGCTTGTTGGCCTGATGACACACGCCAAACTGGCCTAACGTGATAGTTTCGAAGGCGTTACAGCATTCGTCCGTAAAGAGGTTTAGGGTGACGGTGTTGTCGGACGGGTTCGTTGGCTGGAACGTTCCGCAGGATCCAGACGAGTCATCCGGAGGCGCCGTGCCACCCGCCGACGTCTGGACCATAAAGCTCTCATATGTTTCGCCGCTATCATAGCATCGGGGATTGTTACTCAGACTGATTTCGGTGTGCGCCGCGGCCTGGCAGCTGTCGTCGGTAAACAACATGATGTGATTGTTGTTTCCGAATAGCGACTGGCCGACGGCTTGCGATAGGCCCTGGAAGGGCGCGTTGGCCTTATGGCAGACGCCCAGGCTACCGATATGGATCGTCTCCACCAGACCTGAGCAGCAGTCGTCCGCCGTGAAGAGGTTCAAGGTCAGAGTGCTGTCCGAGGTGGCCGTGGGCTGCGCTACGCTACAAGTCGACCCTCCCCCAGCCGCCGTCGTTGTCGTGGTTGGCCCCACGTTGACGGTCTTGGAGATTTGGAAGCTCAGGTATTGCTGGTTCGAGTTGAAGCACTGTGCGGCGTTGGTCAAGGCGAAGCTGACGGGGCCGGACGAGCAGTCAGCGCCCGTGTAGGCGATGATGTGGATCCCCTGGTCGAACATCGACTGGCCCACGGCCTGTGCAAACCCTTGAAATGGGCTGTTCGCATTGTGGCACGAGTCCAAGGTGCCTAACTTGATCGTTTCGAAGGCAGAGCAGCACCTACTGTCAGAGAAGAGCTCAAGAGTGATGGTGGTGGCTGACGCGATCGTCGGCGGGGTGTACGAGCACGTTGAGGTTTCGGCCGGAGGGGCAGCGGACGTCGTGGAAGAGGATGTCACCGGTGGTGCCAGTGTAGAGATAATGTCGATCGGCCCCAGGCCTGCGGAGGAGATGGTCGAGGCGGGGGGCGCCTTGGAAGTGACCGGCGGTGCAGTATGGCTGGCGACGATGGAGAAGAAGTGAACCTCGGAGACATCGTCACCTTGGTTATAGTTGCCAGCCTTGAAGTAGCTGAGAGGCGCATCCAGGCTGTATGTTGACAGTACGGTCGGCGTGCCGCCATTGATGCTCACGTCCAGGACGTTGTTCTGATAGCGGATCTCGTACGAGAAGGTCTGGCCGACCGCGACATGGCCGACCTGGGTCATCAGCATGTTCCCTCCCGCGCGCGTCTGTTCGACGCCCATCGTGAGGACACCCTGCGAGTTGTAGAACAGCTCGCAGACGGGCTTGGAGCTTATGGAATCGTCGATGTGGATCTGGCCGATACAGGTGCCATACGTGGATCCATCGGGCTGGACCACGGCCAGGGTCGCTGACAGCCGGTTGTGGGAGGAATTCGGATCCCACGAGGACGGGGCGATCTCACGGAGCTCCGTCCGGCAGTGCAGACTGTTGGGAGTCGTGACGCAGCCACTTGAGGATGGAGACCCCGGGACTGTCATCACCAGAGCCCCATCTCCAGTCTCTGTGAAGAAGTACTGGCCTTCATACCCGCCACAGCCGGCGAGTTGCGAGGCCGGAATGGTTGTCGGGCTTCCTGTGCTTCCCGTGGGCAACTGCAAGTTCCAGACGGAGAGGTCAAAATTACCCCCTGGCGAGCAGTTCGGGTTGAGGGCGACGACGGGGGCTGCGAGGAAGATAGCCTTGACCATCATTTGACGCATGGTGGTGATGATCATCTTGATCAGAGAGGCGGCCCAAGTGGCCAGAGAGATGTGCTCGAAGGGGAGACGAGATAGATGGCACGCCCCCGGGGTCGTTGTTTATAATACCCCTGCCGTCCTGGTCAACGAGGTCATTCGGAGTATCGCACGCGCTAACTAACCCGTCCTTTCAATCTAGATTCAGCATTCGGGTATCCAGCGCCGTTTAGTTCTCTCTCTTCGGACTCTTCTCCGCCAGCGGCCAAGCGTCCGCTAGTGCGGCCCGCAGGATCAAGCAAAGAGCTTTTGCCGCTAAGCATCGAACTAGCGGTTGGCCCCAGCCTTGCACAAGGGTCTCTTCTGCAGCTGTCATGGACAAAGTGGAGTATCCCATATGAACTCGGGTCTCCATGATCCTGCATGATCTCTCCTGGTCAAGGGTTCCAGTTCCAAGTCCTCGGGAAAGAGGACCCTTGCAACGAGGGGTATGTCCATGCAGCGTTTGAGGGTCTTCCATGCTTCCCGATGGCTTTCTCCTTTGGTGGGTTCATTCAATCCCGGTTGCCACAACCCTCGTTTGGGTGGTGTTGTTGTTACTGCGCTATTAATAGAAAATATATGGAACCGACATAACCCCAGAAGCAGCCACCACGCTCATGTCGGTTCTAGCGGAAGCCACCACCACCAGCCTCTAATGATTACTTGATCCTTACTCATATAAAAAAAAACCACTCATTAATATGACAAACCCGGCTTGACCGGTTGATACCACTGGAAAGAGCCCATTTCCCCAAATTTCCATCGGCCGGGGAAAAGAGTCCGGTCAATAGTCAACTAATGCGGCATTTGTCACTCTCGCGAGGATCTAAATTTAGTTCACTAATTGCCTTATGCTAGTAGTGTCAATAACAGTGGAGCTTCGGGGTAGCTTCTGGGCGGGTCTTCCACGGGCGTACCCAGTCTAGAGTAGTTCTAGTACAAGCCTTCGCTTCGCCAGGCTCGGTGCTGACAAGCACCTTATGTAAGGAGGAAGGAATACAAAGCTGACTCGAGATGTGGAATTCATGGTATGAAGTGGGGATGATGGAATTGAGGGAAGCTACGCGGTGGTTGCTGAAGGATGAAGAACAGATTAAAGAAGCCGGACTAAATGATCATTTAAGCGAAGACGGGGAAAGCCAGCCAAGTCAGAACACGATTGTAGTACCGGTAAGCGATGAAGACGGACAGACAGACGGTCCTCCTACCAGTCGACGACGTAGAATAGGAGTTTTAAGTGAAGAGACAATGGGGAACAATCTACGGAAATATGAAACCGAAACTTGGAGAATGTGTTTGTTGATGATGTTCTGTAATATTGAATAATTTCCATGTGCTATTCACATCTTTCCTTGCTTCTTGACCTTCCCCTCTCGTATGGAAATCGCGCGCTCTCATCTTACATTTGGAAATTCTATGGAAATAAGAGATATCATGAATCGAGATACGCACAACACCCCTCATCCTGAGCCCACCGTAATCCCCTGATTCAGGCGAGAACTGTAAACAGCGTGATCAATTATAACCTGCCCTTGTGTTCCTGAAGTCCAGACCACATTTCGCATATAGATAATGATCTGGCAGCTATCCGTGGAACAGACATCGTCGTCCCCGAAATACAGGTTGATGTTTTGCCCCGCGGTCAGGGTGGAATCCTCTACCCACAGGACGGTTAACCCGTCCTCATTCCGGTCCCTTACGTAGATATTGATATCAGCTCCTGCAGTGAATGTGGAACCGGTGATGCCCACGATGGCGCTGTGGTCGCTCGGAACGTTCACCACTTCAACCTGAACCGAGATGCATATGTTCATGCCAGTTATTGTATTGCCTGGATAGAGGCATAGTGCGTTGCAATTGTTATTGCCCGACTGGCGCTTTACAAGCGGATTGGAGACATCGGCGAGATCAGGTTGATCGGTGGTTGCAACAGGGTTGAGGCGGATGGGGAGATCATGGATTTCTTTGGGAACTCCGACGGCGAGAGATGGTAACGCCGTGAGAAGCAGCCCAAAAAGAGATGCGAAATAGAGGAGCATTTTGGCAAAGATGGTTTGTATTTTTCCCCCTGTTTGTTTCGTTGTGCTCTGAGAAGTAGCCAGATAGAGATAGGGATGACGTTCAGACGAAACTTGTGGAAAGAAATGTAGCTATGTTGAAATATTAAGGGCTTGATGAGCTGAGGGATTGTCCGCAAGACGAAAATAACATGCCGGCAACAGACCCAGACTAATTCATATTAATGAGGTGTTAATTGAGATTATCTTTTCTTCTCTCCTTTTTTTTTTTTTCCTTCATTTGCCTTTCCGATCAACACCCCGCTTGCATCGGTGTCGGGGGCATTCAAGATCCCTTGGTAATAACTCCAGCAGAAATGAACAAACGTAGGGTAATTTTACCCGACAAAGGATTTGGGATGGATTAGCAATCAGGGACGAATCCTTAATTTAGACCTAGGGTCTAATGGTTCACCTTGGGTCCTTCTTAGCGTGCGGCGCGCCCGCTAGTGTCGGTCTATCCTGGTGAAATGACAATGAACGCTAGGAAGGGCCTTGTGCATTTCATACTATTGATCAGAGCTAGTCAAAACACTCGTGTCTGGAGTAGGTAGCTAGGGAGGCAAGTTAGCGTTTTATGCGTAGCAATTCGGCACATATTGGCGAGATGAATCCCGCAGCATGTCCTCCCGATTATATATGGCGTGAGTTACCCTGATACGAGTCGAAGAAGGCCGCTTCCCCCCACCTAGAAAGAACAAGACAGAATGGTGGACTTGAACCCGCGACAGTTTCTGGCGGCAGCTCTCTTTCTGGCTACCGTCTGCTCGGCTGGGCCATTGAGACGTCCCTTGTCTATTCCTAAGAATGTGCGCCGAGCGACCGTCTCGGAGGATCCTTCATGTCCGGTGGGCTTCTTGTGTGTGCAGGAGTCGTGTCCAAATGAGGTCGTGTGCGCGGCTGGCGATGTCTGCGTAAACTTTGAGGGCAACTTTGCCTGCGCCTCGCCAGGCCTGCAGTGGTGTGCGCTGAATCCCACCACCCTAGAGGGCATTGGATGCGATGGGGGTCTGTGTTGGTATGTGAATCAATCCCTTCCTCTGGTCCCGAACCGAGATTGACCATGGGAATTGACGCTGAGAAACCTCAACAGCCATGGGAATTGCTATGTTTCCGATGCCATCTGCTGTGATTTCCCCTCCATCCAGTGTACGGTGGGAAGTTTATGCAATGTGTGCAGCCCCGGCCAGACCTGTGGAAACAATCAGTGTGTTGACCCCGGTGTCTCAACGACCACCTCGTCAACCACCAAGCCTGCGAGCACGACGACAACCAGTGTCAGCGTTGCAACCAGCACCACTACAACGTCCAAGGTTACCACGTCGACCGTTTCTACCACCACCACCACAACAACTGTCTCAACCGTCTCAACCACCACTGCATCAACTACTACCAGTAGGACTTCTACCACCACCACCACCACAACTAGTGCTCAGACTACAACTACGAGTACAACCTCTTCGGCGTTGCCCTCCCCAACAATTGTACAGTCAGTCGGGGAGTTTAACTATATCGGATGTTATGTTGACTCCTCGGATGCTCGAGTTCTGGTGGCGGACTCGGAGTCTGATGGGAGTGAATCCGGCATGACGGTAGAAAAGTGCATTGCTTTTGCACAAGAGGCCGGATGGCAATATGCCGGTCTGGAATTCTCAGGGTTAGTGGATCCATCTTAATCCCTTCCTCACTCCACTCTCTTCCATCTTTGTAACAATTGCGAACACAGTTCAGAGGGCTAACAGATCCCTAGGGAATGCCACGTGGGCAATACGCTTCATGATGCAACGCAGATGTCAGACACAGACTGTGCTATGACCTGTGCCGGTGACCAGACAGAGCTTTGTGGTGATGGCGGGCGGATCCAGGTGTATCAGGATGCCAGCTGGTACAGTCCAACAGTGGACGACTTGGTGAATTCCCTGACCGCATACAAGCAGGCCCTGCTAGATGTCGAAGACCTGATCAACCAATATAGTGATTTCATCGACTCAATTACCGGTCAGAGTTCAGCGAGCAAGCTCAAACGCCGCACGGGCTCCTTGCACAAGCGGCTTAACTCTTTCCAGCAGTTTGATATTGAAATGCAAGATCGGAAAGGGAGGCTGGGTACGAACGCCTTCCCCGAGAAGCACTCAAAAATGGAAGCTAATGAAACGTCCCGAGTATATAGACGAAGCGAGAGCAAATGCAAAAGTTGAAGTCGGTCGCGCCAACGGACAAGACATCACCTACCCTCCTGGTACATCATCAACGGTATGTGAACAAATGTCCTGTCCACGCTGCCCAACCGTGCATTCTTATAACATGAGCATGAGCAGCTTCCCGATGATCAATACAATAATGCTATCGAAGCACGTAAGTCTGACAAGCTATTCGATCGATTCCGAAAAAAAATCTGGCCATACTTACCAGATCTCCAGTAAATACCCCGACCGAAGAGGTGGATGACACCGCCAGCAATATGTCAGAGGATGCAGCGAATGAAGAGGCTGGTGAATCTGATACACAGTCCCTGATACAACATGGCACCCAAGCTTCCACAACAGTGAGACACTTACCAATTGCATATTGTATGGACGACAGACGGCTGACATGAGAGCATAGTCGTTAACAATTGGACAACAATTAGCAGTGGGCACCGCAACCGGCATTTGTAAGACTCCCATGTCAGGATAGAGGTTGAATGAATCCCGCTGACAGGTTCTTCAATAGTGGGTATTCTTGTTGGTGTATTGATTTACCTGGCCACGAGTGGTGGCAGTAACACAGGCACAACAACCACCCTTTTGACGACAAGCATGGCAACAACAACTTCTTCCACAACCACCTCCACCACGACTACTACCACGACAAGCACAACAACTGCCTGCACTGCCACAGCAACATCGACCCCAGTTGCCATTGTTGCCAATGCGGGAGTCACCGTTGACCAGTTTAGCGCCTTCATAGCGGGCTTGCCCGAGGATGCTGCCAGCCTCCAGTTCACCGGTTCATGGCAGCCGAATGTAAGTCTCATTCTACGATTTCTCGATCTTGCTACAGGGGGACTAATTTCTTCGTCCAAGTTCCTTTATTTGGGTAATGTGGACGGATGTACCACCGAGACACTCGACGAGAACCCGTTGGTCGACTCGTGGCTGGTCGTCTCACCAACGCAATCCCTCTTTGCGTTGAAAACGGGAACCCCGGTATGTGACGCATAGAAGGGCGCTAAGCATGTTGGCTAGCTGGGGTAGGATAGGGTACTTCCTGTGGTCCTAACGACAACCACGAATAGGACTTTCGCAACGATTGTCTGAAACTCTGAATGATGCCCTACGCGGCCTTGTTTTCGTACCTCCAGAGATTTTAGGGGAGGGCAATAGAATCTTCGGTCAGCCGTCTAATAACTAGTTAGTCATTTACAAATTTTGCTAAGTCATTAGAATCGAGTTCGACCATACTCCAACCTAGCACTAGCATAAGGAGTGAATTGCCTTCATTGCGGCATTCGTAGATCTAGGAGCCCCGGATCCTAGTTATCATTCAGGTCAGGTTTCGGCTATACAGGTCCTAGATAGTTGGACTTGGAAACTCAGGAGCTCTCACTGGGGGGGGGGGGCGACCCAAGACCTTGCAATGCGTAAGACACCCACACTTGCACCATATTACCATTAAGTGTTATGTCAGAGCGCCTTATCCGACTCGCCCTATTCAATGGAGGAAAACACTGATCTTTTGTAATGTACATATACCAATGCAAGTCTTCCAAGGTCTGATTCGGATATCTCCATTCTCCAAGTCGGGGGATATTACCGGCAGTTGTGAGCTCGTTCCAGTTCACTCCCAGCATACCTATCTACCATTCCAAAGATCTCATCAACTGGAGTCTTCATGGCTATGCCCGCCCTCACTTGCACCAGCCAACCAACGATGTACGGCATCCACTACTCACAGGCTAAATGGAATGTGTTAGTCTACAGCGATGTTGTGGTCTTTGCATTAGTGGAGCGTCCTTCTGAAACCCTGGAATTGAGAACTTTCTAGGGTAATAAAACATTAATTCAAGTCATGAATCTAAAATTACTTTTTGCAAGGAAAAATGCTTGATTAACCTATATCATCGATGTAAATTCAACGACCGTTCGCCAACCATGTATTTGCTAGAATGTCCCATTTGTGTAGGAAAGGGTTCTTCTCAAATATATGAGATGGAAAAGATTGAAGTCCCTTGTAAACTAGTCGATCGATGATCTTGATAATAATAGCTAATTCAGCAAGGTGCTGATTAGCATCCATCTTAGCAACCACGTAGGCCACTTGAAGAGGTAGAATTGTAGAAGCGGGGCCAAAAAGTTTCATTTCATCTTGGAGAAGATACTCCATGCTTTGACATATTTGCGTCATTAGGGTTCGCACGTTTTGCGGGACGCTTTCGATTCGGAGCTCACCCAGTACACTCAAGTAATCGGTCCTTGGTTGTGGGAGGGAAAAGGCCAGACGTTCCATCTCGCAAAGACAGATGATACGAAATGACCAGATATAGGTAAGTGCATTGGCCATCGAGATACCAGGGAACCAGATACAGGGAAGCTTTACAGTGGGCACTTCAGAAAGCCCTGTATCATGACCCTGATACCAGTAAAGACGCCAAGATTCATTGTTTGATACGGACGCCTCCCATTCATTTAAGCTATGAAGGACACCCTTGAAGCTGTGTAACATGCGTGCGGTTTCGTGTTCATCTTTAATGCAGGCTGGTGAACCGGAAATTACATCCATTCGTTGTAACAGCGAGGGAAGAATAGCAGTTTGACTGAGAAGGCTTTGCATTGGGGACGGGCTAAATATCGCAAACGGAGTCCTCTTCCATTCCTCTGATCTGAGAAATGACGGAGTTCGGTCTTGAAGTGCTCTTATCATCTATATGACATTAGGAACTTCTTCAAGATTTGGGAGCGGGGCGGGAGCGTATGTCCCTCACTAATAAAGGCCGAAAGCCAATAAACAACTTGTGGAGAACGCCTGTTTGGTACCGCTCTGGACCATTGGCCTGGATCATTCGAGCTACAGCGCTTGAGTGCATTGCTAAACCATCAACTGGACCCTCAAACATAAGCTAGGATTATTAGCAAAACGTCTAGACAAGGGGACATAGGAGAAGGCACAACTAACCTCCGCCAAACTAAGGCACATCATCGATGCTAGAAGTTCTCGATCAGTGGAATTGTCTCTTTCATCAAGCTCTTTTCGCACCATCTGGAGAGCTGTAATGTAGCTGCGCGCGCTGTCAACGTGAGAGACCCCTCCGGGAAGTCTCTGGGACATGATTGTGCTAGCCAGAGCATTTGAGGCGGCCAGGACGACATTGCTGCTCGTATGGTCTGTTAGGTCGGGAAGGACTTCGACCCACGACCCACATATGCGAGGTCGTGTCTCATTACAAATAATGTTGCGGGATCGTAGCTCTTCGTCAGGCGCGTAGCTTCGTATGATGAGGTCAAGCGGCTCGGTGGAATACGGGTTGGGGGGTGCTGTTGATTGGTGAAAAGAAAGTTCATCGGATGTCTCAGAAGGCAGGTCCTCGATAGATGAACTAGTTTGCGAAATATCTTGGAAGTCGTGGTCTTGATCTTGGATCCTTGATGGGGGTCTTCTGCCCTGGGAGGGTCTCGATTGACATTGCACGAAAGACCAGGTGACTGGATATCCCGGACATTGTCGTCCCCTGGATACACACTGGCCACATTCCGGATACTTTCCATCGCACTATGCTTGGCGTAAGCCGCTTGCCACCCCAGGTGGTTGTGATGATGGCCCACATACCCCGAGCTTTCTCGATCGGCAGTTCTGGCAAACCGACCGCTGTTTGACCTTCATGGCATGTTATGTCACAGCGCAATTTCACATGGCAAGCCCTCTACTTCATGCAACAGAGAGGTGACCCCAGTCGACTGGCATACCATGTAGACGAAGGACGGGATGGTGGCGTTTGTTAAGTCGAAGGCAAATTGCCACTGCGAGGGTTAATTAACTAAGCAAGCGGATTGTAGTCCATTACATAAGCACTCAGCTATGCTTTAAAAAAAACCAGAAGAGGAGTACACAGGCCGCGCGAACTGGGTGATTTTTGACTCGCGCGACCGAAATTTTGGGTCTCAGCGACCTGGGACCAGGTGGAGAATTTACTTAATTGCTTGTCTTCCATTGAAACTGGCCTGAGTTTCTTGGCGAGGGCAGATAACCAATCAGGCCAAGCACCGCGCCTATCAGCCAAGACCTACCATAATTACCTAGACTAGTACTCCATGGAAGTGATGCCATGCTCCTGGGCACAGTCTTGGATGCATTTCATCTCAGGAGAGTCGACACGGAGAGAGTTTTCAACGTATGGGACGGAAAATGTTTGGTAAACTGCGTTATCCGCCTTCAACTGAGAACTCACCAGATCCAAGTGAGATACCCAGGGATAGAAACCTCGGGAAAGGAATCAGCTGGACGCCATTTTGAGCCAGCACAGGCCTGAGCGCGGTGGAATTCCGCACTGTGGTGCTTCGTATTATTCCTCGGACAAAAGCCACCAGGGAAGATGAATTGCGAAACCTCAAAACATAAAGATTAATCAGCCTTGATGACACGTCGCTTACATTCAAACGATATCTATCTACAAGAGAAGGTTCGTAAATGCTGGAAGACGCATAACACGTCGAGATGGGCCCGGGTTGGGGTTTTAACTCTGTCAAACAGATGAAACCATATCATTAGATTGCAGACCCTTGTTGTCTAAGATTGTATATCTAACGTGTTCCCGGGAAATGTGATACGTGCAATCTTGCAAAGTACTAAGGCTGTTCTGGGCCAGGTCAGACTAAAAAACGGCCTCATTCTCAACAGCCTTGCTGTGTACGGGTGTAGTAGTGAACAAGATGAGGTATATTACAACGTCAACTGATTTTCTTCAGCTTCACAGAAGCTCTAGCTGAGTCAATCTTGCGTGGAACAGAAAGCCATAAATCCGCCCACCAAACACCCGTAGCATATAGTTAGATTCGCTAGACCGTGCTTGTGGTTTCAAAAGTCACAGAATCTCTCCTTTTGTCCTCAGCAGCCTCCTTCATGAAGGGACTTCGAGCTCTGATTTCCTTCCCCAAATGAAGACTGCCACTGGAGCGAACGCCAGAACCAAGGAAATAAAAGCTAAGAGCGAACTGGCCCAGTGGAATCCTAGATTGGTGTACATGGGCTGAGCTGCCAACGGGAGGAACGCAGCGAAAATGTTCTCGCCCAGACCGATAGCGCCGACGGCACTTCCTGCAAACTTGCTGTACGCATCAACAAGGTAATTTGCGATACTCACGATAACGCAGGTGCTACCAGCGCCGACCATAGCTAGACCAATAGCTGGAGCGATAAACGGGATGAAAGCGTAAGATGTCCATGCATAGACAAACATGCCTCCGGTGACACCGACTAACCCTCCCGCCAGCGCCTGATACAGACGGGCCTCTGGAACTTCGATTTCAGGGGTTTCAGTATTCCGGGACGCTGACTTGCAGTACCAACGGTTGGTGAGTAGGCAGTATACCCAACCAATGATCTCGCCAATCACAATGGAGGCTTGCACATATCCTCCCTTGATAGCATCCCAACCGTACTTATAGTTCGCCAAATACTTGCTCTGTCGACTGAGTAAACAAGTAGATTGTTCCTATGCTAAAAGCAGACCATATTGTTGAAATCAAGACCACTAGTTCCGTGCATAGCATGTATAAAGGCCGCTGAACACTCTTCCAGATGACCTGCAGGATAGGTGTGGTCTCGAGCTCTTCCTTTGTATAAGTCTTCTTCCCTTCCTTCCGTAGTTTCTGGGCCCGCGCCCTTAGAATGGCAGGACCGCGGGTCTCTGGCAACGCAAAAATAAACAAAGGGAAGAAGAAGCCAGTCCAAATGAGCTGTAGGTATCCGATCCAGCGCCATGACAGGAATTGGAAAATCGAAGCACCAATAACAGGCCCCATGCTACTGGAAACCAAGTAAATGGTAATATACGAACTCATGGGGACTGTGCGTGCCCGGTTTCCGATGAAAATATTCGATATAATTCCAGCAACGGTGTTGGCCAGAATGGAAACGCAGCCGCCAGAGAAGAACCGCGTGACAATGAGCGTTGCAAAGTTCTGTGCCACGCCCGTTGGGATCAGGAAGCAGATGTAGATCAGATAAACGGCCAGAAAGACATATCGAATGCCGAAGTCTTCCATGACGGGCAGGATCGCTAGAGAGAAAAGGGCACCTCCCACGCCCCAGGAGGTCACTACCCAGTAGGAGTGCGAGAAAGACGATTCGTTAATTCCGAATTCTCTGTCAATTGCATAATGCGCGGTCGTGATAATCGTTCCATTCATTAAAGTGATAAAGGTCGCGAAAAGTCCTATGCCTGTGACAGCCCACTTCTTTCCTATGGACCAGTTGACAGGGTTTTCGGGGTCATTGGAACCATCCCACGTCAATACAATGGTCTCTGGGTCATAACAAGGACCTACATGTTTTTAGTATGTCATAACGAGGAGGCACCCGTGGGCTAACCTTTGGGGTGTGAAAAGGGAGCCGGCGTCCTAGTGGCCTTCACATTGTCGGTAATGATAGGCATGTCGTTGGTATAGCTTACACGCGAGGACTCGATGCGTAGGGTACATTCAGCTAGACCAGGAATGGATAATCTCAAATCCAAATGTTGTCCATTGGGTGTGGGAAAGAAAATTCTAGTCCTTTATAGATTTTTACCTCTATTGACATCTGCTAACCGGCTCTTGAAAACTATTTTCTTCGCATCTTTCTCCTTGTAACTCCACAAGTATGTTGAACCTTGGAAAGCTCAGCTGGATCGGGTTCTTTCCGCAGGGCTTGGCGAATTTTTTGACTCGAAAGGGAAATAAATAACCTTAAACCAAAAAACTTACATGACAAATCGTCTGGATGTCACAACTACCTGCCATCTTTCCGGTTTTCTAGTTTATATGTCATGATTAGAAATGCGAAATAATATCCTTCGGCCGGTTTCCAGTGGCAGGACAAACTATGTGCTATTCAGGCTTATAAGACCGCCAACACACTTCATCATAACCTACTACTTTCTTATTCAAAAACCTAGTTGGTTACTTGCTCACTTCAACAAACCTCCAAGAGCTAGACACTCTCCTCTCACCTTCAAAGAAAATGTCGCCTTCCAACTTCAAGAGCTCGTTCAGTGTCACTCACATTGGCACTGCAACAGCTATCTTCGAAATCGATGGCGTCAATCTCCTTACCGATCCCTTCTTCGCTCCCCTCGGCGCAACATGGGACATGGGCGGGGGCAACATGCTCAAGAACGCTGAAACACCGGCACTCGGTCTCGAAAATTTACCTCCTATCGATGGCATTCTCCTGAGCCACGAAGACCATCCAGACAATTTGGATGAGCTAGGCCGCCGCCTCTTGGATGGTCGCCATGTGTTCACCACCATCGATGGCGCAAGAAATCTTGCCCCCCGTCCTGCTGTCCGTGGCATGGGTCCCTGGGAAACAGTTTCTGTTTTTCTCGGTGGTAAGCAGTTCGAAATTACTGCAACTCCTTGCCAGCACTTGCCCGGTGGCGAGTGCACTGGCTTCATCCTGACCACCAAGGACTTCGGTATTGCAGCGGATGGGAAGCCCAACGCCATCTACTTTACTGGAGACACGGTGTATATTGATGAGCTCGCCAAGATTCCCGAGAAGTTTCACATTGTTGCTGCCGTGATGAATCTTGGCTCTGCCGTTGCTGCTCTTCCTGATGGCCCCTGTCAAATCACTATGGATGGAAAGCAGGGAGCCCGTCTTTTCCGCACCATCAAGGCCGACTGTCTCGTGCCGATGCACTACGAGTCCTGGGGTCATTTCACACAATATGGAAAGGATTTGGTTAAAGTCTTTGAGGAGGAGGGCATTTCCGAGAGGGTCCGCTGGCTTACCCCTGGGAGGTCTGTCAATATTCTGTAGATCTCGATTTCTAAAAATAGCCAAAGGCGCGTCCGAAAGACTGTTGGGAATTCTTTGGTGCCATCACGAAGCTCTCATATATATTTCACGGTTAGAATAACCTGTACAGGTATACGGAACTCTTCTTTAATTTCCCGACAATTTTCGACGACAGTGCTAGTAACCAGTGTTACCCACTGGCCTTGTACTCTGTTGATCCAACTAAGATCATGGGGCTAATTGGATAGATTAAGTTTATTTTTGAATTTATAGTGGAAGTTATGCCAGGCATGAAGCAATTTATAATTTTGTCGTTACAGGAGTGTGTGAATGATAGACCATATCCCGATCAGCAATAGGCATACGATCCATGTTATAGTACAGTCGATTCCCGTCATATCCATCCTAGGCTCTGATACACCATGGCTCCCGCAGTGAGCCAGGGTGCAATCCACAAGCAGCCCAGCCCAGCGTAAGACCGGGCCCTGAAATATCTCCAGCCAGTGAAAGTCCCCGCGACCACCGTAGCCCAAATGATAGCTTTCTCCTCAAGACTCCGAACCCCGACGCGTGACCATTGGATATTTAGTAGTGCTGGGACACATTAGCGGATTTTCTGTACCCTCGGAAGAACAAAACGAGACCTACTTGAAGCGGCTAGTAGAGCATTCACCATATCCCAGGCAGTAGTCGCCGTCGCCTTTCCAAGGGCATATTTCTCGTCAGAGGGAATTGAAGCAACTGCCGGGTCAACCTGATTGATCCCAAAGAGAATATGGCCGGGAATAGAAATAGCATTAATGGATGCCGAGGCGTAATATAATGTCGTAGGGACGAATGACATTTTAGCAGAAACTATAGCCAGTGAATACTGGAGGGCCGTCAATCGCACAGCGTCCTAGATAGTTGCGCCCCAACCTTTTCGCAGCAGAACGTGCTGATTTAATAAACCGGTCGTGCTTTGTCAGCTCTATTTGCCAGAGGTGGCTTTTGCTTGCATAGTGACAGATCATTCTCTTGGTAATGTACTAGTAGCAGTCTTGGCGATTTATATTGCCTATTGTGAACTGACTAGACCTGGGGTAAACCAACATATCTCGGTAAGGCCAGCATCAGGTCTAACCTAAGGCGGAAGCGTATTCCGCCAAGACATTTCATCTCTTGTGAGCAGACCCACAAGCTTCTTGGAGAGTTAGGGTTAGGGCTACTGGAATGTTATGGGACACTCAGTGGATGGATATAGAGAGAAATTAATTATCTGCTGTTCATATATAAACCATAGAAAGGCTTATATATAAGTTAAAGCTCTATTATTATTCACTCTTGTTGGGTCTATCTTTATAATCCATAGAATCTTTATTTGGTATATAACATGTATGAACATAGGTACTCTTCTACCAGGGCATAAATATATTCTATTATGCATTAATCGATTGAATTCAGATTTTAGAATTTTCGTTCAGTTATGCTGACTGATTATTATGAAAGAGCCACGAGTCCAGGCAAACTGCTTCCCGAATTTAGGAGAAGTCAACTTCATATATCTATCGTGGTCCAGTAAGAGTATGTGCAATTTATATAGGTAAACCGCGCATTTCGTAAACAAGTGGGTAATGAATTATATTGCCATTCCTCTCTCTAACCAGAGAACTTGCAAACCAAAAAGCCCGACTAACTACTCTTTGAACGATTGCTAACTACTAGTGGTCTCTGTCACAATATTTTCCCAACTCCAGACCGGCCCAACACAATACGTGATGCCCACCTGCAACAGCCCCGTGCAGTCCTCAGGCGCACTACCAGCCAGACTGGGGTTGACTTCGCGGAACAGATCGCTTGTAATGCCGGTTGACGTGCAGATCTTTGCACACGTCTCATCGGCCGCCGCAACGGTGTACCAGCTGCCACAGTAAAGGGTAGTGCCGTCAGCGACGGTGCTGTTGGCCGGTGGTATGGTGACAGTACTTGTGTAGCCGGTACTGCTACCAGGTGCAACCACGACACCGGGGATGGGGTTGGAAACATTATAGATGCCTCCCTGCGGCGAAAGGCAGAGAGTGCGGCCGTGGATCCAGATAGTGGAGGCTAGATTGTCACAAAAGTAGTTGATCCACGGATTGTAGGCGCGCAGGTTTCCGAGCCTGATGCCCGTGTCGAGCTCGATGGACTCGCAGGTGTCGGTGTCCTCGAGGATATACAGCTCGTGGCAGGTGAGTGGGATACAAAGCTCATTGCCGGCAGCTAGTGAGGTGCAATTGGTGATATAGTCGGTATTGGCGCTCTGTAGAGCTGCAGAGGCTACTGAGTAGACAAGGGCTACGCTGTCGCAGGTGTCACCAGCCTGCGAGGTGTAGGTGACGTCTGTGAAGCAGGGGATAGGCTCCTGCTCGATGGGCACGTACTGCGGATCCAGGACGTCCGTTGGACCAGCATCAACGTCGCAGGTGCTATAGATGTAGTTAAGCCGTGCCTGAAGGTAGGGAGACTCCAGTGACGACTGGAATATGGAGTAAGGCGACGATTGCATCACACTGTTCAGATTCACGTAGCACCACGAACACAGCTCGTCCTGCGGCATTTCCTCGTATGACTCCACAACCGTGAACGTATCAATGAGATCTACCTCGTTAGTTTATTCAGTATATCAAAGCAGACTTCAAGGGTGAAAACGCACTGTTGCAATAAATGTCCGTGTCCGGATCTTTCAGGCACGTCTCGTTATATCCCGCCCAGATGGTGCCTCCTGCGCGAGCGGGAAAAGTGACGGCTGACTTGACGGTGAAGTTCTGACCTTGGCATGCAGAAACGACACCGTCATAGTAGCTCTGCAGAGACAGGCCGCAGCCAGTGTCACACACGGCATCCGTCAGGTTCCTGCTGTCAAGGGAACCCCGCATCTCAGGCTGCTGCCAGCCCTGCAGCTTCGGATGACATTTGATCGTCTGCTTCATAGCCGTCTGGCAGGCCGCTGTCAAGTCAGCAATGTTGCTGCTCTCGTCACGGTAGATCTGGAATCCTTCAAATTTGCGCTCGCCAATGGTCGTGTCGGATGAGTTGCGCACCCACGCTAGGATGGACGATAGGAAGCCATTGCGGTTGTCGACGGCACGCGTGACGAGCTCCCCGACAGGGGACACCATCTCGACAATGGCCTTGGTGCAAAGGTTGTAGATCCAAATATCATTACTCTGCTCGATGAGGAATCCCCGCTGCTGGCAGTCTTCGGTGTCAAGGCAGTCCTGGCTGTAGTCAGAGAACCAACTGTACAGTCCCGCGCCTAGCAAATAGACTGTCTCCGAGTCGAGGATGCGTACAGCCCACGAGACGGCACAGGTGGTCGACCCGCTCTCGCAGTCGTCAAACATTGGATCGTCCTTGAATAGACCAGTGGCAAAGGGCTGCGGCGCCTTGGGTGTTGGCTGGTAATAGGGAGACTCAGTCTGGATCATCCCAAGCACAATATTTTTTGCACCCGAAAGCTGGTACTGGTATAACACACAGTGCTCCGATGCTGTGCCATACAGCCATGTAGGACCCTGGCTCTCGATCAACACGCCGCGGCCAACGTAGATGTCGATCTGGTCCTGCGAGACCTTGTCAAGATCGTGATCCGCCACCCACACCCACACGTTTTCCAGATAGGCAGAGCTCTGAGCTGTCATATGCAGCAGCAGTGAAGCTGCTTTACACGCTGGATTGACGGATCCAGATAATTTGGGGCAGTTTTCAGACTGTAGGTCAGTTCCGATGGCACCACCAACTCGGAAATGTGAGTCTAAATCCATCAGCACTGTTTGATATATATGGACAAACACGAGGAGCAAAGCAGAAAAACAACATACCCCATAAACCGGCAGAACCCTGTATGGATTCATGTACATTCCATTCCATCAGCACTGCTCCAGCTGTGTTGCCGGAGACAGTAAAGAGCATATCCTGGATTTCCACCACACCAACATCACCGGGCTCACCCACCTTGACCATGACCCGCGGGTTCAGCTCGTCCTGGAACTTGGCGCCCTTAGCCATGATTTGCGACCAAGCCTGGCCAATGATGCGACTGCCCACAGGGACCTTGAGTGTGTCCTTAACGACGTACACTCCAAAAGGAAAATAGACGATGGACGATAGGTTGGCGGCATTCTGGAGAATAACATTAAGAACCGGGCCATCGTCTGTGACTCCATCACCCTTGGCGCCTAGAGCCTTGACATCCATGATCTGGGCCATGCCAATGTCGTCGTACTTGGGACGACGGCGTGTAAAGTAGTTGGGATTGACGTAGCCAGTTTCGGCGAGAAGAGACGCTGTGCGATTCATGGCCGGAATGGCTTGTCCGTTGACGAAGCCACTGACGCCCGACTCGCTCGAGACCATACCGAATCCCCAGTTATCGAGAAAGACCTCATCGCCACCGGCCACAAGGGTTACAGCAAGCACGTTGTCGACAATAGCGTCCTGCACGTTGAAAAAGCCCGTGTTTTGCACAAGCAGAGCCGTCGAGTTTTCAGAATATAGCGAGGTGATGATACCCGTGGGAGTGTTTGCAATCAGGGCGTCAGTGACAATCAATGAACCAACGGGCTGTCCATTGCTCATAGGCCCGCCGGCACCACCCACGATGATGATGCCTGTGGTGCACGACTCAATGATGATGTCCTGCATGGTCCACGCCCAGTCCCAATGAATCTGCAGGCCCGTGTTGCAGTTGACAAATACCAAGTGGCTGGTCGTGAACTGCTGGTTGCCAAAATAAGCGCCAAAGTTGCCCCCGACAAACGTTAGGTCAGCGAGGAAGCCGCCACTGCCGTTTTCCATATAGATGCCTTGCTGTGTGGTATCGGCTAGTGCGTAGAATTCAATATTTTCCAGCGATGTGCCCTGTGCCACCTGCCAGTGGATGGCACACACATACGCGTATGGATCTGTGAGCCGCACATCTATCTTGAAGTTCTTGATGCTGCGCAAAAAGTTGTTTTGGTTGATGTACCATTCTTCCGTGTCGCTCACGTACACATCCGACGTGATGACGCCCAGCCCGACAAAGCTCGACGCTGCCAAAATTGTCGGCACCGTGACCGGGTCGCCCAGGAACTGCGTATTGTAGTACTGGATGATTGAGCTGCTGACAAGATATGTGCCAGGAGGGAAGTACACGACGGCGGGGTAGATAGTGCTGGAGCCACAGTCAGCACCGCAGCGGCCTCCATCTGCAATAGCCCGGTTGATGGCTGCGGTATCATCGGTCACTCCATCACCAACTGCTCCGTAGTCCATGACGTTGCGCCACACCTTATATCCAGAAGGTGCAAATGGGCTGCTGCCGCGCTGTTCCATAGTGGTCATCCAGTAGCTAGTGGCCGCTCGCTTGCTCATCTGCGATACTTTCTCATTTTTCTCTCCCTCGTCCATGGGCGCACCAAAACCACTGAGGCCACTAGGCGTCTGCAGCTGCTGCGGTGGGAAGTTGGTGTCGTTGGAGCGCAACGCATATTTGCGGCGCATGCGAGCAGCCACCTCCTCATGGTCCCCAGCGGGCGTGGCTGGAGGAGCAGACTCGGCCACGATGCGGGCAGCCTCTCTGATCTCGTTGGGGATAGAGTATGTGTAGGCGAAGCTACTGTTGCCCAAGGAGCGTTTAGTCATGTCCTCTGGCGGACTGTCAATGTCCAGGGCCGGCGCAGGGGTTCTAGCCCCCGTATTCTCACTGGTGTCGTCGAACTCATACTTGTTGAAATGGATGTTTTCCAGTCGCAGCTTGTTGGCCACCGAGAGAGCCTCGAGAGCTTTGCGCACCGTCTCCTTTGCATCTAGCACGGCAGCGGAGGACACGGGAGATGGCGATGGGGAAGAAGAGGAAGAGAGGGAGGAAGGAGAAAGCGAAGACGAGGACACAGCAGACGAGGCGCGGGCATGATGAAAATGCTGGTGGGCCGCATGGTGGCCATGTGCAGAGACGTGGAATACCAGCAGAACCCAGCAGAGAGCCGTGAAAAGGGCTCTTAGAGGGGTTGTCTGGTAGAACATTCTGCACTAACAAACTCCTCTTGCCCTCTTTTTTTTTTTTCCCTTTCTCTTTTTTCTTTCTTTTCTCCTGAGGGAGGTTTCCCCTGTTCTTACTTTATCTTGAGAGAGTACTCGGACCGGGAGAGTGGGAGGGAATTGAGATTACGGCGCAGTAGTCTGGCTCATAGCTTCCTCCGGCGTCGGCAAATACCTGCAAAGAGCGGCCTAGTATGACAACTGTTGTAGTGTAGTATCCATTATTAACGGAAAGAAGGCATTGCCGAGCTGCCAAGAGAAGCATATAGTCCATGTCTCAGCCATGCTTGGCACTAGGGTCCAATGAGGTCCCTGGAGCTATATTGGCCCCTTCTGTAGCGCGGGCCGAAGCCGCCTTAGCTTCGAACTACGCCGGTGGAGGGAGTGGAGCCCAATCATCAGCAGGCAGCATCTTCATGCTTGTTGAAATGCTCATTTCCGGATCGCAGCCCTAGTGCGTCCATCGCTGCCTCTAGCTCTATGCTCTTGTCCTTTGGGTATACAAAGCAGTTTAGCCCGGTCAACTACTGTTGGGTGTTCCTGCATTTCCGAGGCTGGCCATGAATCGCAATCTCCGTCGTGGGGAAATATTGGTGGATATCAGAAAGGAAATTAGGGTAGCATCCTTGCTAGTGAATAACTTCCTTGCTTTTAATTGCCCGATAACGGTAGTTGTTAATCAAGAAGAGAAAAAAAAGCCTCATACTTCAAGCGAGTGGATAGTCAATTGCCCCTCTTCCTTCTTGTGCTATCCTACTACTACCCGGCCTTTCAATTACACATTTTTTCAAGTCATCTTTAGTCGTAGTGAGATGGTGAAATAATAGCAATAATCCCCTCCTTTTTCATCTTCCTCTTCACTTTTCTTCTTCTTGCTTCCATACCATTTATTTCTCCAACGGCTGAAGTAGACACAGAGTACCTAGTAGTGTACCTAGGTAGCCTGTACCATGCTTGCCCGGCTGCTCCTCCTGGCTCTAGCTCTGTGCAGCTTCCTGCAGGTCCAGGCACAGGATTGCAGTGCCTCAAACCCATGTGCTACCGGATGCTGTTCCAGGTATGTCGCTGCTCCGGGTCTCGCGTGAAAATTTAACGACAGCTGACTGACTTATGCCCTAGCTCGGGTTACTGCGGAGTTGGAGACGATTACTGCGTATGTGTCTATTCCCGGACGACATGTCAAAGCGGACGGCTTGGGCAGTAGGTATAAGCAGCTGACATCTTTGCAGGGCGTAGACTGTGTGGCAAACTGTGACTTTCTGGCGGAATGCGATGCAAACCGGCCTTGTGCGAATGACGCCTGCTGCTCTACTGCTGGATTTTGCGGCCTCGGACCAGACTGTGAGTGGCGTGCTTACTCTGGACTATATTACCGGTTTCACCGCTGGTGGCTGACCGTTATTTAGACTGCTCAAAGGAAAACTGTGTGGCTGGCTGCGACAACAAGTCCTATTGTGACCCTGGTGGCTATGGCGAATTTGCGGAACACGCCAAATGTCCGCTCAACGTTTGCTGTAGCAAGTATGCAAAATTAATCATAAGAGGATCGAGAACGAAAGCAGAGAAAAAAAAAAAGGGCTAACCTGATACAGATGGGGATACTGTGGCGTCACATCCGAGTTTTGCGGCGACAAAAAGGTCAAACGTCCTTCAGCTGATTACAGCTCAACCACGGCACTATACACCATCGTTGGCTACTACGAGGGCTGGTCGCACGAGCGACCATGTCATACCTTCTTCCCCGAGCAGATTCCCCTAGGAATCTATACAGTTGAGCGTCCCTTGTTACCAAGCGTGTGTTGAGAGGAGAGGCTA
This sequence comes from Aspergillus sparsus, assembly GCA_027569235.1. Classification (NCBI taxonomy): domain Eukaryota; kingdom Fungi; phylum Ascomycota; class Eurotiomycetes; order Eurotiales; family Aspergillaceae; genus Aspergillus; species Aspergillus sparsus. The sequence continues at coordinate 325,335 of JAPDES010000029.1, forward strand.
ACCGGACCACTACCCGCAGCATCTTAACTATGCTTTTGGCACCATCGACCCGGACACGTTTGAAGTCAAATTAGCTTCGACGGAGGAGGAGGACTTGATTAAGAGACTTGCTCGCCTAAAGACCCAGGATCCAGACCTGAAGGTGTTCATTGCGCTAGGTGGCTGGTCGTACAATGAGCCTGGTCCGACTCGGACGACATTCAGCGACCTAGCTGCGTCTACAGATGCGCAAAAGAAGTTCTTCAAGTCTCTCATATCGTTTCTGTCGACATATAACCTCGATGGCGTCGACATTGACTGGGAGTATCCCGGCCCAGATAGCATCGTGGAGCGCGGTGGCCGTGAAGAGGATTTTGAGAACTTCCCCACCTTCCTGCGTGCGCTGAAAGAGGCGCTCAAGGGCTCCGGGGGACGCGCTGGGCTGACCGTTACGCTCCCGGCCTCATACTGGTTCCTGCAGTACTTTGACATTGTCGAGATGGAAAAGCACGTCGACTTCTTCAATATGATGACCTACGATCTGCACGGGGCCTGGGACCGTGGCAACAAATGGCTGGGGCCATATCTGTTGGCACATACGAACTTGACAGAGATTCAGGATGCCATGGACCTGCTGTGGCGCAACGAGATCCCCAGCAATAAAGTGGTCTTGGGCACAGCTTTTTACGGCCGAGCATTCACAGCTACATCAACGTCGTGCATGGAACCCGGTTGCACCTTTGAGTCAGCGGCCAACAAGGGGGTGTGCAGCCGCGAAAACGGCATCCTCCTAAATAGCGAGATAATGGACATTATCGATGAAAAGGGCCTGATACCGACGCTGTATGAGGACGCCGCTGTAAAGGTGGTCCACTGGGACAACCAGTGGGTGGCCTATGATGACGAGGAGACGCTAAATCTCAAGGCTGACTTCGCGCTGGGGCTGGGTTTGGGCGGAGTCATGGTGTGGGCTGTCAGCCACGACACCCCGACTCGCCAGTTCTCCCATGCGTTCTACACCCGGGCAGCCAACCGGAACGGCATGGTTCTCCTGGAGATCGATGACAGTCACCACGATCAGGTGCAGATCCGAAAGACGATCGACCAGTGCAAATGGACCAACTGTGGCCAGGGCTGTCCCGCAGGCTACCAGGCGACTACGCGCACGGACAAGAATAAGCACAATGATGGCGAGCTAATGATGGACACCACTGCCTGTGAGAACGACATTCACGTTCTGTGTTGCCCCGAGACGTCGATGCCGACGTGCGGCTGGTACCTCCACTCCAACAGCTTTTGCGATTACACCTGTCCGGACGGCATGGTCGAGGTGGGCAGCACCAACGGCGGCTGTCACAGCGGTTACCAGGCCGCCTGTTGTACGGCGGGCACCAGCACGAACAAAATGCCCAGTATGGACGTGTACGACAGCTGCGAGTGGGCCGGTGACCCTGGTAAGGAAGGTAACTGCGACGCCGACTGCCCGATATTGAAGAAGTATCCGCAGCTGTCCTCCGCTGAGGGGAGCGGTGCGGTCAAGTGCAAGGACGACCAGTCACGTCAGTACTGCTGCTATGACGACGCCGACAACAAGTGGACCGACGGCGATTGGCACAAATTTGAGGGCATGTTCGTGCAGAATGTCAATGATCCACTGGAGTGCTCATCCGACTGCCCGGGCAGCATGTATCGCCTCGCCATGCAGCGGACAGGGGTGTGCGAGGACAAGCCTGGTGCCATGTCGTATTGTGCGAACAACGGCCGCTACGACACCGAGTGGCAGGAACGCCAGAACGTCACCGACCTCAAGGATGCCTTGAGTCACTTTTTCGCCAGCCCTACGTGCCCGAACACAGACTCCGGAGGCCTCTCTAGTCGCGACGTCAGCGATAGTAAGTCGTGGGACCAGACACAAAGAGTGCTGGTCGCTATCTTAAGCGCAGTATATTATAACAGTGACCTCATCACCGACTACATCTCTTACTGGAACCTGGAGATCCAGGATTATTTCTCCAATCTGGTTTTTCCGGGGTTCAGGGATGATCTTAACGACTGGTATGGCAACATTTACGACCTGAACATTGAGGACCTATCCGACGACATCTTGTGCAACCTGGAGAGCTACGACGATCTCGCCAGCTCCAGCCCTGTGCTAAGCTGCTCGGCGACAGATGAGTGCACTGGCGAGGAGAGCGACTGCACCAGTGAGGAGTGGGATGAAACGTGCAGCGATTTTTCGTCGCTGGAGAAGCGTGTCGGAGCTCGCCGGTCGTACTGCTACGTATATGATGACCAGAACGGAGGTGAGGGTGAAACCACCGTCCGCTCTGGCCAGTACGAGACAGTCAGCGAGCCACCAGCCAACAGTGATATCCGGCTGCGGACAATTGTGTATCGCAACCGGGCAGACTGCGTCAACAGCGAGGTGATGGTGGTCTTCCTTGCCTCCGGAAATACGTACAATGGCCGTCCCTTACACAGTAAGCCCTCCTCACCCCAACGGCCTTTTCCCTTTCTAGCTATATTTATCGGTATCAACATACGTATGAGTCACTAATCTTCTCTGTCTAGTGGAACATCTCATGGAGATGAACACTGAGGGACGCTTCTTGTCTGACATCACGTACGGCCGGCTGGACGACACCCAGCTGAACGCATTTACTCCTGTCCCAGCTGGTTTTGTATCTGACGCCTGGCAGAACGGACCCAACATCAACGCAGCGATCTGGGGTGACCCGATTGGAGGGGGTATTGATCTGGACAATGCCAACTGGCCGTCGGTGCGCGTCTTTGAGGCGTACGGTAGTGTCCGCTTCCAGGATAACTTTTTCATTCTCGATGCTTATCTCAACTTCCTCAAGAATCGCGTAAGACTTCGTCTCCCCCCTACCTTCTTCTTTTTCGCTAAGTGCAGAACTAAAAATATTGGACAGTGCTGGATGTGGCGGCGATGGAATCGAGGACCGCTAGCTGACAGTTCCATGACAACATATACCAACGACATGACGGATCCTGACCGGGCATTGACGCGCATGCGCAGTGTTATTTCCGTGTACCGTTATCTTAACGCGGAGGAGGTACGCCGTGCCCTACGTGACCAGTACCGACAGATCGGCAACGAGCGCTGGATTTCGAATCAAGCCTGGAACCTTGCACATCCAACCCAGACCTTTGATATCCGGCCCATTTGGAGCGCCTGGTTCTTCAACCACATCGATGGCATGATCACGACGTCGACCAACTGGCTCAACCGATGGCTGGATGTTATGGAGACCAACTGGCAAGGTCAAACGACACCTTTGGCAGTGCGGGTGTTGAATGACATCGAGCGCTTGCGGGTGCAGATACGCAATGGAGCTGTCAACATTAGGGTGGACGACTTTTAATGTAGTATAGTTTCATATATACATGTACATACATATACGTGTTGTGTATATCTAGCGTATGCATCCCTCTCTCCGAGGATAATGGTACTGTAAAATAAATTCAGATTCGATGGCCGTTTACCTCCAAGTAACGCGCATAGCTAAGTTTTTATTTTGATAGTTCATCCATTTACCCCCCGTAAATTAGCCATCTCTAAGATTAGACCCCGAGTGAAATGGACCCAAAATGCTAACTAGAACTGGTGCTAAAGAAACTCCAAGTCTACCTACGCATACGGGGTCCCGGTTAATTCTGGTTGGGTGATTGAAGAGCGTCAAATTTCCACAAGCTGTCGAACTTGCTTGTTGGTGGATGCGTGGTTACGCCATGGGTGTATGTTTCTGACTAAAAGTGCCAGCGCGCCAAGCAAGGTATAACTTATAAATAAATTCAGTTCCCCTCCTCTTCCATTCCTTTCCCTAACCTAAACCCACACATCTCGACCCACAGAAAACGAACAAATAATAAGATCATCACAAAAACAGCCACAACAACAACAACCTATAATAAACAGAGGTGGAAGAGAGGAAAGAAAAGGGAAATGGATCACAGCTGGCTGAGTGCGCGCAATAACCATACGTACGAAAATGGACGCCGCTACTACGGCTTTAAGGCTGAATTCCCTTTTCCGGACGACAGCAAGGCCGTGGTAGCGCATGGGCTCATCAACACCGTCTGGTCCCTTCTTCTAGATGGCAAAACTTTTGTTGCTCCCCTAGGTCCGCTCAAGAAAAATCACAAGCTACTTGAATTTGCCACTCGGAGCGGCTCCTGGACAGTCAGGGTGCGAAATGAATACCACCCTGCCCCGCGCCTAACAGGCATGGATGTGACCCACATGGCTCCAAATCTCCAGTGTTTTGAAAATCATGAAATTGAGGGTGACTGGCCATTTACTGCAAGACAGGCATTTCATCTGATCCATGCACAGTCGCTTGGTGGGTTGATTGCCGATTACAACAGGTTTTACACCAATGCTTACCGGCATCTTCTTCCTGGTGGATGGTTGGAGGTATGGGAGAATGACTTGCGCTTTTTAACTGATAACCCACAAGATGAAGCCCGTTTGGTGGCTTTAAGGGAGTGGGAAGCGCTGATGGACAAGGCAGCAGCCAAATTTGGCAAGAGAATTAATGTAACAGCCGAGCAGAAGGAGCTCATGCACTCAGCTGGCTTTGTGCAAATTGATGAACAGATATTCAAGGTAAGTTTGGATAATGAAAAAGATTTAAAGACATTCCATCCTCCGTATTGTGGCTTGAAAATCTGACTTGGAATACCCGCGACCAGGTCCCGTTTGGCGAGTGGTGTGACGACCCAAAGCTAAAAAACATTGGGAGTTACTACTTCCTCCAAATGCTGCGCGCGCTGGAGGGATACACACTGCGTCTGTTCACCAAGACACTGGGCTGGTCAAAGGAAGACACCGATGCCCTGCTTGGTCGGGTACAGGAGGAACTAGAGCAAAAGGATCTACAGCTATATTCATATTTCCATCTTTTCATAGGGCAAAAACCAGTCGAATCTGCCCGAAAATGACCAAAAGAGAAGAAGGAGGGGGGGAGGGGATACCGAGAGAGACTGGGGTTTCCTGTGCGTAGGAGACATGGCCAACTGGAGTGCAGTGTTATGAGGTCAAGCAGGGACAAGCGGAGCCAGAAGCTGCTATGCGCGTCAAGTGGAAAACAGGGTAACTGATGCTAATGCCTTTCAGGAGTCTATTAGCCCGTTTGCTGGAAGTTTTTTATTTAGACTAATGGTGGCTAGCGGGCGCCACAAGTTATAAATAATTAAATAAATACATCTACCCCCCTTCTTCCTTTTTTTTTTTCCATCATCCGAACCCGCTTCTCGGCGCACGGAAAAGGATTAATAACAAAATCATCACAGCCACGATAATAAATAGAGGTGAAAAAGAAAAAGGAAAAGAAAAAATGGATCGCAACTGGCTAAGTTCACGCAATAACCACACATACGAAAATGGACGCCGCTACTACGGCTTCAGGTCTGAATTTCCTTTTCCAGATGACACTAAGGCCGCCTCAGCGCACGGGACCATCAGTAACATGTGGCACCGTCTCTTAGATAGCAGAACTTTTGTCGCCCCCCTCGGCCCCATCAAGAAAAACCACAAGCTGCTCGAATTCGCCACTCGTAGCGGCTCCTGGACACTCCTGGTGCTCAGCAAGCACCACCCTGCCCCGCGCGTGACAAGCATGGACGTGACCCACATGTCTCCCAATCTCCAGTATTTCAAAACCCACGAGCTGGAGGGTGACTGGCCATTTACTGCAAGGCAGGCCTTTCATCTAATCCATGCACAGTCGCTGGGTGGAGTGATTGCTGACTATAATGGGTTTTATGCCAATGCATACCGACATCTTCTCCCAGGCGGGTGGTTGGAAGTATGGGAGAACAACTTGCGCTTCTTTACTGACAATCCACAGAATGAGGAACGACTGGTAGCTTTACGGAAGTGGGAGGTACTGATGGACGAGGCAGCGGCCAAGTTTGGCAAGAGAATCAACGTGGCAGCTGAGCAGAAGGAGCTAATGCACTCGGCCGGCTTTATGCAGGTCGATGAACAGATATTCAAGGTGAGCCCAAGATGGACAATCCATCCCCGCATTGTGGCTCGAAAGGCTGACCTTTGAACAGCTCCCGTTTGATGATTGGTGCGATGACTCAAAGCTGAAGAGCATTGGGAGGTTTTCTGTGTACCAAATGCAGTGTGCGCTGGAGGGATACACCATGCGTCTATTCACTAAGACCCTGGGCTGGGTCAAAAGAAGACACGGATGCCCTACTTGGCCAGGTGCAAGAGGAGCTGCAGCAAAAGGATCTGCAACTGTATTCATATTTTTACCTCGTCAAAGGGCAAAAGCCAGCAGAATCCACTCGGAAATGATTAAAGGACAAAGGATAAGGAGGGGGAATACGGCAAATCCCTGAAATCCCTGAGGATCCTGTGTAAAGGAGGCCGGGCGGGGCCGCACCCAAGCTGCTATACGTGCCAAGTCAAGTGGAAAACAGGGTAGCTGATGCCAATGCATTTCAGGAGCCCATTAGCGTGTTTCCTGGAAGGCCTTGTTAAAGATGGTCTTATGATCCCGTTCATCTCTCTTTTCTTTCCAGGAGAGTAGAAGATTATTTCGTTCGAATGGACTGTGGGGAGGAGAAATGCATGCATAAATGAGGTATTAGGTGAAATACCAAGTTAATTCGGGTTGTGATTGATTTCTGTCTTGATTCCTAGAGTCTTGAAAGTTAGCTGGTAAGGTACAAGTGAGGTTACGTATACGTCATTACCACTGCTACGCAAGATGCATATGTATCCACCTGGCATGCGTCAGTTTACACTAATTGTCCGCTTTAATTTATGGTTTCGTATATGTAAACAGGAGAAATTGGAGAACAGTTTTCCAGCACTAGATTCGCTGGAGCTCAAGTATATGCATCAAATGGCAAGGTAGGTGACGTCGAGATGATATTGTCTCTGCATAATCCCTACAAGCAACACCTGGCCGCGAAGAATTATTTAAAGCCAAACTGGACAAAATTTTTTGAAATCGGTGATGTTGGCAAAATCTGAAAAACCAAAACATTAAAAGATATCGCGTCCATTATGAACACAGAAGAGCGTCTGAATCAGATGCGTGGCTACAAAGCGTGAGGACTGCCCCCCGTCTTTAATGGCTAGGAATAACTTGGCCAAGCACCCTGCGCAACCCCAACGTTTCCGGTCAAGCGAAGCAAAATGCTCAGTCGGCCTTGAACGAGCTTGGCAATAACCAGCCCCGGGAGGATCTCTATTCAACGCACGATGAGAACAAGGATCCTAACAGAGTCGCTGCTGGTCTCAAGGCGTATGTGCTGTCCGCATGGAGCTCCTCAACTTATCTCTAACATTTTCCAGTGTTATTCACGATCCCAATGTAACCGGTACTGCTAAACAGAGAGCGACCGAACAGCTTGAGGATGAATTCTTACAGGAATAGGCTACGATGGAGAAAAATACACTATAGAGGTGGTGAATCGAGGTTAAGCTCAGAATTATGACCTGATAAATATTTCGTGGGTCACTGGATTGAAGGTTTTGAGTAGGTTGAAGGAACTCGACTTGTTAAAGTTATTATCATTCACAGCCACGACGAGTTTGTTCAGTATGTAGAATAAACCCCGCCCATGAAAAGTATCTAGATAAATCGGCAACTGTATTAAGCAAAATAGTTATCATTCGCACGATTTGTCCAAAGCGGCCAAATTCAGGTGCATCTTAGTTACTTAATATGTGATATTATAAGCACCAAAACAGGATTGTCCAGGGATATCAATAACACGGCCGGTATGAAACATACTTGGGAAACCTATAACAGACCTTTATTTTTATGTGGGAGGCTGCGTTGGCATCAGTCAGTCTCTAGATATGATGTGACGATGACGGCATTGTTTCATCATTCACTGAAACCACCACAGTCCAAATGTTCCAGAATCATTGAACCAGTTCTCATCCCAATCTGGAATGGTTTGAATGATCAACTGCAGTGGGAAACAAAGCTTAGTACTTACCCACACGGCTCCATCTTGGAGATCTACCAATTGCAAGTAAGGATCAATGCAGCGTGAGTTCATAAGCCCGCACGGTCGCACGTTCCTGTACTATCATTAGGTACCTTTAGGTAGCAATACTCATCTCCTACCATGTTAACCATGATATAGGTATATATATATATATGCCTAGACCCGTGGCATCAACAGGCACCAACACTTTTGGTTGATCTTAATCCTATATCACAAACACCAAGTCTGTGAAATGAATAAGATTTTAATCTGGGTATAATGAGTTATCGCTCGAGTGTGTCTGAGCTCACAACTTTACAAAATTCCCACTCCTGCTCAAATACATAGGTATGACCTAACAAGACGCATTTAATGACATAAAGGCCGAAATATCAATGATGAATTGATAATCATACCTAGTATCACAGATCTTGCCAATGGCGGCTCAACGTCATTATCAGGGCACTGTCGACGGAACTGAAGCTTCCCGTCCATGGAATCTCATCAATATAAAGTGGGTACCAGCCCGTCGCGATACCTTAATGGCCAAAATTAAACAAGTACTATATAGAATTGGCCCGGCGGTTAATTGCACTGAATCGACGTCATTGATATTTACGTGTTTTAAAAGGGCTTCTAGCCCACTCACCTCCCAGAATATCTTACAGTAGTTCAATTCCCAATTCCCGGGCAATTTACATTCTATACATACATATTATACAACTCAAACCATCGCAATGGCCAACACGAACCCCGGAAATTTTGCCAACCGTGGTAAAGAAGAGGTTCAGAATATTGCCCGCAAGGGTGGTGAATCTAGTCACAGGGGTGGGTTTGCTAGCATGGATGAAGCTAAGCAGGTATGTACTGTACTTTACTTTGGCAGGGCAGCTCTCTGGCCTCATCTAAAACATTACCCTAATCGAACATAGCGGGATATTGCCTCTCAGGGTGGTCATGCCTCGTCAGGCAGCTTCCAGCCTGGTGATCCTAGGGCCAGAGAGGCCGGTCGCAAGGGCGGAAAATCATCTGGCAATGTAGATGAGCCAGAGGAGTGAAGAGAAGGGTTAGTGTTTGTTCTTAATGCTTAAGGAGGAGGCTGTCGTCTAACCTTGAGGGAGGTATAAAACCCCTTGAAAAAGGATCCGGATTGTTTGAATTTGCAGATGGAAGAATGTAAAATCATCAGCTACTAGTTAGCCTATACTGAAGACATCCCCGTTTGGCAAAGTCTATTTCTTCCAATTATTAGTAGTCTTCCTGGAGCGAACGTGCCTGCACTTGCAAAGAGATCCGAAGGGAGCCATGACAACCTATAATTGAGTACGCATGAGCTTTGCTCTACATGCTTGATGACACATCAAGAGTGAGTGAAATTATTCCATAAAATCAGACATCTCCCATATTACCCTAACAAATAGAATATTGGTAACCACTTGTGGACGACTGGTATTGCTGGTAAGTGCTAGCTTTGCCACGGAGATCGCTTCCAGACATCAGAGCCTACCTTAGTATAGTAGTAAACTAGCATAGAACAAATAAACTTCAATTTCGCAATATCTTTTCCACGGTTCAGGCATGTCATGTGCTAAGAACCTTCTGGCCATCATGTATCGTTCGTGATTGGTCCACGCTGTCGCCCAAAATAAGTATGGTATAAAAGTATACTAGGGACCGTATACGCTCTCTTGCTAGAACTGTTGCTCCAGATATTTTAGCTGCTGAAGAGAGTCTTGGAATTTGCCAATTCCAACCACAAAGCCACCAATTACGGCACTTTCTCTTTCCGTAATATAAATATAGGTACGAGTCCCATAATGCCCGAGCCGTCGGCACAGCCGCCCGATAATTCACCTCAAAGTTTCGAAGTTTTCGATGCAGCAACCAGCCACCTGTGCAGAAAGTTAAAATCGGAAAGAAAAGAAAAGACATCAGAATATCACCTCTTCAGCATCGTGTTTAATATGCTTGCCGTTGTGCAAGTTGCCATTGGAGCAACTATTACTGCACTGGGCCCCCTAGCAGGAGAACACATGTTGGCCATTACAATATTAGGAGCAGTGAATACTGTTATCGCTGGAATTCTTGGCTTAATGAAAGGGAGAGGATTACCACAACGGCTTAGAAAAGACGTGGCTGAAATACAAAGGGTGTTAACATACATTGAGGACGTGAGCATCCAATTGAAATACAGCAACAATAAACCGTCAAACAATGAAATCATGGCTTTGATCGGCGACGCCCTGAAGAGATATATAACAATGACTGAGACAATTGAGAGGAATCAGCCGGATTCCTATGTTGCTGGGGATCCACCTCAAACTTCCGCGAGCCCCAATGTGTTAGAAGGGCGATATGCAAGGTATTGTGATACATTGGGGAAAGGACGTCAGATTGATGAGGAAATGGGCCACTGAGGGTTGTACTGTATGTTGTTTTTCTTGTTAGTGAATCTTGTACTGTACCTGCCAGCTGTCTCTTTCCTGACCTTTTTAAATCGGGCGCGTCAAAGTGTACTCCTGGTGTGTTTAAAACGGTTAGCAATACAGCTACAAATATTAGGCCAACGGTCAGTTGTGTTCTTTACCATCGCGATACTAGAATTTAGAGGAAACAGTATTTTGGAGGAGGGAGTGATCCATAAGATCTAGAAGCTGTACAAGGGAAACGTTCTGAGGCCAAACCTTTCAATACCTGCTCAAAGTCGATCGTCCAGGGTTTTTGGAAGGGGGGAAGCTTCAAGCCCAAGCTAGAAAGTTTCAGCAGGCATGGGCATGGGTCCACCCCAAATTCTGTGGTTCCCACAAGTGCATGACATGACGTTCTCCAATCCGGCGGATAGAGTATCCGCATGCAGCCATAAAACGCACCTGACCAGGAACTAGATGTGGCAAAGATTCCATTTCCTCACCGAGGATGGTAGTCCCAGTATTCAGCGTTGGTTGAACGTAGGTACATCAGGCAGATATGCAGCTCATGCTTGAGTTGTTATTGGTACGAGAACGAGCACTGAGACTGTTGAGTTGAGCACTTGGGATGCTAGTGTCGTGCAATGCTATTCGCGTCTTGGCTAGGTTTACAATTTCTACGGCTGGAATTTCAGGACAGGATCGCAGAAGATGCTTGGCGCCTTTCTGGGAGTGCATATTGCCTCTATTGAGCAGGTCTAGATCATTATTCGGTCGCATAGCGCACGGTTGTTACCAATACTCATCAGCAGTCATGCCACCAGGGCCCATGATCGCCCAAGCGTCTAGGCTATTTCGAAAAGCCTCTCTGGCTTCAAACTGAGGTATTTGAGGGGCCAACGCCAAATACCGCTGTAAATTTACAAAAAGCCAGGATATCCACAAGCATCTCCATTAATTCCGCTACTACATCATAAAATTAATTAATATCCAGAAACCATAGGTTAAAGCTCAAAATTTTCTTTTTTTCTCTCTCAGACGAATCATGGATTCAAATAACGAGCCAAGCGCAACAGAAAACAATCTCGTCTGTGCATTTGTTACCCCAGACTTACTTCAAGGAATTTCAAAGTCTCGCGGAGTCTCTCCCACGGTTCGAAGGGCTGCCGCAAGAACATTGGATATCGACAATAGTTTCCGTGACAAGCGAGCCGCCGCTCTTCAGAATGAAGTGCGTATTCTGTCATTTCCCCTCTATTAATTAGCCATACCTCATACATCTACCCTCATACTTATACTCAGTAATCTAGGCCTATAACCTGAGACCTGCTGCAGCAGAGGGAGCTACACTTCGAGGAGCCCCTTATCGGTGGATATTACAACTGTGAGGAGACGGAAGTGCTTCCTGGTACCCTAGTTCGCGAAGAAAATAGCAGCAAAGTGAAAGACAGAAGTGTGAAAAATTCGTACGAGGCGCTGGGGATTGCATTTGATTTCTTCTCCTCTGTTTTTGACAAAAAATTGATTGATTCCATTCCCTTGAAATGTTCGGTTCACTTCGGAGTGGATTACGATAACGCGGTGTGGAATGGTGAGCAGATGGTGTTTGGGGATGGTGATGGTGAAGCATTCGACTACTTTTCCGACTCATTAGACGTAGTCGTTCATGAACTCACCCATGCCATCACTCAGTATACGGCAAAGCTAGAGTATCAGGACCAGGCTGGTGCATTGAATGAGTCGATATCTGACGTTTTTGCCTGCATGGCTGAGCAGTGGTACTTCAGGCAAACCGCTCAGGAGGGGGATTGGATCCTCGGGCAAAACCTTTTCCCACTTAAACGGAGGGGAGTTGCTCTGCGTTCTTTGAAGGAGCCAGGCACAGCGTACGACGACGAAATAGGCAAAGACTCTCAAGTTGCGCATATGCGGGACTATGTGAAGATCATCAGCGACAACGGTGGTGTTCATAAGTATTCTGGAATTCCTAATCACGCTTTTTACCTGGCCGCCGTTGAATTGGGTGGTCATTCCTGGGAGCGGGCAGGGCGGGTGTGGTATGAAACCCTCATAGGCGGACGTGTCAAGACCAATTCAACTTTCAAGGAGTTTGCCAACCTAACTATGGAGAATGCTCGGAGACTGTTTGGAGGCTCTGTCAGTGGTACTATTCAAAAGGCGTGGGAGGCTGTTGGTGTTTTGTGATCTTTGATTTAATTTAAAAGCCAAGGGGTTTATATTGTTGTTACTTGTTTTCAGGGGAAATGTGCAATGCTATGAAGATAAAATTGAAAAGATTATTTAGCATATTTATCAAAAGTGAACCCTAGAGGCTATGAGTAGTTATCTATTCTCATATTCTAATAGCTGATGAATTCCCAGTGCAAGTCTTGATACCTTATATATTCGTAAAAAGCATTTATACTAAAGATTTATCTAAAAGTTCTTTCTTAATATCTTATTCATTAGTATGAGAAAAATGTTGTAAATAGGATGCAAGGTCATTCAATATACTCAACCCCTAACTAAAAATATATATGGTGAAGGGAAGGCCAGGATTGAAAGTCAAAATGGAAGTCAAATAAAATGGTTAAATTTGATATGGATGAATTCCACCACAGAGAATAGAAAAGCGAAAAATACTCATATTCCTAGTTCTATTTATCAACCATCTTTGCAATCAATTGAAAATATCCCTACATTGGGTCCAGATAAGGATACATCACTAGTTTCTCTGATAGAATGGAGAGTCTTTGCTAAATGGCTACAAAAGTGATGGTGGATATCACCCCAAATCTGTTTGGAATGAGAACAAGGAAGCCTTTGGCCGTTTGATTTTTATCGAAGACTTCTTTGAATACACAAAACGTAAAATACGGTAAACTGAAAGTGAACAAAAGTCTCTGCCTACCCAAACCACCCTGTCACTCTTTTCCTCGTCGAATTCCTGAGGCCTACCGTCCACCTTATTCGTCCGACGTATTTTTAATATGAAGTAGTTTCTAAAACCTATTCTTCCTCTTCCTAAAGTATTCGAATTCAAGGTAATCCCGAGGACCTCAATCCTTATCTAGCGCAACGTATTACTTGATAGTAGGCGCAAAAGAGTATATATACATGCATTATTAGCCATAGTGCAAATAAACTAACCAAGAAAATAATTATATAGTGATTAAATATTAGTAATAATATCAAAAACAATAGAACCAAATTTAATAAATATTAACATAAATATTGCGCTTATTTTTTCCCACTCGACATTTTACTTATCTACGCCTATCACTTACCTGCACAGAACAACGTGTCGGACTCGAGGCTACTCTGGACCCGTCGAGCATGAGCAGGCACCTTGATCAGACAGGAGGGCGGCGAGGTTGAGTATTTGGCTGACTCACCGTTTCAGCACCGTGAGTAGCCATCGAGTGTTTTCATGCAAACAGTGAGACTAGCATCGTGAGAGTCCAATGCTAGATACAAGGCAGAGAAAACTGGGGCTTTTGGGTGTTCTTGCTACCGTCTATATCCGCATCCCTACAGTGCGCCGGACGAAGCTAACCCATACATATTCTTAACATGACCTAATTTACACCACTAGCCGCTCTGTGTTCGACGCGTTTATCAAAGGAAGACTCGTTTTTGTTCGTTTGTTGCTAGTATTGGCCATTTGTAAGACGTAGCAGACACAATCTATTGACTGGTTACAAACATACCGATGAATATCCACTCTTTCTTTCTTACAACAACACTCCGCAAGAACAACGCACTCTACCGTGCCTTGGCTACATGTGCGCTAGAGCATTACGGTGCCTCATATATATTTTGTGAGAGAGGCTCCTGTAGCCGGGACGAATGCGACTGCGCTGGCATCTCCTGTCCATATGGCTGCGGGTCCACCGGTCTCGCGTGTAATTCGTGACCGTATATTGGGACGGTCGAGCCCGGTGGTGGCGCTTTAGGTCCGTTCGTCCCCAGCTCAGGCTTTTGTAACTCCGGGGGTGATGTCTTCGGCTCATGTGGATCAGGCGATGGTGGTGGCTGCGACTGGGGAGTCTCTCGTGCCCGCCGTCGGGAGCGGATGATCATGAAAGCTATCACACACGCGGCGGCACTAATCACGACGAGGCCGCCGAGCACACCGCCAACTATTGCACCGACGGACACCGATTTCGATGCGAGGGAAGAGGAAAAGGAAGAGGCAGGTGTGGTGGTGGAGGACGTCGACGAAGGGGTTTCTGAATCACCGCTCATGGCGGTTGCGAAAGTGGTGGTGGAAGCCGTAGAAGTTGATGGTGGCGGCGTTGAATGTGCGGTTGGAGCGACGGTCGAAAAGGGGTATTGCGTTCCTGTCGAGATACCGTTGCTTCCTGTGTAAACTGGGAAGCGGATCGTGTCTGTCATCCCGGGCCAAGTTGGTACCATACTCCAAGTGACGCCCGGCGATGGCCAGCACATGTAGGCTGAGTACGGCACCGCCTGATACAGGTCGGTGTAGGAGAAGGTCAAGCAAGCCTCTGAAGCAGTGTTGCTACTCAAACATGTCTCAAAAAAAGGGTCCAGCTTGCCAACAAGATTGAGATGAAGAAGACCAACCATTGTAAGACGCCGCCCTCCATATTTGACTCCGGTCCGTTGTAACAGGATGTCATCACAGGATAAGCATTCCCTACCACGTGGTAGTCGCTATTCCAAAAACAGGTCACCGTAGGGTCATGATAGGACCAAAGTTCTATCAAGATGGCGATTAGCCTCGCAACGGAGAGGGAAGATGCTGGATCTCAGCTAACAAGGGGAAGAAACATGCGATTGTCAGATCCCAGATACCACCCGCAGATATTTGGGGCAACAGTGGCCGCTCTCTTTTCCAGCGCCACATTGGTCGTTTGTGGAGACGACCCTAATTGCTCGGTGGCTATGAGGGTGGTTCTCGCAATATCGACATGCTGGAGGGCATGCTGGAGGGATAGGTCGGCGCCTAAAACAGCTAACCAGAGAAGCACTGACAGGTGTGGCATGTTGCCTTGAGGTATCATGAGAAGGCCCACGAAGACAACATTCCCTAAATATGTTGGGGACCCGGAGAGATGCTGTGGAAATATAAACGAGTAACCTGGTCAGGGGGCGGAAAGAAGGTTCGAGGGGTGTTGGTAGTTACGAATCAGAGAGCGACAGTGGAGGGAATACGACCTGAGGGATGTGAATGAGGAAAGGATCTGCCATAAGGATCTCGTATTGCATCCTGGCCGCGGTTCACGGACGGCCAAGAATGAGCTAAAGGCCCTCATATGGAAAGGGCAGCCACGCCGTTAAGACGAGAGGATCTGCGTCACCTCCCCGGAGCCTTTACAAATACCTAGCAGTCCCTTTGACGCCTTCCATCCCTTATTTCGAGCTGTTCTACGACAAATAATGAGATGATAAAATAAATTTATTACTTAGCTACATTCTTAACAAGAGTAAGCCCTATTCGTGTAAGCAGAACAAGTATGACCATGATATCTATTATCGAAAGTGAAAGGTCTAGGAGACTAGGTAGATATGTATGATGTATGTTTAGTGTAGCCTTACTGTCAAAAAAGCTTCAGACACCCTCCAACATGCACCACTTATCAAAAAAGGAAGGAAAGAAAGAAGGAAATTAATTTACATCATAACTAACAAAACTACAAAGGTAATGAATGTAGGAATGGAAACTCTAACCACCCGGCTTGCCCCTCCAGTGAACGCAGGCGACACGCTGCTCGACGTTCCGCTAGGTGCCACAGGAGCTGAAGAGTATGAAGGACGCACAGTAAGGGTTGGGGAGGATGAGAGACCGCTTGAGGATGGACTCTTACCCCCAGTTGTAGTAGCGACAGGAGGCAAAGTCAGCGTCACAGTGGTCGGTGTGGCGGCACAATTGGTGCAGACAGTAACAGTTGTTGTCCAACCTTCTGGGATAGTTGGAGTGGTTGCAGTAGCGGACACTGTTCCTGGACAGTAGGTCGAAGTAATGGTCGTCGTGATCGTGGTAAATCCTTCTGGGCAAATATCTATGTACGAAGTCACGAGGACGGTAACTATCGTCGCAGGCTCCGTAGAGGTTGAGTCAGGCGCCACCGAAGTGATACTAGGAGTGGTGGTAATGGAATATCCTGGAATTGCAGATCCGGACGCGCCAAGAGAAGTTGTGCTTCGGATGATAGCTATACTAGAGGTAACCGGGATTGTCGGTATCTCCGGCAAGGGTATTGTATCAATGCTCCTAGCAGCTACCTTAGTTGTCGTAGTAGCTTTCTTTGTCGTGGTGGTAGCCTTCTTTGTGGTTGTGGTAGCCTTCTTTGTGGTTGTGGTAGCCTTCTTGGTCGTGGTGGTAGCTTTCTTGGTTGTCGTGGCAGCTTTCTTAGTCGTGGTGGTAGCTTTCTTTGTGGTTGTGGCAGCTTTCTTAGTCGTGGTGGTAGCTTTCTTTGTGGTTGTGGCAGCTTTCTTAGTCGTGGTGGTAGCTTTCTTGGTTGTCGTGGTAGCCTTCTTGGTCGTGGTGGTAGCTTTCTTGGTTGTCGTGGTAGCTTTCTTTGTGGTTGTGGTAGCCTTCTTGGTCGTGGTGGTAGCTTTCTTGGTTGTCGTGGTAGCTTTCTTTGTCGTGGTGGTAGCTTTCTTTGTAGTTGTGGTAGCTTTCTTAGTCGTGGTGGTAGCTTTCTTTGTGGTTGTAGTAGCCTTCTTGGTCGTGGTGGTAGCTTTCGTGGTAGTTTTCGTCGTCGTAGCAGCCTTGGTGGTTGTCTTGGTTGTAGTGGCTGCCTTCGTGGTTGTCTTTGTCGTGGTAGCAGCCTTTGTGGTGGTCTTGGTTGTAGTGGCTGCTTTTGTGGTAGTTTTCGTCGTAGTAGCAGCTTTGGTAGTAGTAGTAGCCTTGGTAGTTGTTGTAGTTTTGGAGGTGGTGGTGGTCTTGGAAGTTGTTGTAGTAGTAGTGGTGGTGGTAGTGGTGGCTGGAATGCTTGTAACAGTGGAAGTAGTGCTGGTAGGCGTAGGAGTAGTACTAGCAATAGTTGATGTGGTAACGGGATCTAAGCCATAAAGCATATCCTTGATCACACCCGCAAAGCTAGAGCCATTGATTTGATTGTTCAGCGATGTAGTAGCCTCCCAAATCATTACACCACCAAAAGTATCCGGATACTTGGCCATATATTCAGCGATCATCGGCTCAGCCTCCTCCGGGCTCACGTAGAAATCCGGATTGAACACTGCTGACTCACTGGCAGGCAGGCCGATATAAAGCTTTGCGGATGGGTTGTAACCAGCGAGGACAACATCCACCCACGAGTCATAGTTGAACCCATTTACAGTTCCCTCGACATAGTCACGAGCCGAGCAGGGGTTTGTGTTATAGAATTGAACCCAAACAAAGTCGACCCATGAGTTTGCAATGGTGTAGGCGAGCTGTGTGTCAGGAATGAGACACTGGGGAGCAACAGAGATGTAGAAGGTCTGAGCTGGATAAGTTGCGTAGTGCGTACGTAACCGGTTCACGAGGGCCGAGTAGCCTGCTACAGTTAGCATTTGGAGCATATCGCTTTGGGCGTCTGAGTTACGCACCGATTTTGCCGTTGTACTCAATGTCCAAGTCAAAGCCATCAACAACTGCATCCCCGAAAGGACGAGGACCGTTTTCGAGCGTCCAGGCGTCAGTGACGGGGCCAAAGGCCCCCCACAGCCAGTCCGCAAATGCAACGGCGGACGATACTGAGGCAATAGAATATGTCTCGGTGCCACCGCCAAGGGACAAGAAGATCTTTTTGCCATAAACCTGTTGGCAGATGGGGATATCCTCCACCAGACTAGGGCATTGGGAGTACAAGTTAGAACTAACGTTATTAACGACATAAGTGTCGGCCCAGCATTGATTGCCAAAGTTGCTGCCAGGAAGGCCTGTAGCGGGATTCTGGTCAGGAAATGAAGTAAGGAATCCGATATTAATGATATCCAAAGAACTATCGGCACAGAAGTCAGCCAGGCGAGGTTGGCCAGGACCTTGGCCCTATACTGGTTGTCAGCATCCCCTCTGAAAAAAAAAAAAGGCTGAGGGTATTAGCCTACATAATAGATGGCCACGTTGGTTTTTAGCCCTGCATCGAAAGCAGAGGCGAGTCCTATGAGGGACAAAATGAGCGTAAGGAGCGGAAGAGCCATGGTTTGTTAGGAAAAGAATGACAACTGGTAAAGAGAGGACCAGTGGACGGCAATCTGTTGAGCGAAAGGACGCAGACCAAATGTCTACTCTGCTATATATGACCCTAAATTTCAGGCAAAATCATAGTTTGCGGGTGGCAGATGGAGCTCGAGTTAGAATGACACTGACTCCACGTAGGCATAAATCGGTAAAAGACAGTGGCGTAGAGACAGCACAAACCGGGAAACAAGAGGTGGAGGATTCCTAGAAACCCAAAAAAGAAAAGGGGAATCTAGAATAGAAAAGACTTCGGGGAGGCGAGCAAAACCCTGGAAGAACAGGTGAACACCTTGCAATGGAACTAAACGGTGCCATCCCAGCGGGGGACTAGCGGGGGAGTAAGAATGTGTCAGGAACACCAATCAGACCTGGTAGTTATCTTCGGCGCCGCCAGAGATAATCAAGCGATAGGTTGTGATAGGCGGGATACCTGGCCCGGAAATTACATCTGGATTTCGCGTGTTTACTCCAGTTTAGCGTGGAATGCCATGCGGTCCAGGCCGTTGTGAACTCTGTCCGGTGGACAAAAGACATTCGGAGATACCCGGATCATCCGATCGGCACTTGATCCAGTTTTTTTTTTTCCGTGGTTGAATTCAGGGTCTTGATGACACTAGCCATAATAATTCACTTGTGATGGTTTGATAATAATTAATTGATAGTTGAAGTTGATTGGTATAATTATGCATGTATTCTTTCCCGAACCATAGACCAGGTATTCATGTGCAATAACATAAGAGTGTGTAACGGGCAAGTAAGCAGATATTAGAGCCTAGTGGTAGTTAACTAGTCACATCCTGTTTGTTCCCTTTTGGCCACTTGCGCTTGCGGTTAGAGAAAAGAATTAGTCTCCCTGTCTTGGCATTCACCTCTGGTAAGCAACACGAAGCGCCCCAAAAGCAGCACAATCGATTTTTAATGTTATATGTAGATTTATTTATTTATTTAAGCACTTTAAAGATAGTTTTCCCTAAAAGAAAAAATATATCTTCAAGGAGTCCTAGATTGTAAAGAACTATAAGTGTGGGGTGGCTGCCTTCAGTATTTGATGCACTACCTAGGTATGTTATATATCTCCAGTTCCGGAGATTAGGTAAATATGTCCAAAACCAATATACTGAATACTCTAGTGACTAAGTAGAGTATACAGTTATTTTCTGGTATGTAATAGACTATATGATAATTTGAGAAAAAAAAAAAAAAATTTGTAATAAAACAGAATAGAATGAGTTGGAGAAGCTATAAGTATCCATCACCAGACCTTATTCTATTAGATATAGAATATTCTTGCCTTCCATCTGCCATCCATGAATGACCAGAACAGGAAGTCTTTCACCAATTTCATGTGCCGATAGAATAGATTCCATTGTCATTACTGCGTGCTTTAATGGTGTTGCAAATAGACGGAGAGGAGGGGCCGGAGCAGTTGTGTGTAGTTGTTTAAAAATCAGGGTATTTTATAGTTAATGCCTTGTCCACCTTCTAATGTAACTTGCTAATGTAACTTCACAGGTGAACTGATAAAAATTAAGCCGCTAACCATTTTAGTCAAACATGATCAATTCTGTGTTGAGGGGCTAAGCCGGGAATGGTAAGACAAGCCCGAGCTCTATAAAAACACAGGCCCTACCTAATATCACAACTAGAATGAGAGCCCTGTGAAAATAAGGCTGGAACAAACCGTTATTACACCCCTCAGCCCCAAGTCCCTGGACATCACCTTCCGCCGCATCATGCCTATCTGGAAGTGGGCACAGTACTTATTTTCTCAAGCCTAAATTCTCCATTAACAATTGAACATATATAATAGGCCACACCGCTCGTCAGTTCTGTAGATAGAGATCTATCCATCTTCATCCATCTGGATCATCATGTCTTCTTTCTCTCCCGGTTCCATCCCCTTTCCCGTCAATATATATTAGCGTCTCTAAAGGCGTAAAAGCCACTGCTGGGGTGTCAATTGGAATTAATATCACGATCAGACCAAGAAATGGGGTCTGGAAAAGAGACTGGGATGTAAGACAGGGGTTGTGTTTCTTAATCACCCAAGGAGCCGTAGAGTACATGTCTAGCGACTTTAATACAATCCCAATCGCCCTGCGCTCCACCCAAAAACGAAGTAAGATATACCACCTCGACAGGATCATCCCAATTGTTGATCACTCGATCAATCGCCCCATCATCCCAGGCAAACCCATACCACAGGATTGTGCCAACCTCCTTGGCCACGGTCAACGCGCGAGAGTGCACTGTATCACAGAGCATTGGGAGCTGTACACACAACTGGCGCCAGAAGTGACAACGGAGCTCATGGGCACGATCGTAGAATGTGAATCGCCAGCATTGACTCTTTTCATCTCGCTCAAGGAAGCCTAGAAAGTACTCTAGGCCATACAGACAGGTCCCGAATGGAAGATATTCCGCTTCTGCCCAGTCAACCACACCACTCAGCTTCCAGTTGTCCGGATTTACGATAACATTGGAAGGGATTAAGTCACCATGATTCAGGCTAACGGGAAGAGATGAAAGCCGACCTAGCTCGCTGAATGTGTGTGATGCTGCAGCTCTTAAGCTCCCGGAAGGCAGAAGCTCAGCTGCCCTTTGAAGCTTTTGCTGAATTTTTGATCCCACTTTGCCGGAGCAGGTGGGCGGTGGGTTGCTAAGAGACGGTTTTGCCCATCCTTGGGCTATAAAGCTCGCAAAGTCTCCAACCAATGTGAGTTGTTGCTTAAATTGCAGGTCCGTAAGCTTAATCCCTCGTGGAGCGATTGAAGAGTACTGGACCCCCGGGATAAGGCTCATCCGATAAGACCGAAATGTTGTATGATGGGCACCAGGTCCTAACCCGGGTACACATATAGAAGGAAGCTCCTGAATGATAGGTACAGAAGACCCATATATCTTTCTACCCTCATGAGCAATCGCACAGTTGATAGCGAACTTATTTTCCCGGAACTGCAGGACAAATTTCGGCGCAGCTTGGTTATTACTCAATGGATGCGGTGGGTTCACTAGGAATGTATAGCTACACCATCCCTGGTTGGCGAGCAGTCTGGTGCTAAAACCTGGGAAATGTTTGGCTATGTATTCGTGACAGAATACTGCGTCGGCGCGTTTGAGCTCATGGGCCATCGGGTTATTACACGTCCTGACTATGAACATGGTTCTTCCAGACATCCGGCATCTGGTCGGGGAGGAAAATTTTGGTTCGATAGCTTATCTTCCTCATGGGGGAAGCGACTAAAGGTACCAAATTCAGGGCGCCCTTGAGTCAGAAAGCGGGGTAAATTCACCCGCCTTATCTTACGCGGGATGCGGTTTTTGCTTTTTCCTTTGAGTTATGATAAATGATTACTTTGGACTCTTTTATTGTACTGATGATTCAGCTTAATCTCAAGATTTATTTGCTACATAATGAATATAACTTCATCCTCGCTAGAAAAATCAACCCTGGCGTTATCTCAAGAGTGGATAGGAGACTTTTTCTTTGGCTCCTTGTCTGGTCGGATCAGCACATTCAACATTCCAAATCTAGGAGGACAAAAGAGGTAAAATGCATTTATCCATCCTATTATAGATAATAATCCTTTTAAAGGGCGTAAGGGCGTGTGACGGACAAGCAAGCGGATATGAGAGCTTGAGAGTTAATCACCTCCTCTTCCTCATTGTCTCTCTTCAACTTGAAATTACAAGTCAAATGAATTTTGAAATAGTTTAGAGTAATTGGCTCTCATCTTGGAATTCACCTGGGCAACACCGGGTGTATTTAAGGGCTTAGTATAATTGAGAGCATGAGCATGGAAGTGGGTTTGGGGCTCGGGCAGCTCCAAGTAAAGGTCACCGATTTCATCAGCTCGACATTGGGCATTACAATTGCCGCACGAGCGACCGTACACAAAATGATGGCGCGATGATGACCATGAATAGTGATCTATGATGATGGTAGCTATCTAGCTCTATCTAGGCCTCAGCACCTCTAAAGGTGTGTAGCACTGACTAAGCAGCTCTAAGCGAAGGTGGCAGCCTAGGACAGGGACCTTAGGCTCTGACAAGTACTAATATAGTTGCTAAAGTTTCAAATTCTCATGATAACGACCAGATTCTCAACGAAGGCTGCGGCGAGGACCGCGGCGGCAATTCTGTATATGTCCATGGTATGCGATTACCGAGATAAGTAAACGAGACAAAAAGGGCCCTGGCACCAGATATCCGAAGAAGAATTGCTTGGAATGATAGGCCTAGGAACGCATCATGAAGCATAGAGAGCAAGCCGAATTGAGGGACCTAGGAGAGTAAATCACAACACTGCAAACTATGGAATACGCCTTTGTGAATTGATAGCCTAATAGGGTATGAATCGTGGGATCTCTATGTAATACTAGGTATAGGCTGTGTGACTGAAGAAGGGTAGGAATGGGGTAAATGATAATGTAAAATGAGCGAATATTGCTCGTCATATATCGGACTCCTACTGTGATTGCCTGAATTCAAGCTTCCAGAGTGGCCAGATTCGTTTTGCTACTGCTCTGGCCATCTAGAGTCGCCAGAATTAAGGGCTCCAAGATATACATCAATAACATGGGTGGTATATTGATACTCCGGAAGAGCAGAGGCCCGCATCCCTCAATGTAATCCTTCCTCCACTGGACCGGAAACCAGATGTCGCATGGCGTTATATTGGGCCCGATAATCGTTTACCTGTCGGCGATAGTGTTCTTTGACCTGGCCTAAGAGGCCCTGATGGCCTAATAACAGACAGTCCGCTAGTACCCCTACCGTCCTCGGTCGACATCCACAAAGCGACGGTGTCCCAGCAAAGCGCGCCCGTGCCTCCGAATTGCCACCGCGGCTACTGGGGGAAGATGATGAGAAAGGCCCCTCGCGAAACGTGAGGCTTACTCTCGTGATATTTTGCCACGCTGCCTGCGCATACTCGACCTCGTCCCTCCTGCCCACGCTTAAGCGCGCTAGATCCCATCCTATAGAGGCGCCACCGCCGGCTCCAAAGCGGTGGACGAGAAGGTTCGAGTATCCTTCCCTCCTCTCGATAGCGGTGATTGGACAACGGTCCGATCTGCGGCAATTGCAGCGTTCTGGATTCACAGCGGTTTGATCGTCAAGCTGAATAGTGGTGATGGACTGAGTTTCTGCAGTCATACCGGTGGGGTCTTGTAGGCTTTTCGTGAAGAGCACGAGCATCGGTGTGACAGGAGGGGTGTGCACGAACCCGATTCTGCCGGCCCCGGTAGAAATGACGTTTACCGTGTTGCCGCTGCTACTGCTGGAGTTGCTATTCGTGAGGGATGTGGAGAAGGTGCCATGTGGCCGGCTGGAGAAAGTTGATATAATATTGGAGGTTGTTGATGATGCCACTGACGGTGTTCTGCTTACTGAACTATTCTCGGAAGTGGTATCTGCAGTCGTCACCAATGTACTTTGTGGTGGCTTGCGTATCCAGAGCTGAACACAGGCTTCTTCATTGATGGGGTTATTCTGTCCAGATATTACGAAACTGACCATGACATTGTGCCTAGAGAGGGTTAGCATTACATGTCGCGCACAGAACTAACTTGAACTTACTGAGAGTAGGAGTTCCATGCCTTGAATCCCGTGACAACCTGTTGGAATCCCAGAATATGCCTTAGATCGCAGATTGTGAGGTTTGTCACCGTGTTTTCTGTATTGAGTACCATATTCAGCATGCCAGATATCGGGCATGGAAGCGTATAAAGAGGCTCCAAGATTGTTGATCCAATATTGAAATTTATAGTCCTAGCTAGGGCGAATATTAGCCTGACTAAGAGCAAATGTAGAAAAGAGTTAACCCACCTTGTCGGCGGGTGTGGTTGTTTCCCGTTTGTTCTTCCCCCGATAAAATTATCTGAAAGAGTCCTTCGTTGGCGCCGGCAGGTATAAGTAGTCGTAGCCTGCTTTCCACTGAGCTTGACGGACTGTCAAGGGGCCTGAAATGCCATCAGTTATATAAAGACAGGAACGTGTAACGACAGGACTTACACATCTAATAATTGCTCCATCATCACATCTCTTTCAATGGTTTCAGGTATCAGTGCTAGAAATTCCTTCTCTGGCCAGATTCTAACCATATCCGATGTAATTCTAGCAAGGTTTGGCTCGAGAAGTTGATCCGAATTATTTTCAGTAAAGCGATAGCATTGTCTAGACATTTCCTGGCACCACATGTTTCAACATTAAACCCTAGCAGCTGTATTGGGGGACTGTTGACCTACCACTTCTAAGTGCTTGACATATGATGGCCAGTGGGATTGTGGTTCAGCACGCTGTAGTTGAGCACACCTCTTCATTTTCCCCATAAGCCAGATACATTTCATAAGGCAGAGGTACTTGTCAATGGGAGGCACTCTTTGCTGGATGAACGAGAATCGCTACTGGGCTTAAGTCTCGATGAAGTTGAGTCCCTAATATCAAAATGATTATAATATCCACCCTTGCTGGGTCGAGGCTGAATTTGACGGCCGATAAGGAACAAATCAGATGACAGGGTAAAGCTAGGTAGTGCGGTGACAGCGGCCTTGGCTCCTTCCCCCGCCCTGGCTGAGACCAATAGCACACTTAGAATGAGACTTTGTTTCGTTATCTTCATATTTGAGAGCGACGCTAGCTAAAAAGCAAAAAGCCTGCATATACACTCTGCAGAAGATACGGATGATGAATAATGTTCTGCTCAAGGCTGATTTCACCCCAGGCTAATATAGTCGGAGTGCCTTGCCCAAAGCCCCTATTAGGAATCATGCCCAAGTTTAGCATTATCAAGAATTTCACCACTGACGCTGTTACCTGCGAAAGAAATCTTCTGCATTGTGCTAGACTCTAGAGTATATTTCGATACCATGACACCTTCTATAACCCAGGATCCCCAGTCTGATAATGATACCGATAGCGACATAAGGGACCTCCGTGACACCGATGATGACCCGAACACAATTCTTACGAGAGCTCCAGCGGAGCCCTTTCGGCTGGGCTACCTAGATGTGATGTGCTTGGCGATAAACCGCATGATAGGTATTTAGGTTTTAGGATCTGCCCTTTATTCACCATTTAGACAGCTGAATAATGAAAATTGCAAAGGAACCGGCATTTTCCATACGCCCGGACGGGTTATGCAAGGAACCCAGAGCACAGGAGCATCTTTGTTATTTTGGTTCGCTGGTATGGTGTATTGCCTTTCTGGTGCCCACGTTTATATCGAGTACGGATTGAGTACGCCGAGATATGATATCGACGGCCTCGAGCAAAGCGTCCCTCGCAGCGGGGGAGACTTGAACTACGTTAGTCCTTTCACACAGATACCCTGATTTCCAGCCATTAACGGGTCGCAAAGCTACAATATGTATATCGGAGACCTAGGTATAGGAAAAACACAGTGCTCCTGTCTGGCAGTATGTTCAGGATCGCCTTCATCGCGCTTGGTAACATGACTGGAAACTGCATCAGTTTTGCAATCAGAGTATTGCAAGCGTCCAACATCAGTGACCCGTCAAATGGCACTATTCGGGGGATCGCAATCGATATTGCGATGTTTGCCTGCTTCATACATGCCATCTCGCGCCGAGGAGGCATTTGGTTAAACAACCTCCTGGCAATGATCAAGATTGCAATCCTGCTCTTAATTATTATAACTACAATTATCGTCGGAGCCGGAGGACTACCTAAGTCCAAGAATTTCATCGGAGAAAACACTGCCACAAAGACGTCCTTCGACAGTGCCTCCCACGAGGCGAATGGCTATGCGCACGCCTTCCTCGGGATCAGTGAGTAAAACTTACCTATGCCAACCGAATTGGGCTCGAAATGCTAACGTTGATAGTCTTTGCCTTTTCCGGGTTCGAACAGCCAAATTATGGGAGCAATAAAAATTAAAAGGCTGGCTAATGGTGGTTATCATCAGGCTAACACATATATGCCAGGTTTTAGGAGAGATTTCGCGGCCACGGCGTACGCTTCCAATCTCTACGGGAGTAGCGGTCGGTCTCGTCTGCTCTCTATACATGGCCGTAAATATATGTTACGTATGTCGATTGTAGTTCTTAGGTTGTTTTGAATTCTGTTATTACCACCTTACCACCAAACGGACTCTAAGTATGTGGTGTGTAGACGTTTTGACCCATGATATAGATGGTGGTGGTTCCCAAAGATGATCAAATCATTTTTGATGTCTCGCAGAGGTTCTTCGAGTTGACATTCGGCAAGCTACGGCCAAACGACAATATTGGCTACCGCATTTTCAACGCATTCCTCGCGATTTCATCTTTTGGCAATATCGTGGTCATGACGTACACTGCGGCGCGCGTTAAACAGGAAATCGCTAAAGAAGGCATCCTGCCTTATCCCAAGTTTTGGGCGCAAAACTCAGACTTTAGCCTCGGCCGCCTGCTCCGCTGGTTACAGCGCAAGGGCGTATTCTACCGACTCCTTCAGCTCCGTTGGCTGGCCCCCGAGGTGCACTCCGAAAAGACACCTGTCGGCGCCCTGCTTTTGGATTTCCTGTTCTGCATCATCCTTTTATTCGCCGCCTACGGCTTAGCGCCCACGAACGCGTATAATCTGCTTACCAGC
The DNA here is from genome assembly GCA_027569235.1 of Aspergillus sparsus. NCBI lineage: Eukaryota > Fungi > Ascomycota > Eurotiomycetes > Eurotiales > Aspergillaceae > Aspergillus > Aspergillus sparsus. Next base: position 352,503 of record JAPDES010000029.1, read on the forward strand.
CTAGCCGCATACATCGTGAACGCGTTCTTTGGGACCTTCTTGGGGCTGGGAATCCTGATCCTCCGATTTAAGAAAAGCAACAACTGGCGCACCAAAGCCAATGGCTTCAATCACATCCTCAGCATTCTCGCTGCAATCATCTACACGCTAGGAAATCTCTTTCCCATAATCACCGCTTGGTTCAAGCCAACGGGAGAATACGAAATGCTCACTCATACCACGTTAGCGTGATACCTCGCACCCACGGTCGGTTGGTCCGTGCTAGGCTTTGGGGCGCTGTGGTGGCTTGGATTTGTAGGAGTGGCGAAGCAAATTGAGCAGAAGCATCATCAAGTCTTTACAGTGGAGAAGGTGCCACGGTTTGAGCAAGAGAGCGGGACCCTAGTGCAGATCCATGAGACAGTTTATCTTGCGTGGGTGGGAAAGGAGATGTTGGAGTATCACGATGGCCCTGGACTGGCAATGTCACCTAGAGAGGTGTATGTGCTCCGCCGCGCACCAGCAGAGGTTTTCCTCCGCTTGTTGGCCCCGTTCGGTATGTGCCCCTTGTAGAATAGTATGGGGGATACCCTATTAGTAACTCTACTACAATCATCCATCACCATTTACTTAAACTAGGTAGTGAGCTAGTAGTCTACTATCTTGCGCTAGTTTTGTCATGTTTCTAGCCCTTCCAGTGACTAGCCCTCTCTTACAAGGGGATCTCTTCTCCATTCCTCCAACCGTTTAAGTATCATATTTCGGACAGCAGTTAGTTACAATATCCTACAGCAGGGGGTTAAACTACATCTAGACGCCAGATGGAATATTCCCTTCCATCTATATGCGGTATGGAAGCGAGCCCGTTAGTATAACATAGTTCGTATTTTATCTACTATATTACCAATAATTATCACCGGACGTAGCTATACCGCCAATATTGTAGGTATAATCGATCTAACTTTAGATCCAACTTGTGACACCACAATCAAATAATTTAACGCCGTCCCCATTTTTACCCCAACCAAGGGGACCTAACGGTGCAAGCACACTAGGTATGTGCTAGTCCCAGTAATTCCAATATTGCCCTAATGATACCTTCATTGCATCTAACAACAGCCTGCTTCAGGATCATTTGATTGTTGTTATTTGTTGCAGTGGGGTCAACACCTACGCGGGCGAGGAGCATTTAACAAAGCCCGTCAGATCCTGTAATAGCCATCCTAGCTAACGGTGCGTGCCCTCGGCTCCACCACCCTTGTGACCGGAGCAAATATCTGCATCCTCTAGGAGCTGGAGTATAACGTCTTCAAGTCCCCTCCGGGTCCTACTGCCCTGAGGTGTCCTGCTGGGATTCTTCACAATATTTATACCAAATTCCCACGCCAGGGGCATCTCCATAACACCAAGATACCCACCCCACCAAACATATTCCTTAGGAAGCTTATCCCGGGATCAGCCCAATATTCTTTGGATGCTTAAACCTTTTTATGCCTTTTTTAATTGTAAATTTTTCTTCAAAGTAATAAATTAGTATAAAAGCTTTTTTGTTATAATGAAACTCGAAAATCGAAGTTAAGATTTTCAAAAGAGACTTTTATAATTTTTACTAGTGTTGTAGTACTTCTTTCTTATACTACTATAGAAACAAATCAGATGTTAAAGTAATTTAACCTATAAGTAGTTTAGATATGCTGAAAAAAGCATATGAAAATGCAAACTATGTCTTATAAAAAGAATAAAAAAATACATTAGTGTAAGGAGGAATCGAACGCGAACTACAGGGGTTGAAGGTTATGCTGTCTAGAGCATAGCGGGAATGAGCTGTTTGACGTCTAGAATAAATGATTGATTCTTGAAAGAATTAGAAGAATCAAAGAGGCGGGCAGCCTCACCGTCCCACCTTTCTTCATTAAGATATGAAGCCTCCAATTAGTAACTGGATTTTATTACATTAGTGGTAACAAAACATATTATGTGGAAGTTCTCTCAGTAGTTTAAATATTCTCATTCTTTTATATCTAGAGACATGCTTTCTATTATATTGAAGGCAGAGTAATATTACTTGGATGTGGTGCGGCTTTGTTTGTCTTGCATGGAAACCTGATGCAGTAGTCACTTGTTCCTCTATCTGGTCTGGCATCTTCAGCAAGGCTCGCCATCCCAAACTAAACAAGGGCTCATTCATTCAACATTTCTGGGTTAGTCGTCAACCAAACAGCATGCGTGCTTGGTTCGATGATATAATGGGATAACTGACTGTTGGAATTATGTAGTCTCATGTAGTTCTAAACCAGTAAATAAGTACGTTCATTAGCTCAAAAATATCTACATTTCTCTTCAAGCCGCCATGCTTTCATTGAAAATGCTGACAAGGAGGGGCCAAGTGGTTTTATGTCGAAGCCCATTATTGTTGAAAAAGACATACCTGACCACAATCACCTCAATAGTTAACTCCTTTGTTTTTGGAGTACAACATATAATTAGTTAAAGACAAACACACAAGAGCCTCTATTGGCGCTCAAGTGGGATTTATAATCTAAGTCTGCGGCAACCCATGTTACAGATTAATTATAGTTATAGGCCGTGAGATTTACCTCAAGATATGTAATTAATTAGAGAACAGGGCTACTGCCGAGGTTATAATATGTTTTGCGTCTGTGAATATGGGTCAAACATTGGCTGACTTGGCGCTAGATCCTTCAGGATTAAAACTATTGGTTCATCAATCCTGTGAAGTCAGATATGACACAATGCAATGCACCCCTTGTGATGGGGCTGAGGTGACAAGTTGTTTTTGGCCCCGTGTTATCTTACTTTTATGTAACTCTGAGCAGAAATTTTTCTTGCCTGAGTGGGACTAGCAAAAATATTTTATTTTATCTTGGTACTATACAGACCACGGCATTCCTCTCGCTTCTCGTATGCATTGCGGGGCTGATCATAGCCGCGAGAGTTTATATCCCTCAGAACACATTGATGGGCTTAGGTTGAGTGCTTTATTTAGCTTATTTTTTCAACCTACCTGAAGAATGTACCAGCTTCTAAATAGACCGGGAATTGGCTGATTAGGACATTTCAATCCTGGGCGCATTAGCTTATTCTCCCGGCAGCTAACAAGAGGACTTTCTTGACGATCAATGTGGGGAAATTAGAGTTTACCCCAAACAGAGTGGGCTCAAGTGAGCTTGCTATACGTCAAAGCCACGTATGTAGGATCCATCTTCACAATATCACCTCGGTTTTACCTCGCAGTCGCTCCATGTGAGCTGATTGGGGCAGGAGTTTTGCCAGTATTTAATCTGGTGGTGGCAGTCGGATTTCTCCTTGTACCATCACGCAATTTGGCTCAGCAATTTCGCAATAAGACCAATAATACCCATTCAGGTACACAATCTTATATATCATCATGAAGTTTCTCTCCTTCTTTTCTTTGGCCATTGCCGTGACGTCTTGTCTGGCCGCCCCCGTGCAAGAACTGGAAACCCGCGAGCCTACAGCGACTCTTGTCGAGCGAGCCAATTCTGTCACTGCAGTCATTACTGGCATCCGCGCCAAGGTTTCTGCCCTCAACACCGCTATCGTCGCCTGGAATGGTGGTGATATCACCAAGGTTACAGCTGCTTCTAATGCCCTCATCACAGCCATCAACCAGGGTACCACCACTGTTAGGAATGGGCCTGCTCTCAACAACGTCCAAGCTCTAGCATTGGTAACCCCAGTCGAGAACCTCACAAAGCAAATTGAGACCACCATCACTCATCTTATCAATAAAAAGGCCAAAGTCATCAAGGCCGGCCATCTTGCTGTGGTCAGGACAACCCTTGCGAGACAAAAGACGGCCGCAACCAAACTTTCCAACGCCATCACAAACAAGGTTCCCGCTGGTCTCAAATCCATTGCTGCCCAGCTTTCTGCCGGCATCACAGCAGCCATCCAAAGAGGCATTAATGCATACAAAACTGCCTAGGACAGTCAATTTTGGAGCTAGCTGTCCTGGTGATAGATCATCAGTGTCGCAGTTGAGTATGAGATGCGGGGTGTGGATAAACACAAGGTCATTCAGTGTCTTCTTGCGGAGGAGCACGCCTTAAGACTGGTTATGCGATATCAGTGCAAGTGGGATCGTTCATAGTTCATGTACATATGATTGACAATCAATGTTCAAAACTGGACCCGGGTCAACACGGTATCCTAGGTGTCTCCGTAGTGCTTTAAATCTTTACAAAGATGTTTCAGTTAGATATCTCAGATATTCTTTGATACAGTGCAGAGGTTTACGCCTGAGGGGTTGACTTAGTATGGTCCTGAGGTGCTTCCCTTACATGTGCAACATTGGCCTGAGATCGACATCGATGAGGAACTCATGATAGCCACTACCACGGACAGAACTAACCCTAATTTTGAGTCGGGCGATAAGAGAGGAAGGTACAAAATGTACCAGACACTTGCGTAGATGATGCTACCTGACTGCAAAGATACAATCTTTCCATTGGTGATCATAGCAACGGGCCTTTGTTACTGGATACCCTAAAAGAGCGGCTGCCTAATCTTCCATATCTTAAGACAGCCGTAAGAGAGCATCTAGCTACCTACCTGCCACAAGGATGTGACCCAAAACTGCTCGCAACTAAATTGATTGTTTTCGGAATTTTCCGACCGCAGCGGCTCACAATGGCCGGGACAGTGTTAGCAAACTTCTAGGACAAGTTGATGCTCAGGCGCTCTCAACCACATGTCACCAATGTTATGGGCAAAGGTTTCATCGTACTGCTGTCCAAAAGATTGTTAAGCAACAAAATTCAGCAACGGTTCAGCTCTTGCTACAATGTGGAGCAGATCTCAGGATGGTTATTGATGACGCTTAGCCCTGATTGAGGAATGCATAATGTGCGGATAATTTGTGATGTATCATGCTTGCCCTGAAGTAGGGCTGTGATAGTTGTCTTCAGCACTCTCTTTAGCCATGAAAACCATGGTTTGCGAGGTTTATGAGAATGGTCGTTGGGGCATGGGGCTATCGTGGTGATGATAGATGGGGTTTTAAGAAGGCTATTTCTACTGGCAGTTTGGAACACCGGAGCCTATGTTGGGAATGTCATTGAATGTTGTATTGATCTTGCGCCTAGAGCTGCATTCTGCACTAAAAATGGTATCAAGCCAGATAAGAACGCTCACTTCCTACCTACGTTTGTTGCCGAAAGGCTTCTACCTGTGGTGAATTCCAACACACTTGAATGGCTTCGACAAGGTCCGTGACCAAGTAGGTATAGTCTAGTCACTTGCTCCGTAGTAAATGGTAAATCCATCATCTGGTGACTGGCCCACTGAATAAGCGCTTGTCGAAATGGTGTCCCCATATTGCCAGAAATTATCCCCCGCGATACCTGAGGTCGCAAGAACAGTGGTCTGTCAGGTGCCCTCGACGACACACTTATTAGATGGTACGCCATATTCCTCTAAAATGCATGGTTTACCGATCGATGTGCAAGCATCTCCGTGCGCCGTCACCTAGCTGCTTCCCCAGCTCTCTGCCACTCTCCCTAGAGGGTTGATATCAGGTCCCGGTGAGTCAATCTAGGTGAAGGGAATATATGACGGACGACCAGGGCTTACAACCGTCTGGGTACAGATGGAAGGTGCCAAAATGAATGGTGTCGATGGCAAGATTCGCGGTGAAGTTCAGCCCCTACGTGATGGAGAAATGATAGCTGCCATCAGAATCCACATCCAACCCAAACCCTTCTACAAGCGATAAACTTGTTAGAAAGGCAAAACACATAATAGCCCCTCCATACTCACTCGACTTTGGTGAGAGGTGAGCCCACTTACCATCACCGATACAGATAAGATGGTTTGGATCCAACGACTTAACGTAGGCACTCGCGTTAGCCACCTATTGAGTGACGACTGACGCGTCGCATCCATTACAGCGAGGCTCGTTGGCTAGTTCCCAGGCAAATACAGCATCCGTATGCTTATACCTGTCTACTGCAGTGGCAACATAAGTTCGATAAGCGGCTTGGCTCGCAGTATCGGTGTACCATTCCGTTTTGGACCCTCCAAACGCGGTAACGTATGCATCCATACCACCAAAATCATCCAGTTATTGACGAAATTGATGATCAGCTTCACGCCACGCTGTGCGGCCAAATACACAACATAGTCCAGGTGTTGCAGACCGTCGGCTCCGGTGTTTATAGTTGCCTCTCCATTTTCCAGGAGCTGAAACCAGATGGTGCCATCTGTCGGGACTGCATTCACGTTGTTAAATCCCCAGACGCGCATAACGCGCAAACCGGAATTATATAAAATCGGACAGCACATGGTCCACATCGCTTCGGATTGTCAGAAACGGGAGCCAGTAGGAGTTAGAGCCAGCGTAATACTGAGTTCTGCCATCAAGATTGAACTGCAGCCCATCCACTGTTACCCAATTCGTTGAAGTGGGAATGATGACAGTAGTGGAGGTTGAGGTAGTAGTGGCGGAGGTGGAGGTTGAACTGGAGCCGAAGGCCATGCTGGACACACTTGTTACTAGGGTGGTTGTTGAGGATGAAGAGGGTGCTATATTCCTAATTAGAATACCTCATCTCGACGATACAAAGCAAGGAATCACCTACCTGGAAGACATTGGCTATAGTAGTCATTTTCACAGGTGCAAACCTGCACACATTATCTATACCAGCAGCCCTTGTTACGTACGTAGGTATCCAATTCTAAGTGGTATTAGGACAAGGGGATTTCACTCAGCCTGAAATGTATGTTATATATCCAGTCCAATTCTAACACCAGCACTGTGAGTATTCTGTCGCTTGGGATGCCCCCAAGTCTGCACAGGACACAGGGGTGAAAGTCACTATTAATATGTTTGAAATGAAGTTTACATATAAAATAATAAAGTTAAACTGGTTTTGTACTTGCTAGATTTGAAGAAATTGTCAACCAACTTATACCAGTAATACAGTAAACCTGTGCAATGAATTTCCGTTCCTAATTAGCAAATGAGCCTGAAGGAGTCGCTCACCTGCACGTCCCAGAAAACAGGCATTTACGTAGGCTTTTCGACCGTCTCTTACCCGTCCAATAGCGACTCAAAAACGTTCTAGCGGAGAAGCTAGCTGGTTGCCTGGCATCAGGATCTTGATCCAATTATTCCACTCTATCTTGTTCGCAAAGATATAAGGAAAATGATCATTATTAGTGCGCGAGGCCTTCTAATATCTCACTAAGTTGGTTATATGAGCCCACAACCACTAACCAGCTAGAGAGCCACCACAACAATACGCAGGTGCACATCGGGGTCGGGAGGAAGAAGAGAATTAAATAGCTTTGTATCAATTCTAACTGTTGATTCTAACTCTCGATTCTGACTATTACATTTGTTCTTACCGTGGTGTTGATTCTAATCTTTGATTCGATTCGGTTCCACTTACCATACTAGGTTATCTGTAGAGTGACAACTTCATCTTTAGATTATCAAAGATACCGCCGCAAAAAGATGATCTTCCCCGGAAAAATGGTGTGGCATTAGCCTGGCCGGTGTGGCAGGAGCAAGATCGGGGTGACGTAGCCCCTTGCTCAATATAAAATCCTGTTCACCCAAGTTCGCCCAACTCATCTTTGTGTCAAGTGTAGTCTATACATTCGAGAGGTGCCCATTTATGAATTGATTAATACCGACAAAAACGGGAAAGTGGCCAATCTATGGGCTAAACTAGTTGCGCGGGGGTTTGACCTATGTGCGACTAACCTATTTCCTAGCTCAGCGACGACTGCAGGGAGGAAAAAAGAACGGCACCAGATCTTAATTGAAATAAAAAGAATTTCACGTCTCGGCAAACTAGCTAGGATACTATAAAAAAGTCGCCTTCTACAACTAAACGATAAACAGAAATTAGCCCGCCGCAAAACCTGCCTAATGTAAATGTCATAACAAAAATTGACTCCACATATAATAACCAAAAAAAAAAGGAAAATCGGAAAACAATAAGCAGGAATACCAAAATTAGAGGGCTCAAGTATCAAATCACAATCTGTTTGACTAGCGTAAGGGCTGAGATTTGATGTTGGCAGTGTGGCACCATCAATGTTTATAAGAAGTTTGATTTCCCAATGTTCCGGGTACATTTCAAATTTCACCGATATACCTACTCCTAGTAATGATAAACATGAGAACAAAGTTATTTGAAATGAAAAATGGATCTACTATGCGTCAATAGCAAGGGCGTTAATGACATGATTGACTTGGGGGGATCGGCCTAATTTTTTAAGGGTTGCTTGATCTATTCTCTCTTGTCTGTGATACAGATGAATTATACTGGTCAAGGGGTGATATTTTGGATCTCTTACATAATACCTAAAATAATATCCATACCTATCTATTCCAGCTGCTTGCTGCTTCTTTACTGTAAAGACAGATTCTTCCCAATGATTGTAAACTACTATAAATTTGGCACTGGAGAGTTCCTATGAAAAATACCGCTTAGGTACAAAAATGATTCGGCTTTAGGTTAACTTAGCAAAGGGGGGTGTATTGCGTCCATATCTGCGGGGTTACTGCACTCCTATCACTGATCACCTCACCACGTTTCCCTAATAGTGGGTAGTGGGGTCTGTCAGTGTAACTTGCCTAGGTGATCTCAGCAGGACAAGAAGATCTCAGCCGAATGGCTATCACAATGATGAGGTATAAAGCCCAACCGGACTTCGGGCAAATTTGGCGGATGCGGGCAACATTGTTCCCCGAATAACATTAAAAAAGTATTTATCATAACAGTAACAAATAAAACATTGATAACACATAAAATCCTACAAAAATGCCACTTCAAAAAACCACTGCAATGCTCAACCCAAGTTATTCATTAAGAATATGACCCTCTCGCCAATGCCCCTTGGGCGCGTTCACACGGCCAAAAGCTCGATTCCGCTGATCTTTGAAGTTAACGTCGGGCTTGTTGTGGATGATGTGCTAGACACATCCATTCTTGAAGACAAGTTTTCCCAATTGATTGGGAGTTCATTAGTACTTGGGGGTGTAATAAGAAGCAAAGTAAGTGAATGAAAGCCATATGCACGTGGACACTGGTCTGATTGTTTCAGATAGAGACTCGCAAGTTTTCGTGCGGTTCGGTGGTAGATTTTGACGCTCGGGTTCTAGAGGATGATCTAATATCATACCTTCCTTTCTCATGGCATGGAACGGACAAGCCGACAATCCTCCATGATCAATTCCCAGCTACAGACAAGAAGTTTCTCTTCAACGAGCCTTCAGACCCAAAACCTGTTCTCAGGCTGCGCGTGACCATCCTAACCGATGCTTCCTTACTCTGTTTTAGCTTTGGCCACGGTCTGCTTGACGGACAGAGCGGGTTTGATGTGATCCGGTACTTCTGTGACTTGTTATCGAACAAGCCGATTCCAATATTTACCATTTCCCCAGACGCCATGGGTTGCCCAATATCAGATCTTATACGAGTGCCCGAAACACCCGATCCAACTCCGCACCAGACACCTGAAATCCTTGCCACGACGCGACTGGGACAGTTAAAGGCTGTGGGGAAGATAACAGGGGAGAAAATTTGCCAGTTCCTTGGCGTGTCACAAAGGTTCACAGACCGACTTGTTCATGTACCAGGAACATGGGTCGACGAGGTGCGAACACGAGCGCAGAAGGAGCTGGAGGACAACGTCGTGTACTCTGGGGTCCAACTTACGCGAAATGACATTATTGCTGCATTGTATTTGAAGATACTCTATGTGGGGAAGGGATACGGGCATGGCCCAGTTGACTTGAGTGGACCAATCAACTATCGTGGGTTTCTCCAACCTCCGGAGGCAGGCACGTACTACCCTCACAACAGCATCATTTTCCAGCGTTGTCGTCTATCCGAGCGCCAGGTCCGGGGGGAGTCGATTGCTAAAATTGCTGGACAAATTCGCCTGGCGACAATGGCTTATAAACATCCTGCCGTGGTAAAACGTGGAATCCGTTTGATCGAAAATAAAACGCTGACTCCTCCTCTCCCGAATCCCCCCGGGAAGATAAAATGGAGCTGCCCCCTTGTCTCTCCATGGACAACTTTCAACTACGTTGGTCTTGATTTCTCCGGAGCGAGTAAAGGCGGCAATCCGTCTGTCGTCTTTGTTAATCCCGAACTTAGCATTAACAGAGGCAGACTACTCACTCCGCTCCTGATTACTTTGAAGGATGGGTCAGGGGGTTATTGGTTGCGTGGTGTGAATACTGAGACTGGGTGGGACGCTTTTGATCATAGTACTAGAATGGAGACGTTATTTCCACGCTAATTGAAGCGGTCAGAATCACAAGGGCACAAGGGCAATATTCATGTAATATATGTATTCAGGGCATATTGATATTACTAACCCCAAATTGTGGCTCCCAGTAGGACTACGGCTCAAGGCAAGCCTAAACTAGAAGCCTTGAGCAAGAATAAGTAGTGTCGTTTGGTAGCAGGTATCTGTGTTACATTTGTCAAAGGTTACTATGGACATGTTGGCAGCCTTGGGTGTGTATGCAACAATTGCAAGACGAAGTTTACTATAAAGATAACACACATTCACTAGAAGTAGGACTGCATGCTCATCAGTTCCTCTGGTTACAAAAGGTGACAGTTCTAGTGGCGAGCCCACACCCTTGAAGTCTCATAATCTTAATATACAATTTAAAGCATAGTATAAAATCCAATAAATTTCATGTCAACATATATGTACTTTAAGGATATGGGTGTAGGATGATATAGGATAGATCTGTGGTTCCATGGGAGACGAGAGCAGGTCGTCTAATATATGGTACATTCCCTCAAGCACCTATTTAACTTAGCATCACATTGTGCGGTCTTTATAACTTTTGGTCCTTTTGGTTAGTTATTTTTGTCCCTGTCCCCTTCCTTATGCTATTTATTAGGTTAGGTCAATAACCTATTGTTTGTTACCAGACCAGCTATTTTGTGTACTGCACTGTGCCACATTTTTTTTTATCTAAAAAGTGCTTTTGTTTAATTTTCTTAGAATGTGGTTTTAGGGTTTGTACAAACCCATCGACCACCGGGCCACGACCTTTGTTAATCCAAACCATAAAAGACACACGCAACGCATCCTCAGTGAAACAAACCTCTTCGTGCGAAAAGGGGCCTTGTATAGTAGAGGCAGGTAGAAGTAATCCCTAACAATTATATACCTAGTATTTATCGTTAGATTGTAAGTGTTCGGGGTTCTAATTGCTATAGTTATTATATAAAATGCTGAAGAGTCGATTATTTAAACCCCCCTAAAGGTACGTTAATATGCTAGAAGCAGGGATGCTACCTTACTATAGCCTTTTACAAGCAGGAAAGAGCTAGCCAGGTATCCAGGCATGTATATTACTTATTTAGGCACCTATTTATTTAGTAAAGCCACCTGCATGCCTTCACATTGAGCCTAGATTTTGTCAAAATGCGCTGCCCCTTGATCAATCCATTCTATCTCAGCGATGCTGAAAGTGAATCAATCACTGTACCTGAAGCTAAAATAACCGAATAAATTCAACTTCACACACGTCTCTTGCATAGAAGCACAACAAAGTACAAGTGAAAGGGACAAGAATGGGTAAAAAACGGACCCTGACATTTGGAATAGAAGCTATTCCACCCATATTCATTATGACTTTTTGCCAGCAAACTTTCTCCTCGTGATAAGAGTCCTTCGTTGGTATAATGCAGATATTCTTATCGCCTCGATGATTCTTTTCCCACTTTTCAGCACGCGTCTTCTCATCCTCGTCTAATAGGTTTCCTCTTGGTGCTGACGCGTCCCCTATCTCTTCATCCAGACAACGCAGTAAAACTGTGGCTTGCAGGGCATTCACCTTGAACTATGGAAAAATAACGAATGTTACAATACCCCCAAACTAAACCAAACCACAAAAACGTGACAAGGGGCACCGCAATGAGCATTGCAACTGAAAGAGTCCTGACATTGCTACTGTAAATGACGAACCAGGCGTTGGTTTGCTGATTCCTGGGTATAAATTGCTAGCAACTTTAGTCTCTGCCGTCGCTGTCGTAATGCTGATAGCATAATTTGGGGCAACCTTTGGCGGCTGGGCATAGAAGATAAGGGCGAGGGGAGAGAGTTTACTCTCATCTAGGTTGTTCCTTGTTTGGCCTGTCCCCCTTTAGATACTCAGCTAATTTCTCAGCTGGGTCTTGTATTTGCTCATTAATTTCTTTTCACGGTGTGTGTCCCAGCTAAGAGAGCATTCATCTTTTAGCTACCAAATACAGTTTACTTTTTCCTCATATTAATCAAAGTGAAATGAAATTTTCTTTGTTAATAAATACAAGTTAGATCGCAAAAATGTTAGCTAAGAAGACTGGAAAGACTGTTATCCTTCCTGAAAGCACCCAATGTTTATTGTTCTAAATTGAAAAAAGAAAAAAGAAGGAAAAATAAAAAGAAGAAAAGTTTTTTTCCTAGGAACTTAGTCCTAGATCCAGATGTTGTAATGAGTCGGGTCAAATAGTACATGTTGTCTCACCTCAATTATATGTGAATGAAGGTGCCCATAATGATCTGGACAAAAAAAGCAACCTACTCCTAGATGGCTATAAATATATAGTGACCTGCGTTTTTTTCCCTCTCCCCCTTTTTTTTTTGCTTTTTATTACTATTTCTCTCCTCCATCTATAGAAAGGTTTCAGCATTGGAGGTCTCATTGGGTAAAGTGAGGTTGGCATATTGTCTTGCTTTTAAAACTATATACAGCATTTTTACTTTTGCTCCAATAATATCTACAAATAAGGTACAATGAGAAAGTATGTACAGTAAGTTCCCAGTTTAGCCTACACTCCTAATATCTGGACTGTCTGGTCCGTGGTATCCATACAATACGTATATCCTTCCATAAGTCAGTACCTTCACACGTCATCAGAAAAATTTAGCAGCCACTGTTATCCCTCAAACTCTCACAAAACACATTCTCGGCCTTTCATGTTTCGGGCCGCATGAACGCTGTCAGACAGAATATCAATACTAATTCTAGGCATACATGCATCCATACATACATGATGAGGTGGTCAAAAGTAGGAAGAGAGGGGGTTGCTCAAACTAGAGGTTACCAGAACAGAATAATCGCATTAATTTTACATGACAGAATCCCAAAAAAGCAGGCCTCCTTCTTGAGCTTTTAAGGTTATTATTATTGTTATTATTGCTATTGATATTGTTATATATAATTGATCAGCGAACCAATTATTTCTCTATCTTACTTATCTATCCAGCTGCGGTAGGTATATTCAGCACATGGCTTGCCAGAGTAATAAACATCCTCCCTGCTCAACAAACCCCGAAAAATGGCTAAAATTGATGTCAGAATGATAGGAAAGTGGATGAAACACCGGTATTTGCACCTTAGGCGAGAGAGAAAGAGAGAATGTGGACTTGACATATATGGACGGAACTCTACATTTTTCTGTGACCAATTATCGCAGGAAACAGGATCGGTCTCCTTGGCACCTTTTTTATCCTCTTTTGATTGCCAGTAGCAGTCGCAGAGCTTTCAGGCGCCGCGTAGTTGTTGCAGATCCGCTCATGTATACCAAGACTGGTAAGACTGTCAGAGCAATTACCAGTTCGGAAAAAATACTACTACAGCATGTAAAAGTGTACAGTACATACAAGAGTCAACAAGACATGGCATGACAGAGTGTTGCTAAGTTAACACAACAATGGAATGATGACGATGGTGGATACGGCCTCGCCGGGTTGTAATGCTCATGATTTACAATTATTATGGAACGCATTTTAATCGAATGTGCTCTCTTTTCAGGCTTTTTGGGCGGTTTTTCCTTTTCTTGAATATTGTTGTGGTTCATTTTAGAGCAAAGTGGTTTGCCATGAGGCTGAATCAGAACCCCCAAAAATCTTAAAATTGAGGAGTGAGCATGGTTGTGACACATGATAAGCCTGTCATTGCAAAACAGCTCCGTGAGACTTTAGTAGCTCCTTCGGAGTCAACTTCCCTACCATTACAGTCCCGTCTACAAAGGCTTAACATGCGTCTTCCGCGCGGGGCATCCGCTATTGGAACTAATCCTCTCCTGGCCATCAGCATGATCCCTATTACTATAATAGATATGCTGGCAGGTGGTTGGGCAGTCAGGCAGCGGAGTTTTTCTACAGCCGAGCGAGCTTATGAGCCAGCACTGTTGGCCAAGCTGCAATAACTTGATCAGGAAAGAGATTGACGCCCTCGGAAGGAAGAGGAGAGACAAACACATGTCTCACAAACTCTATCATTCTGGCCCACCCAATGGAAGAAGTATTGATGGGTAATTAAGGCAACTCAGGAAGTTCCTCTCTCTCCGACTGGGGATTGAACTCAAGCACCGATAATAGAGCTAGTAAAATGATGCGGGATCACCCCCGCTTGTCCCGTCCCATCTACAGGTGACGGCAAGGCAGACCGAGTAACACCACCAAATGACACACCAGACTACACAAATTTTCCCCCAACCTGTTCATCAGGGAAGGCCATTTATTGGGCTAATTGACTGTGAGCATGAGACAAGGGCTTTTTCCTCGTCCTAAATTGGCCATCCTGTGGTAAGGAAGAAATAGGGCGCACGCAGACCATCGCCTTCTGCAAGGAGGGCAACGCCAATCATGATCTAAATTCAGTTTTCATATCAGTGAAGCTTTGTGAGATACTCAGCAGAAAGGAACTCTGTGCATCAAACATTGCTGCGTGGTTCCATCCAGTGTCAGATGAGGTCTTCCAATCCTTCTTAAGGTCATCTTGATCTTAAGGTATCCTATCCCATAGGGGGTAAGGAGTCAGAGCCCAGCAGACCTGAAGTGGATTTAGGGGCTTCTATTAGACATTTGGCATATTCACACGCACCACTAAACAACAACTAATTAAGTATATTTCAGTATTATTAGACAGAGAAAAAATCTAGTACACAAATAACACCTTAAAGATATACACCTCTAACGCATCCTTTATTTGGGGCCCAGCTGCTTTACTAGTTACTTAAAACTATATAATATACATATATGAGCTTCCCCTGGTATATTTAGGAAGACGCGATTATTTGATTGGAGATTGGATTTGATAGTGAACTGGTTAAAGTTTTGTACCCAACAGCTTGGGAGTCGTTCATTTCATTGAACGGGATGTCGCTGCTACAGAACCAACGCTGCAATCCCGGGCAAGAGCCTGTTGAACCACATCTGAGCAAGTCGTTAATTTGCGGAGCGAAGCGAAGCAGATATATACGGCAAACTCGAAAAATGGCGGGCCAATCAAAAGAGGGCGTGTGGAGACTGTTTTAAGCAATCCTATTGGCTCTACAAACTTCAATCAGGTGATTAAATTCATTACTGCCAAAGGATTCCGCCTTTATCAAAATACAGCCATTCCCAAGCCAGATATTCAACCATTTCCAAGCCAGATATTCGGTGATTTTGAAGCTAGATATTCAATGATTTTGAAGCTAGATATTTGGTGATTTTGAAGCTAGATATTCAACCATTTCCAAACCAGATATTCAACCATTTCCAGGCTAGATATTCAGTAATTTCAAAGCTAGATATTTAATGATTTTGAAGCTAGATATTGGATGATTTCAAAGCTACATATTTGATGACTTTGAAGCTAGATATTCAGTGATTTTGAAGCTAGATATGGATTAGCACTACACTACTCTTAAATGCTCGCTCCACAACGACTTCGCGCCCAAGGCTCCCATCGGTCCTGGCGCGTCACCTAGTATTATACTTCAAGGCATCAAGTGTATAAAATTTAAGGGGCTTTTGATTGAGGGAGATAGCCTGAATATGGCTTAATTTACATCACTATTTTCACTGCAAATTGTCAATGCATTAAGACTATGGCTTTCTTCAACTTTACTGGTATCCTCCTGCATTCAATGTGCAATACTTAAATATAACAACAACCCTACTCGGGTTATTGCTTTGTTCAGGTGTGTGGTGTTTTTCGAAGGTCGGGAAAATGTTTAACCAGAAGCTAGGTCGATCGCCAAGTGGCTATGTGTCTTAACCTCTACTGCACTTAATGCCCATAAACACTCCATGTCACGTCTAAGTTATGGTATATATACCCGAGGTTAATCTCTAATACCCAAGAACGATGAAATCGATCAAAAAATGGACCAGGCAGATCATCCATCCAAAAGCGACCGTGGATGAACCCGAGGAGGCACTCTCTCCTCTCCCATTTCTCAACACCCCGACCATACCACCGCCAACAGAAGCCTGCAAACAGTCTTATCTCAACAACTACGGCCTCCTCGGGCGACTCCCGCTGGAAATTCGGCAAGAGATTCTGGTGTTTGCATTTGGCCAGCGCACCCTCCATGTGAATCTGAGGTATGGTCCGCCGTGCCTGCCCCAGGCTCAAAGAGATAATAAATTGCGCCCTGATCACGTTCAAAAATCTACCTGGCGATGGTTTAGCTGCGAGTGTCATCGCTGGGTGAAGCTGTCTGATGCCTTGGTTGCCCATCAGAATATACGCCCCCCATTTGATGATCACTGTGTGCCTACATGGTGGTATTCGCGTGGATATATCGGACCCCCTGTGCCTGCGAGCTGCTCTATCGGGGTGATGGGATGGTTGCTTGCTTGTCATATGGCGTAAATCCCCGTATTCCTTGATATGATTGGTATTGGTGTACTGATATTGACATAGGTATCAAGATGGAATGGAAATTCTATTCACAACGAATACGTTTCACGTCTCTGGCCTAGAGCTGCAACAGAACTTGTCTCGATTGCTCCCTCCCCAAAGGCTAGCGAGTATTTCCTCTCTAGTTCTGATCTGGGATCTACAGAAGCCCCGTCAAAAGTACTACAATGAGAAAAATAACCTGGTCGGTGTGCTCTGGGAGAGGGCCGTCACGGCATCCCCCGAACCGCCGTCCGGGGCTGATTCAACACTTCACGAACTATGCCGCATAGTTCCAGAAACCTTTCCTAACCTTCATCACCTATATATCTCCTTGCAGAGTCGCATCGCACCACCTGAGCCGAAGATCTTTGAAGATCCTGTGGGCGAGGTGGAGAGGGTTATCCTGAGTCCGATTGACGAGATGGTACGGGCTTTGGGACCAGGGAGGGATGTTAAGGTTGCTATCCAGCTAGGAGGGTGGCAGGCTATTTGGCGACGGCGGTTGAAGCGAAATCCGGGAGAGGTGGTTGCCAAGTTTGATGAACAATACGGGAATCGACTTTGGAAGGGGCTTGGTGACGCCGCTGGCCAGCCAGAGTTGGGATATTGGTTGTGCGCGGGGTGGGACGATATTGATCGTATGGGGCCGGGGTTGTATGTGGATGTATGGGGTGAAGAGATATCAGAAAATTATGTATCTACACATGGATAGCGGATGGTCCGTGCCTTAGGGGGTGACTGGTATTAGTGAAGGAGAGAAGAAAGAAAGAAATTTCATTTTCTACTGAAACTTAATCTAGGTCACTAGGAGATGAAGTAAGAATATTTACGCGAGTATATTCTACCTGGATGTTCGTACAAAACCAAAACAAACAAATGACTACCCCACCCAAATCAATGAACTTCAATCTTTAGCTCGCCTCGGTGGAAGACGAAGTAGAAGACGAAGTAGGAGATGCAGTAGCAGACAGCGTAGGAGACTGGCTAGGAGCCGGAGTAATCGAGTCAGTCAGGGTGGTAAGTGACCCCCCAGTCGAATGCAGACGCTTTGACGTGCTAACACAGACATAATAGTTCGGTTTCAGTCCAGCGCAGTCCTTACCCACGGCCGGATTCCACTGGTAAAAGCCCTCTTTTGAGGCACCGCTACTCGAGATAACGGAATCACAGGTGTCCGAGGGCGAGACGAACCAGAATCGGGTGCATTTTTCAGTGACGCCGGTTTGTGTGGGCATCGAGTCGGATGCCGTGGGCGTTGTTGTGATCGCGTTCGTCCGTGTGGTGGGCGTATCTGGGAGGCCAACGCAGTAATACGTGCCTTCTTTTATATCTTTACATTTGTCTCCTACGCTGGGATTCCATGATATAAAGTCTATCCCAGGTGGTTTATTAGTTGGGTGAAGAATTTGAGCTCTTCCTGGGAAGTTCATCGTACCTTTTTCCGAGAATGTGCCAAACATCCGCGCAACCAAGGCACAGTCATCGCTACCGGTGGCCTGGTAGAAGGACTTGCATTTGTCGTTGGTCCCTGAGGCCGTTGGGGAGGCATCGGCCTTGGTGACTGTAGGTGGTGGCGGCAAGTCTTTGGGATCAAAGTTGGCCACGCAGTAGTAGTAACCAGCCTGTAGGCCCTGACAGTTTCCAGCGAGAGATGGGTTCCATTTGAAGAACTGCTCTTTAGTGATGTATCCATACTTTTTCAGCACCGTACCACAGCTATCACCCTATATTCGTTATTAGATTACAACTATCAATGATAGAACAAGGTTTGAAATACCTCTTGAGCTTTGAAAAAATCCTGGCAGCCGCTCGGGATCCCGGATGCCTGGGGCTGAGCTGTGAAATCGGGCACGATTGTTGTCACTGGCGGGACATAAGGAGTTGCAGAGGGAATGGTTGCATTGGCCCGGGTATACCATGGCAGAGTCAGGGTGGTATTTGTCTTGACTGCGAGACAAATGTACCAACCCACGTACAGACGATCGCAGTCTCTCAGTGTTGGATTGTATTGGATCCTGGGAGACGATTTAGGAGGAGAAATTTTAATATATCAAAGGGTGTCTTACAGTTGGTCCATGGTCAAGCTGTTGGCATATTGCTTTACGATGCTGTCGCACGAGTCACGCGGCTTCACCTGGTACCAGGCCGTGCAGTTCTTTGGCTGCCCGCCGAGGGTTTGCTGGGGAGGCCATGCGGTGGCCGTGTAGGGAGCCGTGAGGTTATAGGAACTGGTGGGCCAGCGGGTCGAATAGGGCTTGGTCGTTGTGTTGCCGGGATGTGAATGAGAGGGTGTTGGAGATGGAGTTTGGGAGCCAGAGTGCGTGTGTGTATTGCTCCTAGTGGCGGTAGTGGTACTAGTTGAGTGCGTCGATGTGCTTGTTGATATTGATGTTGATGTTGATGTCGATTTGGTGGTGGAGGTTTGGTCGGCGTTGATTCCTACACAGTAGGAATATCCGACCCAGAAGTTGTCCTTACAATCATCAGACACTTTGGGATTCCACTTGATGAAGTCCTTGTGCTCAATTTTGAACTTCTTTTCAATGGCATCACACGAGTCTCCCTCCTTGACGGTGTAGAAGGCATCGCAGTTCCACGCGATGCCGTCCAACGTATCTCCAGAAGGTTTCGAGTCTTGAGCCAGAACCAGCCCGAGACTCGACGATATCGCTAAAACCGTCACAGTCTTCCTCAGGAGACCCATTTTGAAAATGCCTTTGTGTGAAGATGTTGATTTTACAATGGGGCAAGGGGACCTGCTCAAGTGTTTTCTAAATAATATGAGGCAGCCTTCCTCTCAGCCGCACAGAGTGGAGCTCTGCCAGCTCTGCCAGCTCTGTCAGGGCCCCGATGAGCCGCTATTTTGGGGTAACCCTCGCATTGAGCTGAAGGGAAAGTATCACGATGGAGTGTTACATCTCGACGCGCGGCACTTCCCAACTCAGCACTCCGGATATGTCGCCGATCTCTGATGCTAACCCTAAAAACCCGGGATCGACACGGGCCTACGCATGGATCGGCCAGGAATCTTCCCGCACTGGGGGCCTAAAGGAGGCCTAAGAATAATGCCGCGAGCAAGGATCCGACCGGGATGCGGCTTATTTGGAGAGGGGCAGTGAATCCCACTTTCGAGGCCCCTCCCTCGAAGTATGCCTTTTTCCTCCCCCCGGGAATCCGTAAAGAAGAACGCAATCAGAATACACACTCCTCTGTTTTGGTGAGCACCTTGTTGTGACCATATTCCAAGATGCAATCGTTTACCTTTTTCATTTTAACTTTTCTGTCAATCAATGTCCCCGTCCTAGCCGGCAGCCGAGGCTGGCAGCCCGCCGTTGTGGACAAGCCAGGCCTGAGCCGCCGGTGGGCGACCATCCCATTGCAAAGCACCACTGGAAAGACGGAGCCATGGCCTAACCGCAAGATCACCTACTGCCTCGACGACGACAGCTTCGGGGACGGCAAGGACAAGGACCAATACAAAAAGAAGATGAGGAAAGCCATCCACAACGCTCACAAGCTGTGGAAACAGTCGGGCCTGTCCGACGATTTCAAGGTCTCAGAGGGCGCAGAAGAATTTTGCAAAGACCACGGAAATCGCAAACAGTTCCTCCTGGTCACCTTGGGAGACTACCTAGGCACTACCCCCGGCTATCCAAAAGAGGATACCGATCACGGAGCCTCGACCACCCTGAGTTTCCGCACAGATATCGGGATGCTGGACGTCGTGCCTAATATTGCGCACGAACTGGGCCACGCCTGGGGCATGTACCATGAGCATCAGAACCCGTATTTCTGGAGTTCGGGCGTTATCGGCGCGGAGAGCGGCACGGTCTTTGGACCCGCCAACAACGGCAACTGGAAATGCGAACACCTCAAGGATTATGCGAGATTTGCGGATGGCAAATACATCAGCTTGCCCAATGAGGTGGGGAGGGTATATTCTCGTGAGGAGCTGTGCAATTCATATGCACTCGCCTCGCTGGCCAGATTCTCTGCGGCAGAGTACTTGCCTATGGCGGCGGGGAATATCGACGTGGAGATATCATCCGCCGCGGGCGTAGGTAGCGTGGACTGGGACTCGATCATGCTTTGTAAGGCTTCGTCTTTTCTTATGGCGTTCTCCCTGCTAATACAGTGTTGTTTAGATCCATCCGGCGCCGGTGCTATCGAGAGTAATGAGGCTCAGGAGAGTGACGGGGATAAGCGCCTCTCGATCCTCGAGCGGCCGCCGGATGACGGTCACGGCGAGCTTCGGAGGCGAGCGGATGGTCGCACACGAATCACCAAAAATAAGGTACCCAGTCCGAGGGATATCGTGGGAATGACGCACCTGTATGGCGATATCCAGGTTAAGAAGTCCGGGCTGCTGCAAACTAGGAAATCAGTGTCCAATCTTTTTAAGAAAGCGTTTCTCAGTAGTGGCAGTGGAGACTCATCGGCTTGTTTGTAAATATTTATTTAAGTGATTTACCCTGTTGGTAGTTGTTAGTTGCTTGGTATTTTGCTGAATACATATTGTCTCAATGGTCGATTTTCTGATGGTAATCTGACTTTTATTTTATTTTGTTTATTTTTATTTTTATTTTTTCTGCGTGTCTATACTAGGCATTCAAAGTATATGTCTTTCTTAGAGAAGCCTCAAACAATCTGTTTGAGGCTTCTACTCCGAGGGTCAAAAACGTCCTCGGGAACTAAGTTGGTCATACATAGTAAGGAAGATATATATTTCTATGGTCTACAACTTGGACGCAGCTCGACGTCGAACCAAATAACGAAATTCCACTACACAAACTCTTGACTAAGTTACAATTCATCCTTGCCATTGTCCCCCGACCCAAAACACGGAACAACCAGCGGCGGCTCCGGCAGAACCTCTCTCTTCTTCTGCCCAGCACCAACTAGGGACTTGATCAGCGTGCCATCATCGAGGTCAATCGCCCACACCATCACGCCTCCCAAACACCGCTCATTGGCGTAGTTTAGCTTCATGCCCAGCGTCCCCTTGTCGTCCCACGAGACCCACTGGTCCTTATCCCAGGTGACGATTTCGACAGCCGCCTCCTTGTCCAGCGTTACTTGAGCGCCGTCATCGATGATCTTGGTGATTTCAGCGGCAGACAAGACTCCAGGAGTACCAGTGCAGTTGCCCCCGTTGCCGCCCTCGCTGAATTCACAGCCGGCTTCCATGCAGTCAGGGTTTTTCATGGTAAAGCTCCGACCATAGAAGCCTAGGCCCATGTTGACGCGCTCGGGATTGATGTTGTTGCGCCAGAGGAGTTTCAGTCCGTCTTCAATCTCGGTGAGATTGGTGTGTGCGTGGGCGTATGGGCCCAGTTGCTTGATGTCTCCGTCCCACACGCCGTCTATTCAGTTAGTACCTTACCGGCAAAATATACGTGACAAGGGTGTATGAAGAGAGAGGGAACGTACGGATATCGTAGGTCATGATGTTGTAAAAATCAACATGCGGCTCTAGGTTAATGATATCGAATCCCCGAAGATACCAATACGAGGCAGGCAGAGTCAGCGACAACCCCATCGGCTTCCCCATGTGATTGAGACGATCACGCAGACGCTTAACGAGGGTAACGAAGTTCTTAAAGTCTGCCTCCACGCCGCCCCGATCCTCTGCAACCGGGTACTCCCAGTCGAGATCAACCCCGTCGAAGTCATAACTCTCCAAAAACGAAACCACGGACTCAAAGAACGTGTCTTGGGCCTTTTCTGATGCCGCTAGATCAGAGAAAGCCGTACGATACTTCCCCGGGTCATTCATCGCCCATCCACCAATAGCCAGCCAGACCTGGAGATCGGGCTGACGGCCCTTGAGCACGCTCACCGGATCGTAGAGTTTCCCTGTCTTCTCATCCATAGGGACCAGCTGGTAGCTCTTGGGATCGATAAGCGAAAAGGCAAAGTTGATATGGCTGTAGTATCCCAAGGGAATCTGCTGGGGGGTCATGGTGCCACAGTCGCGCTGCCAGTTCCAGCCCTCGTAGTATCCGACCGTGCGCCCGCTGGAGCTTTTCTGGTTTGGATCGCACTGCGGAGAAGACACAAGTTCGCCGCCGCAGTAATCCTCAGTTGTGCCGCAGAATCCGGCGCTGCTGCAGCAGACGTTCAGCGGGCAGGTCGTGCGGTTGGACCACTGCTTGCCCCAGCCGGCGTCACATTCGCTCTTGCGGTCGCAGTCAGATACGCATCCTTTACCGCAGAAATCGGGGCCGAAGCCGCAGACGCCGTTTCCAGTGGTTGTATCACTGCATGAATTATAAGTCTTCTGCCTGAGCCCTTCTGGAGACAGGGGGGAGCTTACATAGAACCACAACAGCCCAGATCACATCTCTTGTCTTTGGAGCAGGTGTAGTCGGGGTCCTCGCTCATTGCCTCTACTTGTCTATTGGCAAACGATAGTGATCGTCCAGCGGGGCTTTGAGCGGCTTGAAGTGCAAATTCACGCTGGTGGTTGCGATCGATCTTTGCATTGGTGAGGCTCACCAACGACCAGACGGCCAGCAGTGGAATAGATCGTAGTAACCTCATTGTGTGTAGTATGGTGAAAGGAAGATGGTGAATGAGGGCTAATCGTTGGATGACCTGTGAGAACAATATGAATTCAAGATATCCTAGGCTCCGAGCGCACCCTCATCGCCAGGGTTCCACGTTCCAACTGTTTTTTAGGCCCGCTAAAAATCGGCATTATTCTCAGCTTCGTCTATCCCGGATGAACTTCGGATGCTACGTTTCAGCCCCGACAGGATCGTGACTCACTGAAGGGCTGATCCGGATCGTGCAACTCCGCAGGACATTAGGCCCCCTCTCTATTCTAGCCGCGGATGGCACAGAAGTGGGAACTCCGGTGCGATCAGATACCTGACATTCCCCTTCATGTGCCGTGGTGGTGGATCGGACGCACAGCCAAGGTCCAATAAGCTTAAAAATCAGGCGTACCGGGCCAGGATCCAGCTCCATTCATTGCCCCCAAGTTCCACCCTACGACTTTAGAGATAGGGGAGCCTCGTGTGGGTACCTGGAAAGACGGCACAACCCCGGCAAGGCTCAGCTGGGGGGCCTGAACTGAGCTATGGCGGATGCTGTCACCACCTTGTCGATCCCTCGGCAAACAAGCACTAGCAACAACACCCTAGCAAGCGCCTAAATTAGCAAAGGTAGTAAAGCAAGTACGAGTGAGCGTGGAAGCAGGAAAATTGCCTATATTTCCGTATTCCCTCGTCTTTCCGGCAGGTAATGTCCATGATTGACAGCACAGAGCCATGAAGACGACGACACTACTATCCTCCCTGTTTTTCACTGGGGCGTTCTACGCCCAGTCGGCGTATGGCGTTCCACATGCCCCCTCTCCCAGACTAGCTCCCCGCCGACAGCTCCCTCGCGACCCCGGCAACTTTTACTGGGTCAAGAAGTGGGCAGCGGTCGGGGATAGCTACACGGCGGGCATTGGCTCGGGCAACCCGTTAGGCAAGGCCTTCCTAACATTCGGTGGGGATGAGGATTACCGGTGCTCTCGCTATGATACCTCATACCCGATGATTCTAAGGGATCGGCTGGGAGCCGACTTCCAGTTCGCCGCGTGTAGCGGAGACCGCACGGGCAATATCTACGAGCAGATCAAGAATCTCGACGGGGACCTGGATCTAGTCATTATGACAGCGGGCGGCAATGATTTATGCCTGGTAGGTTCTATCTTTTCACATGTGTACTAAAACAATCTAAGAGAGATGCTAACGATTGTGTATAGAGTTCACTGATCCTAAAGTGTGTCTTCTCTCCTTACAACGAGGACGCCTGCAATGACGTCCTCGACATCGCCCAGGACAACCTGGACCAAATCATGGAGGACAACTTCAAGCTCCTCCTCGATGCCCTCGACGACAAGATGGCGGAGACCAGCATCGTAGTCTTCAACGGCTACGCGCAGTTCTTCAACACTGAGAACGAAGACTGCGCCGAAAACGAAGACTGGACCCTGTGGACACCCCCCAACCATCCCACGCCCATGACTATGACCGTCAAGCGGCGTGAAAAGTTCAACGACCTCGTCGTCCAGCTCAACGATATCATCCGCAAGGTGGTCGATGATGCCCGCAAGGCCGACAAGTACAAGTACAAGATCGGCTTTAGCAACTGGGATCCCTGGCCGTCGAAATACGTGCGGGGCCAGTACTGCGATCCGTCGTCGTCCGGCGAGTACCCAGATGACGATGTGCCAGATCTGCAGTTCTTCAAGCCGAGCACCGTTCCGTTTTTAGGGACGACGGGCGAGGGGGAGAGTAGGCTCGCGGCTCGGGAGGAAAGTGAACGGATGAAGGCCCAAATGCAGGAGAGTGATGAGATGCTGGTCCGGTCTGCGAGTTTCCGTCGGACGAGAAACCCCTTGCATCTAGTGCACCGCCGGTTATCGCGGGATGGTCCCGCGCGGGCCAACTGCCCGGGGGACAAGGATGACGAGATCCAGGAGTCTGGGGGCGGATGGATCCCCGATGACATTGGGAAGAACTTCCATCCGAATGAGCTGGGTCATTACACGATTGCGTCGTGGGTGCTGCAGACGGCAGTCGACCTGCGGGCCGAGTGGCTAGGATATGATCCGCCGTCGTGCGAGATGGTGGACGAGTTTGAATGTTACGGGGCTGACGATAGCCGGAGGGCGTATGCGAGCGAGCCCCGTCTCAATGAGCGATTGAAGGACTTTTGCGACGACGTGGGGGATAACTACCCTGAGGGAGAGAATGGGTGGTCCTGGTCCAAAAAGTACGACGAAGGAACACCTGACGAGACCGATTTCAAGATGCAGTTGGAGGACACCACGGACTCCTTCGACCACGATACGTGCGTAGAGAGCATGCAACGGATCGTGAACGGATGTGATGGCAATGACCCGGATAATCCGATGGACTGGAAGTTTGGGGGGAGCTGGAGGCGCGACGACCACACGTACATTGTCACTCCGCAGCGGGATAACCGGCCCTGGCCCAAGGATGGCGAGGACGGAGGAAGAATGCGGCCTGGGAAGAATAAAAAGAGAGACGATGATGGCGGTCCCATCCAAGAACCGTATGGCAAGTGTGACGGTGGGTACAAGGTGTTCTTCAGCTCGTATACGATCTATGGCGCCGGCTGGGCCAATTGGGACTATGGCCAGGACTCATTCCTAGGGGCGGCTAAGGATTGTGTCGGAGGGGGAATTAGTGATTGGGACTTTGACTACTTTGATGAGCCCGATGATGATGGCTATGAGTGGAAGGTTACTTTCAAGACGCCCATCTGGGTCAACGCTCGTTGCTTTGATAATAACAAGGTGGTGGAGCAGGCGGGAGGGTTCACTGACGGCTGTAGCGGAACTGGATAGTCGTATAAACCTGCGTTTACGAGTTTTACTTTTGTATATCAAAGATTTCAATGATATTCATTCATGATTTCCGTTTTGAGCAATTCCCAACTATAATCCGCGACTATCATCCCCAAGCACCATCCCAACCGGTTCAACACATCCCATCTCGGACACCACTCTGACCTCCAGATCTCTATGCGATATCACAAACAACAGACTGAATCCAACTGATCTGAGTACCCGTACACTTCCACGTGTTTCCAAAATGAATCCTTATATTCTACGACGAACCCCGGCAGCCATAGTTTGGGAAAACCGTGCACCAAACTGAGTCGGTGGCTAGCCCCGTGTCACTGAGGCCCATCAACTAGGAATCTGGAAGATCGATACAATCCCCGAATGATTCAGCGCCAAAGCTGCGTTGAGCGTTGCATTTGCAGTCCCAATACGGGTAAGCTTAAACACTCTCAGCGAGGGTTCGTGCAGCGTGCAGGGCGAGAGCAATCATGGTCACTGGCCAACAGGGTGGATGACTACACCCTGTACTCCTGCTGGGCACCAGTGCATGCCTCAGTCTCCTGCCCACCATAAATTCTATATATCTTCTATAACCATGCATACAATAACTTAGAACTATAATTAGGTCTTTTTTATTGAATCTAGTGCTAGTCTATATATTAGGGATGGATTGGGTTGGTACAGGAACCATATTAACTGTACCAAACCGTACCAATGGTATGGTTTAGGCTCCTTTAAAGCAAAACATACTATGATTTTGGGAAGAGATTTTGGAACTGTACCGTGGTATGGTTTTTGGTGCTTATACTATGGGAATCATGGTTTTATTTGGGAAAATGCTAAGAAACCACATTAAGTCTAATTAGGCAAGTGGTTAGATATAATTTAGTTTCCCGATGCTAAGCTGGATGAGGCAGGAAGCTAGTTTTAAGGATATCTGAATGGACGAATAAAAGTGCTAGAATTCGGAATATACGTCTTATAGATACAGACTGATTCTTGCCAGAATCAGGATATCAAGAGGTGGGGGAAGCTCTTCTTCTCTTATGTCCTTTCAATATTGATTCGGCGTCATATCCGGGGCCTTCCGGTGGAGATTCGATGACGCTGATACAAATAAGACAATATCCTTAGGCATTCAACTTAGCCATTTTGATCAGCTTCTCAATTCTATTACAAGAATAGAGTAAATATATTAAAATAATATAATTACTATATTAACTGATATATATATAAATACTGTCTCTACCAGATTATAGTTTAATTTATTATTTTAAATCTTTAGTAATAAAGATATCCTACCTTTTAGTTATTACTTTATTTTCCCCCTTTAGTCAACAGAATACCTTAAGATCTAAGCGACCTCTTAGACCCTAAGAAGGATTGATAGGACTTATCTGACAATATAAAGAATACTTATTACTGCGCTACTCATACCCAATTTATATTTATTTAATGACTATACTATTACTATACTAGATTAACTTATCTGAGCTATAACTAATTATAAAAGTATATATATGTTCTATTGGCCCTCCAGTAACTGAAAGTGATACCACAGAGTAAACCCTAGACAGCTAAGTATCAAGCTTAAGCAGAGTTGCCCTCTATCCAAATACCAAACTAGTTGCAGAACTCACCGTCACTCCAGGGTTAGAAACCTTAGGGTTAACCAAAGGGTTTTGTAACAGTGCCTAAGGGTGAGGCCCGGTTACTACAGCAGATCCTCCACTGCCAAGCAGGCAACCCTGTGGCAAAAAGCCAGTCAATACTCAGTTGAGGTAGTTTTTTAAATGATGAGAGTCTAGTGTAAGGGAGAATATAAAAAAATAAGTAATAAATATTATAGAGATGCATGTGGTTCATGAAAATAAAATGTGGTTAGACGATATAAACTGGTGACACAACTATATCCATCTAATAACACGGTGTCCTAATATGGTTGCACAGGCCTGATTAATAGAATAATAGCAAATAAATTTACTATTATTCTATTAATCGGGCCTAAATAACTTTACTAAAGTTCTATTTATCTAGAAATACTAGAAATTTATGTAGATATTTAATTTAATGGACATTCACTAAAACCCTCACCAGCCTATTAAGAAAGTATATTAACTAGATGTTACTGCTAGGATGTCCCCACCATGCTTAGTTAGGAAACTGCTAGATTACCTCTAGAATTTAATATAATAGCCACAGCTTTGGCTTCATTTGAACACAGTCTACTAAGGGCACCACCCTAAGTGTATGCATAATGGCTATATCCAGTTAGATTAGCTTTATTATTTTATGTATTTAAATTGGCTTTACATGCAGTATTTAGAATTACAAGATCTTTAACTTTGACATTCATTGGATAGAGCTTGTCTAGTTGTGATGTACCAACTTGTGATCTGAAGCAGTTGACACGACCTAACCAGACAAGGTCAAAGGCTGAGAGGGTATGCTGGAAGCCATGATGACGTCTGGCAGAGATTTTGTTGTTGTTAAGTCTGAGAAGGATGAAAGTGATGCACTGTGGACCAATGATTGAATACAGTATGCTGTTCCCTTTAAATATGTAAATTTTTTCGTGACACTCAACTGAGTGTTATAGGATAAGGATTGGAAATCAAGATAGCGACTGGTCCAATGAGTGCTAGTTAAGGATAGGGCTGTTCACTAATCAGATCTGAAGCAAGTGATCAGACATGATAAGAGCTGTGGACGAGGCGGCATTGTTGTTTCCCGGCGTTCTCAACAGGAACAGTGACGTGGACGATGAAGCTAAATGAAGATTCCCACAGTGAATCGTGACGTATAGGCATGATAACAGTGGATTATCTCTCTGGACATACAGGCCCAGTCATTCATCCATCGTTTCCTTTACACAACTGCAGACACACTATAATGATCAACACCGAGTAATTGGGATACACTGGATAAAGCTCAGGCCGACGGGAGCACCGGATGAGCTCCATGGCCTGGCTATCAATTATTCATCTACCCGGCTCCGAATCCGGGGACGCAATCGTAACACGAATGTCGAGAACTCGTCCAAGTTTAAAGATATATATTAGAACCTAGCTAGACCTAGCTAACCTCATATAACACGGTTTTACGGGCTATTCAGCGCATAGGAAGCTACCCTGGCCTTATAACGGCTACAGTGTATTGGGCTTCAAAGAGTTGAACCAAAACTACCTAGGGATAAGTTTGATTGTACTCCCTTTTCTACTTTGATCTATCCTAATCACGACGAACGCATGTCTCGGTGATGAGATAGGAAAATGAATGAAGCAGGAGGAGAACCACAAGAGTTGATTCCCTTCGACTCTATCACGTCCTGCGATTAGCTCGCGCATACAATAACGTTCCCTAATTGCTACGCCTCGCCTATTAGAGATACGTCGAAGCCTTCCATGCAGAGGATCTCAACCAACAATTCAGCCATTCTTCATTTTTAATCCTCCGACCCTTTCCTGACATCGTTCATCTGGCCCTCGCCAGAGGCGTGAAGGGAAGGTGGTTCAAGAGCATTGGCAATTAATATCATCTAAAATACCTTCATACATATCTTCCTTTCAATTGCAAGACTGCCCAACAGCACAGAGGCCTAAGGGAATGGGCTTTGGAGAACGCGGCTTCTTGAATCCTTCAATTTTATTATTAATCACTTGGGAGAATTGTATTTCATTCTATAATAGAGCTATTCCTTAGCCTATTCCATGGCAGAGCTATTGCTTTTCCCTGTAAGGCAACTTGACATTCCCCGCTCAACTTGCCAGAATACCATGATCACTGGTGGCAGGTCGCTGACGGATAAGGATGTTATTTGATTCCACAAATGCAACAAAGCTGAAGGCCTTATTGCCCCTGATCATATCATAGACCTTGATGGGGGTAGTCGTCCGTAGGTCCGTGAATCGGGAAGCCAGTAAGCCGGATCAGGGCCAGGTGGGCGATGCATTAGAGGTGCAGAGGATTTATTATGGTCTAGGAAGACAGGGATAGCTAGGGGCTAGAAGATATTAGGGGATTTACTGCCTCTCCCCATCAAGCTATGGCCATGCCAAGCTTATATAATCGGTTCGTACGCCTGGGGACGAACCCTTAACGGGGATTAAGCTATTATTCTAAATATTGGTAGAAAGCTTTAAAATAAAAAGGTTATTAACCAAGTGACTATCCTATCCTCCACTTGGCAAACTCATGCCATATCAAAGACCACACTAGAAAAATAGCGTATCTATGATGCTTGTAGCTGATGACTATCTAGCTAACTTTCTAAGCCTCGACGCCTCTCAAGGTGTGGGCGCTAACTAATCAGCTAAAGGGCATCCCAGGAGGGCTGCGTCAATCTCATTTAGGCCCTCACATGGTGGTGTTCCATCAAAGCATTCAACACGTTGAAGAGACACATCTTCAGTACTTCTCACCTCCTCCGATATTGAAATCATAGTTAGCACGGGGGTCCCATCACAATCCTCTCCCCTAAATGTCAGACAATACTGTTAGCGGAACTAACACACCAGAAACCAGTGAAGGATAGCACTTACGAATAAAAGTAGCAGTAAAATGGACGTCCATTATTAGAGCCAGGGCGTAGGTACACGCCATCACCACTATTCACCAGAAAAACATCAGCCACATCCAAAAGCTAGAGTTGTATATAGTTCCTAGGTTTAATGGACAACTTACATGGACCCTCCCCCAAGCCCTCGCTCGCCACCATCACTGCATACACCCAAGTCTGTGGTTATATCATGGCTCACAATAAAATTTCGTATAATTCTCTATATGAGTCAATAAAAGATAATGTAGCAGTTCAGGGGATCTGGACAACTCCAGTTAGTTGCTCATACAAGATCAACAGCAAAGGTCTGAGAGCATAGGAAGGCCAGGGAGAGGGCCAAGTTTGAGAATATCTTCATGATTAAAAGCTTGATAATACAACCCCGGACAGCTATAACCAGAATGAGGAGGCAGGAGTAGATATTTAAGATTAAATACTGACAAGTTAAGGGGAGGGAAGAGCCTTAAAATATCCAAGATATCCGAAGCCTTATCAAAACCCATGTGCAATAATTAAAGTGAAGGATCTTTGAAGAGGATTGATCGCCAGAAAGAGGGTTTTCTATACAGCTGTATTATTGACGGTCTTACATTTATTGGTTTTTTGCTTTTTTTTTTTTCCCAATAACCCACCCCCTTGCTTTGCTTCTCTCCGGGGCAGATCTACATAAGTTACCTCTCAAAAGCCAATAAAATCAATATTTCCTATGGTTGGTAATTATGATGATAAACATAGCCGGTAATATCGCGATTATAATATTGTCTTTGAAAATTCTCTGACACACAGCATGATAGCCGACGGGCCGAGAGCAAGGATAAAGCTGGATCGAGTATTTCGGATTACAATAATTATTATTGTTTCTGGAAGTGGAACCACAGTGGGTTACTTGAATGCTGGCTTAGCCATGTTCGTAAAAGAATCGATTTTCAACCAGCGTGGCTTATGTGGTATGGAACTGTTGGCGGAATGAGATAAAGGGTGGAAATTTGGCCTCGCGGAGTGTGAATAACTCCGAGATCGCGGGCGCATCCACCTTGAAGCCGGAGTTGCAACTTTAGCGAAATATTTGCCCAGGATTTTTCAAGAAGGGTTTCCCCAGTTGTTAAAGCTGATGTGAGACTTTTTAAACATACTTGTAACCCAGGCTCCTAACACACCGTGTCGGCGGAATGAGATAGTTGTGGGTAGTCAGACATACACGCCCTCAACCGTGGGGACAAGGCTCTGGCTCTGTTTCTCCTTGAGCAGAACAGCGTTAATA
Source organism: Aspergillus sparsus (assembly GCA_027569235.1). Classification (NCBI taxonomy): domain Eukaryota; kingdom Fungi; phylum Ascomycota; class Eurotiomycetes; order Eurotiales; family Aspergillaceae; genus Aspergillus; species Aspergillus sparsus. The sequence continues at coordinate 384,367 of JAPDES010000029.1, forward strand.
GCACTGGTCCAGACAGGGCTGGGCACTCTCCCCTTATTTACACGGCCGCCAAAAATCTTACCCCATTCATGAAAAGATACCTGGAGCAATCTAGGGCTAGTCTCCAGACGCAAATGTCGCATAATTGAATAGCCTTATAGTCTGCAGTTAAGTATGGGGCTGACGCAGCTGTATGGCTGCTTCTAGACTAAGGAGCTGAGATTAACACCTATAATAGGTTGGGGAAAACACCTCTCATGCAAGGCGAGCAAACTATAGATGGTCTAAATGCTGCTTAAGTATGGGGCGGACATAAACATAACGTAATCGGACACCGAGCGGCACACCGCCACCACCATGAATTTGAATTTGGCCAAAAAATTAAAGCAACTCAACCACCATATTTAGTATTGCATTTAGAAATAATAATTCTAGCTAGTAGATCTAGTAGGGCATCTAGTTCTAGTATGTCCTTAAATATTTTAGGCTGGCTACCGGTAGCTATGAAGGATATATAAGAACACTCATTACCGCATGTAAATAGCTTTAGTCTACCACGCTCAGTTTCATATTGTTATTCAGTTACCTACATCACTCTACTAGATCAACTCATCAGCACTATAACTGACAATAGAAGTATACGTACTCCTATTGGCCCTCCAGATATTGGTTGAGTTACTTCGAGTAAAACCTCAGGCAGCTAAGTACCAAGCTCCAGGGAATCCGAATACCAAAGTAGGCGAACCCACATCGGTTAAACCAGGGTTAGAAACCTTAGGGTTTCCCGAAGGGTTTCGTAACACAAGTCATGGGGTAGTTGTATACAGATGTAAGCTATCCAAAAGATATGGGTGAGCTTCAGTGCTTTCCAAGCAGATGGCCGAGGGCGGTCCATGACCGGCTCTTTTAGAATTTATCTGCAGAATCCTATGATACTAGATAAGAAAGTACTATAACTTTAACATGGTATTATTAAATAGCTAAAGTAGTTAGATTTCTAGTTTCTTAAGATTTCCCCTAGAAATCTTCATTATTAATTATTATTCTAGCACTGTAATTTACACTTATAACTAGTCAATTGTTATTATTAGATCTTTAGTAATTATTTACTATTATAGATTCAAGCCCTGGCTTGACTAGCTTAGAGTATTAGACGCTATTATTATTTAGAGTATTTATAATATTATAATACTTTAGTTATCTATGATGTTTAACTTTGTAATCTCTTTATAAGTTATCTAGATAATTAACTTCTTATTGATTTATGGAGTTATTCAGTGGGAACAGCTCTTGAGAGAATTTCTTTGCTTTGCCCTTCTATCTCGCGACTGAAAAAGTATGTCTGCTGGTGCGTTCGAGCTATCTATACTCCTAGCAACTGATTTCTGTTATGACATATCAGGCTTCAGGCTAGTCTCTAATAGGTATCCGACATTGCGGAACAGTACTTTGCTTGAGTGTCTCGTTGGTTTCCTCTCAGAGCCAAAAGTATACTGACATTATGATATAAGGTATGACCGCAAAATAACCTTCTTAATTCTTCATTGTCAAGCTGTCTGGGCCTCACAAGTAAACAAAATTGGGACTTGTGGTTAACAGCCAGAAAGGAAGGAGTAGATACCGAACTACAAACTGTAATATTTGTGCTTCAGATTGGCATACACTAGAAAGTTGATCTTCACAGTTGCTTCACAACTAACTTAGAAACATTGCTCGCCAGCTATGTCTCCTATATATCCTGCTTGACTTCAGAGACCCTGCAAAGAAAGTAGCCGGAGCGCCCGTCCTACTCATCCTCTTGAATGTCGACAACCGTGTTCTTCCATTTGCGAGCCTGAACCCGACGGTTAAACAGAATATCGATCTCACGGTAGGACCTGTCCTTCATCTCGGGGATCCAGACCCACGCCATGGCCGTACAGATAAAGGCTGTTCCCGCCCAGACATATCCGCTCTTGCCGCCCAGGTTCCACTTATCACTATTGAGCAAGTAGCTGGACAGGAAGATGCAGGGAATATTGACCAAGTAGTAGGCACCTCGTCCAATACCGGTTGTCAGTGGCCGCAGGCGCACCGAGGAGGTTTCACCGATGATTACCCATGAGGCCGGGGCGGGTCCCAAGCAGAACAGGACAGACACGATCAAGCCGAGTGATGCTTGCGCATTGCTCGCCGCGACACTTTTGCCGACTGAACCCGCAATCCCGAGCGCAACCAAGAATACACAGTTGATCAGTTGACCATAGACATAGATGGTGCGTCGGCCCACGTATGTGGTGAGGATCCACGAGAGGATGACCATGACACACTGGAGGGCGGAGGTAATGAGCCCCAGTGCAAATGCGGTGTTGTCTGCCATGCCAGCCTCTGCGCTGTATTAGTTTGCAATGCAATCACGATAAATGGCGGGACTCACGTTTGAAAAAGTACACCGCTTGGTTCGCAATGAGATTGCCCGTCAGATTCTGCGATGCGTACACACCGCACACAATCAAGGTGCGGTAGCGATCCGTCCCTTTCCACAGTTCAATGAGACTGGGCTTTTTCTCCGTCTTCTCCAACTCAATCGTGCGACGCATCATTGCGACGGCGTCCGCGGGATTGTCATTAAGACTCACGCGCCCCAGGCGTTTGACTGCCTTCTCCGCCTCCGCCAGACGGCCCTGTCGTACGAGCCACCAGGGGGACTCGGGCGCAATAAAGAGGAGGATCGCAAGAGGCGTCGGAAATATCCATTGAAGTGCAATGGGCATCCTGGGACAGCTCTTAGTCGAGCATTCCTCGTTGGAATTTAAAGGAGGGGACGAACCTATACGCGCTGGGGTCGTCCCTGGATTGGTAGTGGTAGGTAATCCCTCCCACAATGATTGACCCAATCGCCCAGAACATCTGCAACATTTGCGTAGCAGGCGCTCTCAATCTCATAGGAACAATTTCGGAACAGTAGGCGGGTGCATTGGCGATGAAAATGCCCCATGGGATGCCTTCCAGGATCTGGGCCGCGAAAAATACACCCTGGTTCTTGCCAAAGTAGAAGATGAAGATGAAGGCATTTAAGAACATGAGGCCGCCAATGGTGGCCCAACGATATCCAATCCGACTGGTAATAGGACCTGCGACAAACACCCCAATAAAGGCCCCGAGGGGTCCGCTACACTGGAATGCTGACTGCCATGCGGCCTCGATAATATAACCCCCTTGTACGTCGCTCCATACACCAAAGTCGTCGGCGAATCTTTTGGTGGCGATAAACTGTCCCATCAGGAAAACACAGTATGACTCCATGACCTATCACGGGGTTAGAGGGATGAACTGCATATCCAGCGCAAGAGCTTACAATAGTGAACGACATGACGAAAGCCCACCAGCTCGCCGCGGGGTAGGCCTTGACGGCCTGGAGCACCGTCATCTCCAGTTCAACCTTCTCGGCAGCGATGGCACCCGCTCGGTCGTATTCGACCTTCTCGGCAACATCATACACGGGTACGCCCTGGGACGTGGGATGCGCCTCGACCTCTGCGGTCGGTTTCTCGGTGGTGTTGCTTTTCATGGTAGTGATTCCTGGGATGAAGCAAGTGCAGGACAGAGAGACTGACGTGACTGGAGGTTTCAGCGCTTTATACGCGTGCCAACAGCTCCGTAGGGTCGCTCGGTTGGGGGAAGCTTCCGGCGGACTCTCCTGGCCTTAACCTTTCTTGGCACCCCTGCCGCAACGTTGCATTCATCTTGTCGTTAGCTTAATCAATCCTTCTTATTTAAACCTTGGTGCATGTTGGACCGAGAGGCCTGAGCCCCTGCGTGTTTCGGTTCAATGTTAATTAACCGGTGACGGACTCTTGTCCTTCTTGGAGGAGACGTACCAGCTAACCTTCTCCGGAGAGCAGTTGCGGGGGTGGTGGGTTCCTTGTCCATTGCCCTCCCTCCCTCGCTTAATTCCTCAAGTCACTCGAGAACGGTCATCGTCCCGGTATTATGTAGTAATCATGGGTATGTTTCGTGTTTCATGGTATGAATCTTGCCCAATTAGAGTTGGGGGCGGATCATTGGTGTCCACCGGTCCCTCTCACGCTGCCTCTTGAATAACCCCAGATCCTCTTGGTGGCCTTATCACTGGGGACTTGGGATACTTTCTGGGGAGGACTATTGTTGATAGTAATGATCAAAATCATTAGTGTGTAGGAATAGATTCTACTGTTACGTCAAAAATGGCTGGTGATAACAATGGATTTCGTTTGGAAGACATCAACCAACCCAACTTGGTCTCGAGACAACACCCCATTTGAGTCAGCTAGAATAGTCATTCAGCCAACCTCGTTGAACAATTTTGAGGGATTGGCTTATTGGAGGACATCTCACCCCCTCAATCTGACTCGGCCCATATTTCCCCGGACTACTGTCAGTTGAGGGACATTTTCCGGTGGGTTTCCGTCGACCGGGTAATTCTCCACCACTGAGCGGGTCACACCACCCAGCGCCTTCCCAAAATCTGGATGAATAAGCGGGTAGGCGCTCCAAGTTGTTTCCACCATTGGAGAGTTCCACCAGTCGCCCGCCCCTCCATATCAAAGCAACTACCAACCATTACGCTTCATCAAGGAGATTGAGAGGGACAAAGCTCTCAATCCTCACTTTGCCAAGATAATTGGGCCTGGTAAATATAGTCTTGTATTTATATAAAGACATATATTTCCTTGGTAAAAGCTTCGTCGTAAAGTGGGATTAAGAGAGGTATATATCCTGGTATAGTTGCCAGTTAGTCTATTCCCTAGTTATACCTGGTATAATATGTAGCTCATTATACCGAACGTTGTATAGGACAATCTCAAATTCTGGCAAGGTTCGTGCCCAGGGGAGCACTCGATGGCAGTAATTTGTGTGTCGATGACAACCACCTCTGGCTCCAGGACATGTAAAGCCACGTTGACATCTTCATCTCCAACGTTTAGTTTTAAGGAGGCCTTTATAGATACACTCACTGGAATTGTGGGAATGTCCTGCAAGACTACTAAATCGGCTTCTTGTTTGCATATTCATGTGCTCAAGTCTATCGCCACGTCCTCCTACCTAATGGAAAGAGTTCCCGCTGGACGGTGGGGCGAGCCCAAGGATCTGATCCCTGCGGTTCTCTTTCTGGCGTCTCCAGCGAATCCGGAGCATTGATCACTGTTGATGGCGGATTTTGTGGGAAATAGCATAGCACGGTTGGACTATGTGTAGCAGATGTAGAGCTCCTTGTTGCTATCCAGACTTTGAACGTACGGAGAATGACACGCGTATCGATTGTATTATATCATCAAAGTACAACTAAGCGTTACTTTATACATTAATCTACATCCTCCAACCAGGAAACGGCGCTGTGTGATATACTGGCGATTTAATGAAACAAGATCAAACCTTCTTAGTCGCAAGATAGGTGGAAAGAAGACATTGAATACCAGTCATATACTCATGAGCGAAAATCCCGATCCCCCACCGGGCTTCCCATCAGTTCCGGTGCACTGGCCGGGCTCTGATCCATCTCAGCTGGTGGTAGATCCCGTCGAGTATGAGCCTTTGGCGCTGCTGGTGGCATAAAACCCTCCAGACTTTTCATCTTTCTGCGCCTTGAAACGTATATAAGGATCAAAGCTACGCCTAGGACCCCTCCAGACACTGCTCCCGCGATAGTGCCCGCCTTCACCCCGGAGTTGGCGGAATCGTCCTTGTTGACAGGCACGGTTGCCGGGGGACCCGTTTCCTGCGGATGACTTGGTGTATCTTTTGTGATGTTGGGGAGGTTGGGTTTGGGGTAGAAGCCGTGGTGGACCCTGTGAAAGGGTAACCGTTAATGATCCTCAATGGCTGGCTATGGGAGGTCCATACCAGATGTGGCCAACATAATACTCCGGTAAATCTCGTCGGGGAACGCCGGGTAAGTGCACTGAACTAAAGACATGGATTATCCGTTTTCTGGATATGGTGTGGCCTCATATTTTATCGCCGTTTGGCAGCCATCGCCACTCCATTCCTTCTTTAGTTGACAGCTCAAGCCAGGGTACATTACTCACCAGAGAGAAGTTTACCCGTCGTAGCGCGTCAGAATGCTGTCTTCACACTTAGTGCCAGCATTGCATGTGTTTTCATCAAAGGGGCAACATCCACCAAACTCTCCAGCAGTCACAAATCCGTGAGGAGGATTGCATGGAACTGGGGAAAACCCCACTATAACTACATCAGGCACATGTTCGTTGAGGACAACCCTTTCCACTCGCCACCATTATGTGCAGCGTAGCCCATGACGTCGCCATTCGGCAAGGGGACAACACTAGGGAAAGACATGATCCGGGGCTGTCCCCTCGACCTTTTATTCCCCGCAGCCCAGTTCAGGGACTACGACTGTCGGTCGCAGCGTCTCAGCCAGAGCCTCAGCCTTGCATTAGTGGCCATGAGCAGGAAAGTTCAATTGGGGATAAGGTCGTACAGGGTGGAATTCAGCGGCGACACCCCCGAAACTTGGCCAATGATCATAAACGGGCCGAGTCATTCCGGGTGCAAATCGAAGTCAGCTCCAGAGTCCAGAGTTACCTGTTCGAACCAGATCGACATCGGCCGCAATGGATCCATACTATCGCAGTGGGCGGAAGGGAAGCTCGCCCAGCTTATGCATTAAAATCGTCGTTGAGTCCCGTCCGGCCTGAATCCGGCCTATGGACTTTTCAGGCATTGTTCGAGGGCGAACTGGATGTGAAGATGAGGAAGCAATATTTAATTGTACTGAGCTCGTGGCTATGCCTGGGTCGCGCATTTGACTTTGAAGATTTCACCAACCCAGCTTCGCCTGTATTCGACATCGCACTGCCTGCAGAAGATAACGGTGGATATGAAGCACAAAGGGAGCCAGAGAATTTTTTCAGAGAGTGGGATCAATCACCAGTGGATGACCACCTCTTCGTCAGTAGCCTCGAGGGCTACACAGATCTGTGGGAAGGTAGCAACCAAAATGATCGGGACATTCTAGAAAGATAAACTAGGTCATGTCGACCAGGGTCCTGTATGTTGCCCACGCCCCGTGCTCAGATTGACGGTTCAGAACCCGACTAACACTAGATATCAGTTATGTGCCCGGACGGCATGTGCTGCTCCATTGGTAAAACCTGCGTCACCAATGGCTGCTGTCCGGCGGTACACACCGCGTGTGGCACCAACGGTTGCTACAACCCGAGCGCAGGAGAGTCGTGCTGCGGCGCGTCAGGGAAATATGCTGTCAAGGCTTTTACTGCACTGCATCCGCGTGTTGCCGCACCGGAAGCAAACCATGCAGGACCGGCTGCTATAATCCCAAAATGCAACTATGCTGCACCGGCACAAGCACGACCTGTTCCATCTCGCAGAGCTATGTCTCCACTAGCTGCTGCCTAAAGGGGGAGAAGCAATGCAGTAGTAGCAAGTGCTACAATCCCATAATACAGTCATGCTGCCCTGCTAACTCAGGTCTCTGTAGTAGACAAAGTGGCACAGGCGTCTGCATGCTTGACACCATCTGTGGGAAAGACCAGATGTGTATAGATAGCTAACAGTGCTGTCCCAAGGGCCAGAAGTACTGCGGCCTAGAGACATGCTACAATCCCAAGACACAGATATGCTGTAATAATGCGGAAGACCGCACCTGTAAAAAGGGCCGGGATTGTATGAAAGACGGGTATTGTTGCCCCGCGGGTATGATTAAGTGCAGTGAAAAGAATTGCTATGATCCCAAGGTCTCCGTGCGCTGCCAAAATGCGGTCAAGACTAAGAACTGGGCCTGCAAGGGTGGATACCAGTGCCTGCGTCGCCGGAGAGGGATGTTTTGACTCTAAGACCCAGAGGTGTTGCGCCGATCCCAACGGTCCCTATGACCTTGATACAGCGTGCTATGGTGGGAAGTGCTGCCCAAAAGGTTAGAAGTGTAATAAGACCAACAAGTGCTATAAGCCACCGACGCGGACGACAGCCGCGACCAGGACGCATACCTGCACGACACCGATACCGAGCAGATCGGCCCCCACGCCCATGGTGACCGTCCCGGTCGTATACGACCCGAAACGCCGGCTCTATCCGTCCGCAGACCCGTTCAGTAACGAGGTCTTTGAAATTTCCAACCGAGCGGTCTTGATGAACATGTGTGAGGGCAAGCCCACCCAGGAATTCAAATTGACCTACGCCGGACGGGGCAGGAAGAATTGCTGGCGGAAGTATAACCGGGACATCACGTGTGATGGCGTCTGCGCTGATGCGGTAAAGGAGTATGTGGATTAGTTTTTCTCTAATGGTGTACCCAGCTGGGCGCAAGCGGCCATTACGGCAGCCGATGACATGCAGTGTGATGAATTCCTGTTTGCCAATTCTCCGCAGGGAGGCGATATAGCCAACAGGCGTGCGGTGCGTATCCCCGCAAATGACAATAGGTTCCAGGGTTAGACCTTGAGCGTCTTCTTCAGCTGGAAGGACATTATAGCCGGTGAAGATTATATGATCGAGATTGTGGGGTGGAACTGTAACCCGCATGAGCCCATGCGGTGGAGGGATGTCAATCATGCTGCAGTCGACGTGTCTGAGGACCTGCAGTCTCTTATATGGAGAAGGGCACTGGTCAAACAGGACGCATTTGACGAGACTATAGAGCGGTGTGGAGGTAAGTTTGAACTCTACCCCAGCATTCTGGCTGCACTGTTTCGACATGCTTACCCAGTTGGTAGAGGAAATGTACCACGGATTCGACTCTAGTAACTTTGCATTGAATCTGATGACAACGCCGTTAGGAGATCTCGCTGCAGGAATGTGAGTAGCCATCATGGATCCCTGAATATGCCTTTGCTAAACATCTTCAACAGGTATATTGTGGACCTCAACGTTGCAAAAGGTAATCTCACATACAACGTGGTAGACTACGTTGGCAATAGCATCGAAGCGTCTCTCCTGTCCAATGAAAGCGTCAAGTTCACGCTTGCTGATGACTGGGAGGCTGCGACTCTGACCGGGACAACGGAAGAAGAAGACGTTGAGCTCTAGCATAAGGCAGGGCCCTGGTGGTTTCAAAGCCAACTGAAACCATACAGCCTCCAGTCCCTTCAGAAACGGACAACGCGGGCTCTTCCGTGCAGCCGAGGGGGGCGTTCGTTGTTGCTTGTGGTATTGCTGTGGTTTGGGGTTAACCGTCTTGTACTTGTTTGAGTTTAATAACAGGAGGTGTTGTGTATCCTCCTGTATCTACGCGGTTCCCGCAAGGTTGTAAAACAGCCAAAATCTTCTAGCCTCTTATTGGCTCTAAACACTCCTCATTTTTATTTTTATGGGAAGATGATGGATGAAGAAGTCGTGTGGCGCAGGTCTCCTAATGTGGTGGTGACTCCCGACTGTGGATGATCGATACTAGTTGAACCTCACTAATTGGCTCCAAAGATAAAGAGCCAGTATTTAAATCCTGTTTTCGGTGTCATCTATTTTTATGATTGAAGGTGATCCGATCTGACATGGCGTGAAGGTGAAGCTTTGTGGCGTCATCGCAGACCAACTAATACCGACCTGGACCTGGGGATCTGGGGGCAAAATTCATCTTATAAACATGGCTTAAATCACGCCCTCCGCTAGCAGCCGCAGCACCCTGGAACCCAGCAAATCATCCTGCACCGCCCGACCGGGTGTGCTGCCGATGTCTCATTTCCTGAGGGAATCAGCATGAATGATCTCGGGGGCCGCAGCGATCCTCATCTCAGCCGTGAACATTTGAGAATTCGATTCTTAAGATCAACGGTCCTCCCGTGAACTTTTCATCCACGCAAATACACCCCTAAATAATTTATAATGGCTCTCTCGTGCAATGTGATCCAGAACGGGGGTTTCGAGAGTGGTGGTCTCTGGCCGTGGAAGTTGGCCCCCGACAGCTACCCGGTCGATGCCGCCCAGATCGTCAACGGCACCACCGACACCGGTCCTTTTAGCGGCGAGTTCTGTCTGTATGTAGCCCTCGACCTCGACACTATCCCGCTATTACTGGGGCCCTGACTAACGGAAACAGCGCCCTTGAGAGCTCCCCCGGCAACAGCGCCAACACCATCTCCCAGGTCCTCACCGGCCTCGACACCACCGCCAACTACACCTTCAGCGCCCACGCCTGGGCCAACTCCTACGGCGACGTCAACTACTGCTCCGCCTACATCTACGTCCCGCGGGGCAACTCGAGCGAAGTGATCGCCCACGTCGACTTCATCTACGGCGAAAATGCCGCGCAGTGGAATACGCTGACCGGACATTTCCAGGCCAAGCGCTCGACGGAGACAATCATCGTGAGTTCGGGCTGTACATTCTCGGGCGCGTCGTATACCGGCAAGGTGTGGTTTGATGATCTTTCGCTGGCGTATCCGGCCTCTTGTGGGCCGAAGGTGTTGGATTAGACCCTGATGGGGGGGATGCGACAAGGTGATGGCAATTTATGATAGCGAGTTGTGTTTTTGTTTTTTTTTTTCCTTCGAACTGCATCGCAAAACGCCAAGACTCTGTAATGAGCTGCCTGAGGCATTGATTTCCTCATCCAGAAATTTCAAAAATTTCCCGGTTCGGGTAAATCAGCCGCCGCAGTCAAAAATTGTGTGTTCATGGAGATGTGATAAGGGCGACACCAATAATATGTGTTATTCACTGCTATTTTATAGTACGGATAAGTGAATTTAGTTCTAGATTAGGACTCGGACACGTTAACTTCTCTATTAGGGTACCTAGGCGTTGGGTTGGTGGTTCAGAGTAGCCGGCCCGTGATACGTATTTTTGGTGGCTGACCACTATTTCATCACTGTTGGCCACGCGAAAACCCAGACCCGCCCCTCTTTCTTCACGGGTATGATACATGAAACCAGGTGTTCCCCAGAGATTTAACCAGATAGAGTTACGGTCCTGCTGTTGGACCTGAGCTCTCTCGACGCGAAATTCCTTTGACGCCATAGCTGAGCCACCTCAGCCACCTCAGCCACAAAGATCATCTTCGTGGTCTGGATCAACAGCTCAGTCATTCAGTCGTCGCGGGCTGGCTTTGGCGAAATTGTTTTTGATATCAATAGCGAATGAAAACCTTCATTCTTTATGGATTAGAAGTGTGACTCAGGATTTGCCTGAGTCATTTGGCGATTGGCTTCCGACATGGCTTTTTCTCAACACCTCCGTCTCACGCTTGTCGCTCGTATCCCTCGTATCCTTCAGCCACCAAAAAAAGGACAGCATGGAGCTTTAAAGACGGACTGAATCCACCCCTCTCACTCTCCATTCTTTACCATCGACATAAAAAATGGCACCCGTTCTTCCGACCGAACTCCTTCACCGCATCCTGGGTAGCATTGAGATTATCTGGAAATGGGACTGGCACACAAAATGCACACGGGACCAGGCGGTTGCGCGGCAGGATCTGGCTTGGTTCATGAGTCTGCGGCTCGTTAGTCGTACGTTGTGATATTCTTTTTTCGTGCTAGGGATACCCGGGCGTCTAACAGATCATCACAGGATTATTCGATTCCGTTGTTATGGACCATTTCCTAGCGGCGGTCAAGGCGCAGGAGAGGACTGGGGGTAATTCCTCTGCCCGGCGTGGTCCACCAACATGGTCGGGGGTGGCAATGGGGAGGCGCCTTCTGGAAGCACTCGTGAGCCATTACAGGGATCCTACCAGGCCCAGGAGTCGATATTCTTTAATCAACACGATCATCGAAGGCGCGAGGGGGTCAGCTTTGCTTGCCCCGCAGCCGCCGGACTGTGAATCTAGCCCCGATCCTCGTCTTGATCAATCACCAGAAATTTATACAGATGCGATGATCTCCATTTTGGGGACTATGGGAGCGGATCAGATCATTGCAATGTATGCTGGGGAGGGGGATTTGGAGGACCTGCACATCACCAGTGAGGCATGGCAGGGAGCGGCGGCCCTCATGACATCTGCCTACCTTGGTCGGATTGAGGCGATGAAGTCGTTACTCATGCTACCAGGGGTCGCGGCTGATTCCGACCCAGGAAATAAATGGCTTCACCCACCGCTTGTGGCCGCTGCTTTGGGGGGACATCTCGACATGGTGAAGTTCTTGATCAAGGAAGGTATGGACTTGAATAGGCGGACGGTGAGAAAGGGGGCAAATGTGATGCACTTTGCAGCTTTGGGCGGTCATACAGAGCTTGTTCGCTTCCTGTTGGATGAGAAGCATGTCGAGGGTCGTATCGGGGATAATGATGGGCACACACCTTTGGTCTGGGCTGCTGCGATGAGGCATGAAGGGGTGGTTCTGGAGTTACTGCACAGACAAAAGTTTGCCCTTACCACCCCCGATGCACAGCTTGAGGCAGATGCAGTTTTTTTGCAGGCCTTAAAAAGTGGTAAAGTGAGTATCGTGGAAGCCGTCACATCCGCAATCCCCGACATCCTGCGTAAAGAGGACATTTTACTCCGCACTGTGGAAGAAGGGACTGAAGCTGTTCTTCGGTATATCCTCTCCGTCCACAAATCCCCCCTCAATTACGATGGCGAAGAAAGCGCCACCCCCCTTTACCTCGCCGTATGCTCTGGTGACCTTGGAAAAGTCAAAGCGCTCCTGGAACAACCTGGCTTGGACGTTAACATAACGAAACATTACTCTGGAGGAACACCGCTTCATTCCCAGTATGACGTTCCCTCGAATCTGGAGATCGTGAAGGCTTTACTGGCCCACCCCGATATCAACGTCAACGCCCAGGATATTAGTGGTATGACGCCCCTCGCAATGGCTGCTTATTACGAGGAGACGGAGCTGGTAAAGCTCCTACTGGCTCGCGAGGACGTGGATTTCCTCCTAGCGGATAGATCCGGGAAGACGCCATTGATGCATTGTGCTGGCGGTGAAGATATGATAGAACCCTTGCTAGAAAGGATGGGCACCAATATCTGGCAAAAGTGCGCCCAGGGCAGGACAGTGCTGGCGAAGGCGGCAATTCAAGATGACGAGAAGTTGATGACGCGGCTTCTGGACCCGGCTCTGGGGCTCACTCGGGACATTGTATCCGATGCCGTCCAGAGTGTGGAAGAATACCTTAAAGGGCCCCGGTGGTATCCGAAGAAACTCCACGTACTTGTCGAGATCCGTGAGCATCAGGCGACGGTAAGACAGGGAACATACCCAGTGTTACTCAAGTATTTAGAGCAGATGGATTCTTAATCATATATACATCATTTCTAGGATAGAGGGAATCAGACAAAGCTACGCGTCAGGTGTCGGCCTCTGGTGTAACCGGCCATCGCTAAATGCAATATAAGGATGGCGTCCGGTAATCTTGACTTACTACCTAGGTTGAGTGGGAATATATGAAAAAGAAAGACTAATCATTCAACGGACTCGGCTCTGTAAGGAGTGGCGTGAGGTCTAGGAGACCAAACAAGGGAGCTAGAGGGATGTCAAATTCAACCGTGCTATCCAACTCCGGGTTTTCGTCAATGTTAGACAGCCGGGCGGCGGGCGGGAACATGTTGATAATGGCTTCCAAGTCCAGATCCGTGAAAGCATTGTCTGCGAACGAAGTGCCCTCTGAAAGAGTCATCGGTTAGGGAACCACTTGTACCAGAGAATTTAGGGCGGAAGTTCATGCTTACCGGGATTCGTCTCCACATTATTAGCAGCGGCTAGCCTTCGGATGATATTGGCCGAGCTAGTCATTCCCGGATTGGCCAGTGTTAGATCATGTCAGCATTGAAGGGTGGAAATAGAAGAGAGATACTAGTATAATATGCTCCTGGTGATTTGGAGCATGGGCTGCCCCATTTCTGACATGAATTGTGCAGGCCACATAACCTCCATACCCAAGGACGTAAGGCGCAGCGAGGAGGCCAAACACGGACTTGTAGAGCAGGACAATTCGACTCAGGCACACCGCTGCATCGGTGCACCGCTCCCATGATATGGCAGGGGATGCTGCCGTCGCACGTAGGTGTCCCTGGGAGATAAAAGGGCGATGGAGGAGGATAAGTAAGGAATAATACAGAGAATGGACAACCATCACATTTGGTGGTTGTGTATTGATGCCGCCCTCCGATGCCTCTGACGGCTCGTAGTCAAGCTCCTCCGGCAGGCATTGCTTCCATGATTGACCAGCTGCATATCTTGCGCGCTGGCCGATTTCGACCCAACCACATAGTATTGGTTTATAATGGTGATTATGATTTTTGACAGTAAGCATAACTGCTGGAAGGTTGTACTGAATGAACTGGCATACTAATCCCCGCCAAAGCCGACCGGTTGGTCTGGCTGGCGTTTGGGCATAACAGCTTCTGTTCCTCAAACTCATCCAGAAAGTCTCTATACACCCGCGAGTCTCGTACGTGGATCGCAATTGGTTGACCGAGGTATAAACTCTGCAACTTATCACAAACAAAGGCTCCCCAGAAAACATGTTGCTGGATTTCAATCTTTTCTACTACATCTGTGATTTCCTGAGGGTCTAGATGTAGGCCAAGGTCATACACCATACGTAGCGCGTACCCAGTGTACAGCCATCCTTTTGATATCTGGCCCTATGCGTTATACAATGATCCAAGAAGAAGCAGACCAATCACCGAGGGAATAGTTGGATGCATTAGAAGGCCCTCCTCCGCTAGAAGCCAATCGCAACATTTGAAAAAAGCGAGCCCCGGCCGTTGAAGCACCCAAGGGGTCGTCACGCACTTCAGGCCAGCGGAAGAACGTGCTTGAACAGGCGAATATAGCCTGTATAAGGAATTTCGAGCAGTGGGGACCGTTCTTCTGGAGATCTTGCATGATCGCCGGGCGGTAGGTGAGCAGGAAGTATGGTGCTGTCAGCTCCAGTAAATATTGAGCAGATGGAGGGCCAAATGGGTGGGGATGTCGCAAATATGGGATTGAAAGGACAATTGGTGCTCTACCTGTCTTTGTAACGCGGCATTGGCAATGAGCCTGTTCCGGGCAATCCCGCGTGATACGGCTGAGGCCGGTCGCTGTGCGGGCTTTGCCTCTTGGCGGATTGCCACCATTGTCGACCGATAAGAAGTTAATGATATCGCAATCCTCCTCTAGCGACTCGGGAAGGCTCACCATGCTTCCTCGGCTGTTTTTTGCAGTGTTTCCATCACTTGGGGGTGATTGGTAGACGGGGTCCTTCGTTAGGGGTTGAATGCCGGGCATGGTAGAGGCCAGGAGGGCGTCCCTTTCCTCATTTGATGTGGTCTTGAGGCTCTTAGTAAGGGATTTGAGAGCGGCATTTTCCCGCTTGAGACGTTTGATCTGCTCAATTGTCGGCCTATAAGACGGGTGCGCCACTGCCCGTCGGCCGCTTTCTTATGCATCCTGGGACCCCCCATTTTCCCATCGACATTTGCCCCTCCACCCCCCAGTTCACCTCCGTGGGCTCTGAAACTCCGTCCCAGTATGCGGAGCGTTGGGTTCTATTCTCTATTTAAAGAAACTTTTAATTACTTTCTTTATTAAAGTGTAGGAGTTCATGCGGCCGTCAGCAGGGTGGATTTTGGCCCTGACCCTAGGTCCCCCACCCACCAGGCTTCCTGGCACCGCCGGTGGGTGATCTATTCTTGATAAACCGTTGCTGCTTGACTTCTTTATGCCCATTAATTTTTCATATCTAGCGTGGTTATAAAGATCGCTTTTGAAAATGACCATGATTACAAGCGCTTTGCGGTGGCCAAGATATATATATATATTAACCATCCTACCCATGCCTCTGGTATCACCGCCATTCTTATTATTGCTGATTTGTGATCTCTTTAGGAGACTGATCAACATCCACCTTCTTTTATTGCCTGGTGATGATCTTTTACAATTTTAACAGCCATATAATGTTTAGGGGGTGCAAAGAAATTATTTTCTTAATAGTCTAGCATGCTCTGGGATAACAGGCACTTTTTTATAAAATCTTATACTTTTACTAGTTTTTACAAGCTTCTTTAATAAATTCCCCTTCTTTCTATTACTATATTGCTAAATATAATACAGTAATTTGCCAGGCCTGTAAAATAGCAGTTCCTGGCTAGCTATTATAGCACCATCTTTATAAGATATACTGCATAAAGATAGGGCTGTTATGACCATGCTAGAGGTCACCTCCTGCAAACCCTAGCCAATCAGTCTACCGATTAACGGGAAGGCAGACGCGGGACAGATCCAACCCGTATTTTAGCAAGGTTCACATGTAATCAAAGGTGTAGGACCATCTGAGTTACCTGTTTGTGATTCTCTGCATCTGGTCGCTGGCCAAGGGTCGCTCAACCCTAGTTGGAAGGTATATGTTAGGAGACAGTAGACCTTCCTTTAGAACTGTTGGACTAAGGAGCGCTGGCTGTCTGGGTTTGGAGACCATGGTCTTACAACTAACATAGCCTTGGATCCCCCAGCTGGTGTCCAGTCTGGAATCAAGGCCTTAACAGCCGTCAACACCATCTGCTGGGACCCTGGTGGATTTTAGAAAGTAAATAATTAGCCTGCTTATAAGTAAGGCTGGGGTAGCTACACGAGTGGCTTGCAGCTCCTCTGTATAACACCAAAGATTAGTTTAAAGAAAGAGCCACGGGCCGCCACCATAGCATAGAGGCTCCTGGGATCCCTATATTCTTTAGTCAAATACTTCAGAAAAGGAACACATCTGCGTGAACAGTTGTACATAATCAGTGCCCTCTTGCTTAGCCTTCTTATAAATATGTATTTATCAAGTATAGAGTGTAATTATAAGCTCAATTGTTTGGAAAGGTTATATTAGGGCATTACCACAGTGGCCATAGGCCTGTAAAAATTACAAAGGCCTTATACTGCCCCGCCTCTACTATTTATACTACATTAATTAATTACATCTACAAGCCTCCCAAACCTCCAAGCTATACTCTAGCCGGCTAAAAAAATTACCAGATACCGAGACACAGTCAATTATTAAGTATATTTAAACAAATCCATTTACAAGCTACCCCGATGTCTTTACCGCCCTTGATTTGTAGATTGGCATGACCCTCCTAAGGAACACTCTAAAGGAGTCAGGATATGGCAAATAAAGGGCTTAAAAGTGTTTAACGTTGACCCCTGAGGTGGCCAAACTTCAAATTATATGGGCTGAGAAACATAAGGCAAAAATAGTTGAGGAATGGTCTAAAATCATCTGGTCTGATGAATGCTCGGTAGAGCTAGGATCCGGTCATCACAACAAATGAGCATTTCGCCTCAACCACCACGGAGAAAAAAGAAAAAAGGAGTTTATACAGCCTTATGGAAAGGAAAAGAACATTAAAGTTATGAATTAGGCAGCTTTTTGGGGTGATAACTAGTCTAAATTGTAACAGTTAGAGAAAGGCTTTGAATTAAAAAAGAGGGGCTCCTCTGGCAAGTCATATCTTAAGCTATTGCAGGAAAATTTATCTGGAATTTGGGAGGAAGGTTTACCATTTGTGCAAGATAATGGTCCTATAAACACGTGTAAAATAATCAAAAAGTGGTTAAATAAGAGGTTGATTCCTCTCATGGAATGGCCACCTTATTTGCCTTATTTGAACCCTACCAAACACATGTGGTTTCCCCTCAAAAAGGGTGTCGAAGCGGTGGATCCTACCTATGGTTGAATATACCCCTGGAGATAATGATAAGTAGACAGACTATCTCTGGAAGGCTTCAGATGAGTCCTGGGATCAAATTGGCAGACATATTCAAAGTGGGGGGAGCTTAGTACTATGCCTTATAGATTTCAAGCGGTTGTCAAGGCGAAGGGGTGGTATACCAAGTACTAAGCTAATTTTTTTTGAATTTAATCGAATTTTTTATTCGAACGTGTGCAGAGATATATATATTCTAGTATGGTGGTTGGAGTAGCTGCCCCGACCCCGTGAACGTCTGCGATATGAAAAATTGTCGCTGCAATTGATTTTGGGAGCACCAAAACTAGCGCAGGCTTCTCGATTAGAAAGCCCGATGGCGAAGAACTCTATCAACATATCCTCCGCTACCGTGGCGCTGATTCTGGGAAGGATAGTGAAGAGCTCCCAGCCACTGCCGCCCGCACGGAAGCTGAATTTGGAGATTACACCAAAACGACGGTGGGCGGCGTGTTATTCACCGACATCAAGCTCAGCATAACCGGCGAGATCCTAGAGTCCGGGAAGAAACTTCAAGCAAATTTGACGAGGTTCTCAAGAAATGAGGCGTTTGTGAAAATACCACAGTTCTGCTCACGGAGCTCTTTCGCTTTATATTAAATTTGGTCAGGTGCAGGGACTTGGAGGACCCAAAATGTCAAGAGGCACTCGGGGCCCTGCCTTTGGAGCAAGTGGACAAGGAATGTTGGGTGACCTGCCCTGCTAAAAGTTGTAATAGCCTCCGATTCACTCTGGTGAGCGCTGCTCGCAAAGCTGGCTTCCATCCGGTGCAGATAATCACAGAACCGTGCTCGGCTGCCCGCGGCTGAGCCCCCCAAAGACCCTCACACGTGTTGGGCCTAGCTTTCGCAAGAATTGGATCCTTTACTCCGATATGGCAAAGGATGACTTTGTCAGATGGTGGCTACAGACAGACTTCGGATCAAAGAAGGAGTTGCAGGATACAATACATTGGGATGGGAAAAAGAGCTCGTCACACTGGGAGCAATTCGACCAGGTTGCAGACCAAAGGACTGGTCAGCCCAAGGTTATGTGTAAACACTGCTTTAATGTTCTTGTTCACCCAGGCCATCGCCGAGCAGGATTATCTCCAATGAAAGCACACCTCAAAGGAGCCGCTTGTCGGCGTACGGTGCCCAAGCAACAAAAAGGCATAGACCAGCTTATCCAGGGATCGGTTAGTAGAAAGCCCTGGTAGATTCCATCACATATACTCACATGGCTCCCGTCCAGCCTCAGCATTCTCCCCGACGGCTATATACCCAAGAGCTTTTTATGGAGAAGCTGCTTAACATGGTTGCTGTTGGACGACTCCCCTTTCGATTCAGTGAGCATCGCGAGCTCGACGAGTTTATTGATATTGTACGACTTGCGCCCTCGAAACCAAAGCTCCCCTCTAGCAAGACCCTTCGACGGTTTTTACAAACAGCATCAAGGAAAAACAGGCAACTCTACTCCAAAAGCTTCCACCCAATGGGAAGATCTCAATTGCCCTCGACTGCTGGACATCACCTTTTAACCAGGCGTTCATGGCAATCACTGGCTACTTTATTGACCAAGAATGGAACTATCGTGAGATTCTTCTTGGGTTTGAGCCTCTCCATGGAACACATAATGGGAGCAATCTAAGTTCGGTTCTATTAGAAGTCCTCCAGGAGCATGGAATCACCAACCGCATATTATCAATTACTACTGATAATGCATCAAACAATAATACTATGGTGACAAGGTTGCAGGAGTCGATCCAGTCGCGGGGCCTTGGTAGTAGTGCTACCATTCTCCGAATCCCATGCATCGCCCATGTTATCCAGCTTAGTTTGAATCAATTGCTTGGAAATATGAAAGTGAACCCAGTCAATGATTCTACAGAGCAAGAATGGTCTAACCAAAGTCCATATTCTCTCCAGGAAAGGGGTGATTCAAGCGATATTGTGGATACATTAAACAAGGTATAATACAATATCACACTAATTTCTTATTCTTACTAACAATAAAAAAGGTTCGCCGACTTGCTACCTTCATCAATGCCAGCCCGCAGCGAAAAGAAGCATTTCTGAGTCTTCAAGCCACAGAGCTAAAGCTTGTTCCCTGCCAGGATGTCCGCACTCGCTGGAATTCCACGTACTTAATGCTTCGCCGTGCCAAGCAACTACAGTCAACCTTTGATGAATACTGTACAATACATCAGTATCTCCAGTTCAAGCTTAACAAGGAAGAATGGCGCCAAGTAGAGTATCTCCTCTGGATTACCCAGCCTTTTTACGACTACACCACGGCGCTCTCTACAACAAAAGAGGTCACTATCCATCTCATTTTTAGCATCTATAACAACCTTTTCCACTACCTTGAGAAGTTAATCAGCCAACTTCAACACAAAAAGGCCGCCTGGAAAAAGACCATACTATATGCACTTGAAGCAGCAAAGGCCAAGCTCTCATTTTATTATAGAGAGACAGATAAGATGCATAGTGATATTTTTGCCATTGGCACAATTATCGCCCCTTCATATAAGCTTCAATTCTTTTCTACAAGGGAGTGGGAGGGGGGCTGGCGTGAGCGATATCACAAGAGTCTTACGGAATATCTCAAGCAGTATACCAAGCAGCTTTCTAACCTACCAACACCACCGAGCACTCAATCACCATCTGGAAACTTATCTCAGATTGAAATACTCGTTTCTAGGACAGCCTCACAGCATGGATTTGGAGCTCGCTGTTCTGGATCAAATGCGAATATTGACGAGCTTACAAAATATCTTGAGAGTGGTTAGTCAGTACTGGCCGATAATTCCAAAGAGTATTACTGATACCAGATAATAGGCACAGTGGATATTTCACCAAGGGCCTTTTGGAAAGAGCATGAGCATGAATTTCCCGCACTATCCAGGCTTGCTCGGGACGTTCTTGTCATCCCAGCCAGTGGGGCTGGTGTTGAGCGTCTGTTTAACTCGGCTCGTGATATCTGTCACTATCGCCGCGGCCATCTTAAATCTTGCACGATCAAAGATTTGATGATGTGGATGTGTACATCACAGTTTGAGCTTGAGCAAGAGCAGCTAGAATTGATGGAAGAGTATCTGCCAGCTAGTGAGGTTGCTGCTATGCAGGAGGAAAGAGCTCCTGTTCCGCTACAGGCGGATTTTCCCCCTGTGAGCGACGATGAAGATCATGCTGCTAGCGACATCCAGGCTGAAACAAAAGACCGGCCAAGTAAGCGACAATGCACCGAAACTCGGGAAGGGGGCCAAAGAGAAGGTCAGCTAGAAGAGCCACGTCGTAGGTTAGACAACGAAAAGGATGGGACTGAACACCCCTTACCCGAGAATAATATGCTGGCACGGGGAACTAAGAGGGCTCGGAAGGCTCCAAGAGGGTTTGAAAATTATGAAATTATGAAACCATAGACTGTAGTGTTAAATAGCTTAATCGAAGGCTTTCAAGGGGACCCCCTCCTTTACAACTTGCAATTTGCCTTACAGGATGACATCTTCTGATATGCGATTCTGTACAGCCTTGGAACGATAAATTACATATAAAACACGCATAAATTATGCAGTGATGCATTTGGCGATGTTTATATTGTTTGCCTATCCACAAAATATCCAAATCCACAGTGCGGATACCATTTACTATCCGTGTCGTATCGTTGCGGATATGTGGATATCAGATTACGTCCATATCCGCGGATATGCGGATTTGGACGTGCGGATTTGGATATGTCGCGGATGTTGCCCCAGCCTAGTTGTGTTTGCAGTTTCTTCCTTAATTAGACTTGCAATATTAAGGGGATTTGGTAACTTTATTTCTTTACTTCTGCAGTCTGCAGATTCTGAGGTTATATTGTCTCCTCTCCCTGTGTTCTGTGTTGCGCGTGTCAGTCACGCCCTTAATGTGTTATTTCCTGCCATTTCTGTGGGTATCGGGCCGCCTCAGTTGTGGTAGAGCGGTTAGAACTGTTAGCTACGTTATGCAATAACGCACCATTGCGTGGTGAGCGTGATAGATAGGCAGCGTGATACCGCAGGGTCGATTGGTGGGGGTCTTGGTGGTGAAGAAAGAACTAACCGCTGAGTTGCTCTACCCAGCAACTCTGCGGTGGCTAAATACATTGTGTGGGTGGTGGGTCACGTGCACCTACACGTGATCGCCCGCAACTCCGTATGTGCGGTATTGATCCTAACAGGTAAGGAGTCAATTAGGCTAGACGGCTTACAGAGAGATTACAGAGTTAGACACCTCAGGCAGGAGTGTCGTAACATTGGGCAGCTCAACCGTTGGCATTCTGTGTGTGTGTTCTGCCCGACCCCTGAGTAAGCTTGGATCCATGAAAGACCGGCGCGGATCATCTATTATCCGACAGGGGGCGTGCGTCAGGTGATCACCCCCGGTACAAGTTCAAAGGCTGATTAGGAAAATCCAATAATGCAATTTTCACATTCTGCTTAACAATTATCTTGCTCTATGTACCCACCCCGAGTATTATTATCGACTAGTAACTACCGATGTGCCACCCATACAGAAGTTTTGTCACTCTTCGAAAATTGAGATTGTTTTTTGTTGGGTCGGCAACAAGAAAATTTTCCCTGTTAGTTACACTATTGATTGTTCTTCAAGATATGGTGTTCATGATCTGGTTTGCTGCTTATAATATGAGCCCACACAAGGTGTCCCATTCTGCCGCAGGGGAAAAGCTAGCAGTCGGTGCATTATAGAGTGCAAGGTTAACAATGAGCCGATCTATTTGCGTTTTTCTTTGATTAGACTATTGTAGTTCTTATCGTAATATTAAGCTGGGGCTTTTAGGGGTTCCATACCTGTGGTCTGATGCTTTGGCCAGCCGTACCTGCTAGACAAGGATTCGGGGTCCTTGGCAAATGACACCCAGGCACCTAGATGAATTAATATTGTATGCTGCATATGCGCAATCCAACACAGGAAGTCTTAGGCATACCTTGAATATACTTGCTAGCTTCCCTTTCCAGGAGAGTTGCAGGTGGCCCCGCTTTATAGTAAGTCCCAAAGACAATAGGCAACTCGCCTACGGAAATAACAATGTAAGTAGAACACGTACATTGGGCATGGAATGATTCTTACTTGAATGGTATGCACCGAGGGTTGGGGCTGGGCTGATATTTGTCCAATTTCCATGGTAAATGTATCTCCAAACTGGGACTTTGTTTCGAGCTCGGATACTATAGTAAAATTGATCAGATCGATATTTCCAATGTTATCCACGATCATGGTGTGTAAATACATCGTCGAACGTGCAGCGGGACACTGAAAAGCCACTTGAGTCATGAAGGGTACAAGCGCCTCGCTCAAGGCGTCGGGATTATTCGCGTCGGAATTGACAGCTGTTTCTCGTTCATTGCTACCCATAAGGGTTGGCTATTTTTTAAATAGTTAGCCGGATAATGTTAAGAGACAGCGCAGGGCTGCTCAGTGATCTTCCTCTTACGATTTTTGCAAGTTTCCCTTCGTTCGCCCTTACCGCATAATCCGAGAAAACAGTTCGATTATCCTGAACGGGGATAAAGAGGTAAAACCCGCCTACTGTTTCATTCAATATCGTTTCATACGGGAGCTTCCGCATACATTTCAAATTGGCGGAGTCATCGGATGAGGCACAGCCCATGGCGGTTGAGAGCTTCTGCCATGTGGAGTGGCTGAAGTCGCTACTTGTGAGTAAGTCGGCGGTTCCTGATTCCATAATTGCCGCGTGTATTATCGGATCGTCGTGGTACTAGTCAGTAGAAGAACCGGCCTTTAAGTCAACCACATCCCTACAAAGAGGTGTTTATGGGTCGGGGACTAGAACATACAGCATATGTGTACATGTCGGTCGCTATGGCTCCAGCAGACTGCCCAAAGAGCATGACTCTCTTGGGATCACCGCCAAATCTAGCAATATTTTTCTGGACCCATTCGACGACCATTCTCTAGATATGATTCAGTGGATGATTTACGGATAACTTATAGCTTCAGGCAAGTACCTGGTCCAGTAAACCAACGTTTCGCTCACCGTCGCGAAGACCTGGTGCATTTGGGAAACCAAAAGAGCCCAGTCGATGGCTATGATATCGGCGTCAGTTGCAATGGATTTGTCGCCTTGAACCAAGAACAAACTCACTTGAAGGTCACTACAATGATGTTGTCATTGTCTTGCACGATATCTGTCCCGTCAAAATAAGCAGTACTGCTTCCACCTCCCGTAAATGCACCTCCGTGAATGAATATCATCACGGCTGCTGGAGAGTGAGCTGCTTGGTGCTTCGCAGAAGGTGCCCATATGTTCAATTTCAGGCAATCTTCGGACATAACATCGCCCCATGGGAGATAGGGCAGGAAGCTTGCGACGGACCCAGGGCCAAATTTGTTCTCACTCGGACAGAGCGGGCCAAAGGACGTCGCACTCAAAGTTGAACAAGAGGGGCTCTTCAGCACTGGAGGAGCCCATCGTAAATCGTCAACTGGCGCCTCAGCGTAAGGAATCCCCAAGAAAGCTCGGACAGTCTCAGCCGTATTGTTGTAGAAACCCTGAACCGGCCCGCTAGTTGTCTCAACCCGAAGCTCAGAGGAGTAGGCCATTGCGAATAAAGTCGCAAATCCCAGCCAAGAACCGACGGTCTGGACAGGGGATGGCATTGTCGCGATGAGTCAACCCAGAAGCCGAAGGAGCAATCCGCAAAATTCTGACACGAGTGTAGCAATGGGAATATCCTCCTCTTAATATGTAATATTGGGGTAAGAAGTTTGTTTCCCTCGAATGTCATAGGCGAGTCTGGGGAACCCCCTTCCCCTGACGAGTTTTCCGGGTGACAGAGGTGTTCGTGGTGTTCGGGCCGGGTCCGGGGGGGGGGGGGGGGGGGGGCCCAAAAAAAAAAAGGGAAAGAAAAAGAAAAAAAATAATAAAAAAAAAAACCCCCCCCCCAAAAAAAACCCCCCCAACGGTATTGGGGGGGGTGGGTGAGAAAGGGGGGGGGGGGGGGGGGGGGGGGGGGGGGGGGGGGGGGGGGGGGGGGGGGGGGGGGGGGGGGGGGGGGGGGGG